>JANBXA010000367.1:17890000-18127500 GCA_030556225.1 Cricetiscus sungorus | reverse complement strand
TCCATATACACACATAATCACATGCACATATGAACACACACACACACACACACACACACACACACACACACACGGAGGGACAAGAATAGGTGAAAAGCCAAATGAATCAGAAAGGGCCACGGGGCTTCTGCTTTTCCTTCACTCAACAAAGCCAGCTGTAACAGCCGCAGCCTGGCTTGGAGCACTTGGCTTCCCAAACGCTTCAGCTCTACCTTGAGAAGATCAGAAGCCCCAGCTCATCAAATTGAACTCAGCTGAAGACCGCTCCCCGTCTTTGGAGTGCTACTAAACAATCTGCCAATTATTTAAATTAAACCCAAACCCGGCCCCTTCCACATCTGCGCACAAAATGCTCAAATTCCAAGCGCAACTTTACTGGCATAAGAAAATAATAAGGGGAGCTCAATTTGTGTCAGCGTAGCTCAGGAAAATAAGATATCATGTCTTGCTGTCTGCTTGATGTCAGCTTCTCAGATGCAAGCCCTAATGTCTCATCCTAGACTGTCCACACCACGGCCTGCCAAACCCCGAAGTTCAGCCAAAGTTCACTGGGCTACTACCAAATAGCTTTGCTTTCTCCTTTCCTCTGCTTTGTATTGCGCGCACGTGATGCGTTTACCTCTTAAAACATATATAACTCTATTATCTGCCTCTGCTCTTGGGGAGCCCTGTAAAACCCTTTCCTGGGATGAGTTGCTTTTACAGCTCTGAGTTGCTACTCCCAGTGCAGGCACTGGGTTCTGTCTGGACCGTGTGGTCAGCACACACATTAAAATCGGCAGTACTTAAGAGAATTTGAGTAACAGCGAAGAAGTTCCTCTTTTGAAAACAAACACAGTGGAGAGAAAATAGCGCACACACTGGCTACTTACTCACCGGGATGGTTTCCAAAATACGTTCTCAAGCCCGCTGGGGTGGCGCACGCTTTGATGCCAGCACTTGGGAGGCAGAGGCAGGTGGATCCCTCTGAGTTTGAGGCCATCCTGGTCGACATAGAAAGTTTCAGCCAGGACTACATAGTGAGATCTTGTCTAAAACAACAACAACAACAACAACAACAACAACAACAACAACAACAACAACAACAAATCCCCCAAATGCTTTCTCAGCTCTGCTTCTCATCCAACCCCGAGGCTTGCTCAGGGTAGGTCCCAAGAACCTGCTCTAAGATTGGCGCCCAGCCCTTGGAGGGCAGGGCAGGGGAGATTGCCTTTAGGGCCATTTCCCCCTAATCTTTAGTCTTGATTGACTGTCCGTGATGACCTCGGTCATTTCCCCCCACTGAAGCTGTGCGCCAGCATTTGGACTCATGAGATCTCCGTTTCAGTGCCACGAGATGATGTATCAATTTAGAACCCTGGCATGGCCAGAGAGTAGAATTTCACTCCCCAGCAGACGTGCGGCTTTAGTAGGTGCGTGAAGACAAGACCACGGAAGCCTTTGATCCAGTGCACCGTCTCTAAGACGCCTTTCCAGTGTCATTTAATCGCCCCCGGCTCTCAGCATCTTTCCTCCAAACATAAGCTTTCTTTCCTCTTCCCTCTCCTCCTCTCCCCTGCTCCCTCCCCTCCCCCTCCTCTCCCCTCTCTTCCTTCTCTACTCTTTCCTTCCTCTGTCTTTCTCCCCGTTCCTTCCCTTTCCTCTCTCCCTCCTCTTCCTTTGCTTCCCTGCCCTGTGCTTTCCCTTCCTCCATCTTTTATTTTTCCCTCCCATTCCTTTTCTACCCCCTCTCCTTCCTTCACCCTCCTCTTATTTATTTGCATTCATTCATTCATTCATTCATTCGTTTTTTTGGACTCCAGTCTCACTATGTTGCCCAGGCTGGCCTTGAACTGTTGGACTCAAGTGCCAATTCTCCTGCCTTGCTCAGTGTAGCTGGAACTGTTCAGCCACTTGGTCTCTTGGAAAGGTATCAGGGCCCAGAGTGCCTGTGTGGAAAGAAACACCGCTTCCATTAAATGATGGGGGTTGGAATGCTGTACCTATGGAAAGCTCCACCCAGTGAGAGAATAGCTCTTCAGAACTCACTATGGCCTTCTTACCCTCACACTTCTCTTCAAAACAATGAAAATAGTAGTGAAATCACTTTTGAGGTTGGCTACAGCTAATTATAGGAATTATTTTTAAAAGTGAGTGTATGTGTATGTGTGTATATGTGTGCATGTGTTTATGGAGACCAGAGGTCAATCTCTCTCTACTATTTTATTTTTCATTTGAGACCGTCTCTCACTGAACCTGGGGCTTGCCAGTTGGCTGGACTGGCTGGCCAGCAAGCTCTAGGAAGCCTCCTGGCACCACTGCTACCCCAGGATTTTTAATCGATGCTGGAGATTTAAATTTGGGTCCTTGGCAATCACTTTACCCACCAAGCCATCTCTCTGGCTTGGCTATAATTATTATTATTAAAAAGCATGCTTATATAACATCCTGAGTGAGGTAACCCAGTCACAAAAAGACAAACGTAGTGTGTACTCACTCATGTATGGATTTTAGACATAGATCACCAGCCTGCAATCCACACCGCCAGAAAAGCTAAGAAACAAGGAGGACCCTAAGAGAGACATAAATGTTCTCCCGGAGAAGGGGAAAGGGACAAGATCTCCTGAGCAAATTGGGAGCATGGGGGTGGGGGGAGGGAAGGGGAGAGGAAGTTAGGAGAAAGAGAACGGGAGAAGAGGAGGGGAGAGGTGGACATGAGGGAGCAGGAAGAGTGAGTCAGGGGAAGAATGGAGGATAACAAGAAAAGAAATACCATAATAGAGGGAGCCATTATAGGTTTAAAGAGAAATATGGCACTAGGGAAATGTCCAGAGAGCTACAAAAATGACCCCAACTAACAATCTAAGCAAAAGTGGAGAGGCTACCTTAAATGCCCTTCCCTGATAATGAGATTGATGACTACCTTATATGCCATCCTAGAGCCTTCATTTAGTAGCTGATGGAAGCAGAAGCAGACACTCTCATCTAAACACTGAGCTGAACTCCTGGAATCCAGTTACAGAGAGGGAGGAGTGATGAGCAAAGGGGTCAAGACCAGGCTGGAGAAATCCACAGAAACAGCTGACCTGAGCAAATGAGAGCTCAAGGACCCCAGTCTGATAGCTGGGGAACCAAAGGGACCAATCCAGACCCCCTGAATGTGGTGTTAGTTAGGAGGAATGGACATTCTACGGGGCCTCTGGTAGTGGATCAGTATTTATCCTAGTATACGAATGGACTTTGGGAGCCCATTCCACATAGAGGGATACTCTCTCAGCCTAGGCACATGGGGGAGGGCCTAGGCCCTGCTCCAAATGATAGGACAGACTTTGAAGATCCCCCATGGAAGGCCTTGCCCTCCCTGGGGAGCACAAAGCGGATGGGATGGGGGTTGGGAGGGTAGAGGGGGGAGGGGAGGGGGAGGGAACTGGGATTGACACGTAAACCAAGCTTGTTGCAAATTTAAACAAAAAAGTATTATCATAAAAGAAAAGCATGCTTATAGCCAGTGTCAACTCAGAAGTTCTTGTTGTTTCTGAATGCAAGTCTCAATATGTCCCAGGCTTTGATTCTCTTCCTTCAGCCTCCCAAATCCTGGCTTACAGGCGTGTGCCACTACCCAGGAAACTTGCAAACACCTTTCAGTACTTGGCTTCCCATACCTGAGTTTGGCTTAATTAAGTAATCAGATGAAGCATCGCAGGTAAGCCAGGTCTGAACACAAGTAGCAAAGGAAAGAAATCCTAAGTCTCGGTCACTCCTGTCAGGTTCTGTCTGATTGCTGTCATCTAGACGCTTTTTTATCTTTCCTATCATAAAACAATTCATCTTAAACATCGCACTTAAAGGAACTGACTGCTGATTCATATTTGAGTTAATCTGGTACCAATTACTGGCCCGGATTTGGAAAATGCGATGTCTGAGCAGATGAAATACTTCAATACCTTAGATAGAGTTGGTTTCTGGATCCAGCCTGCAATGGTGCAGTCAGAAAAGTTTAAAATATTTCTGCCAGATTCAAAGACGAGCGAGATTAAAAATTCCCAAATGTGTACCCTGGATCCCCTCCAAAAACATTCCATCTTTATTCATTATTGGATACTGTCTTGATTAAAATTCCTGTTGGTTTGTCCTTGGTTAAGTAGTAATCTTGTAGCCTAGCATTTGGAATGTATTGGGATCATGTGACACGTGTGAGCCCAAATGAATATAGAGAGATCTCTTTCACAAGTCAGCAAGGACACTGAACGAGGAGTTCAGATTTCAGGGGAGCAGCTTCAGGCTGGGGGGAAGGGATGGGCTATCTGGTCCGTGCGCACACTCTTGCCAACATGTGAGTCAGAAAAGGCTGTTCAAAGCAGAATGGTTCTCCCTGTCACACCAAAAGTGCCCAGTCGAGGCAGAGTTCTCTAGAGAAAATGAGATCCTCCCCCCTTTCTCCCCTTTATCTCTCTGTTCTATTTCAAGCAGTTGCTAACTTCACCCAGTAACATGTGAAAAATGCGGTCCACAATGGGAAGCAGATGACTGGGCCACCATCTTCTGAGTCACCCTTCTGTCCTCTGCATTCCTATCAGGACTAGAGGCTGATCCTGGGGAGGGGCTGAGAGGGGAAATCCAAAGGAAACATGGGCCCCTTCTTGAAGTCATGAAAATGCCTGTGTGTGTGTGTGTGTGTGTGTGTGTGTGTGTGTGTGTGTGTGTGCATGTGTGCACACAATTATGTAGGCTCTGGGGACAACCACATTTGCCCCTTCTCAGGTGCTGGCCACCCCGATTCTGTGAGCCTGGGTCTTTCACAGAACTGCAGCTCTCTAATTTGGCTAGGATGGCTGCCCGGTGTCTCTGGGAACCCTGTTTGTCTCTGCCTCCCTAACACTGGGATTTATAAGCATTTGCTACCATGCCTGGCTTTTTACAAGAGTGCTAGAGATCTAAACAGAGGTCCTAATCGTTTGCCTGGCAAGAATGCTACTAAAAGAGCCACCTCCCCAGTCCTCACGCAAATGCTTTTGTTGTTCCCATAACCTGCCTGCCATTGGTCTCCAGAGACCCCAGTCTAGGCTCTGATGCCCTTGGAAGGCCAAGAAGGTAGTGGGAAGCTGTGTAACCCTGGAAGGCCCAGCTGGCCTTTTGTTTTGCTTTGAATTAATGGACACTGAGAAATGAAGTCTGTCTCAGAGAGGGGAGGAGCAGAATATTGGCGAAGGTCTCGGTCCCCAGAGATGACAAAAGCTGTCAACACCTCTCTTGGGCTGGAAACATAACCGTCAGCTAGAAAAAGTCATGAGGTGGAGTTGGAGCCAAGCTTGTTGGGATAGACTCAACTTTTGGGAAGCCGTCTCGGAATCAGTTCATCTCTTTGTACTTCCTAGTATGGCCGGCGAGGATACCACGTGGGGCTAGATGAGACTATGCCCCCATTGTCTCCAGTAACTGGATTGGGGTCCTCTGGAGCAAAGCATCAGGTTTCAGTAATAGTTACAAAGAAGCCGTAGGCAGTGTGTGTGTGTGTGTGTGTGTGTGTGTGTGTGTGTGTGTGTGTGCATGTGTGTGCGTGTGTGTGTGTGTGTGTGTGTGTGTGTGCATGTGTGTGCGTGTGTGTGTGCATGTGTGTGTGTGTGTGCATGTGTGTGTGTGTGTGTGCGTGTGTGTGTGTGTGTGTGCATGTGTGTGTGTGTATGTGTGTGTGTGTGTGTGTGCATGTGTGTGTGTGTGTGCATGTGTGTGTGTGTGTGTGCGTGTGTGTGTGTGTGTGCATGTGTGTGTGTATGTGTGTGTGTGTGTGTGTGTGCGTGTGTGTGTGATGTGTGTGTGTGTGTGTGTGTGTGTGTGTGTGTGTACATACACCAGAGGTCAGTGCCTGACATCTTCCTCCATTTCTCTCCTCCTTATTGGTTGAGACAGGGTCTCTTCTTGAGCCTGGACTGGCTGACAGAGAGACCCAGGGATCCTCTTGTCTCTGCCCGCCAGATGTACCTTCAAGCTCAAAATTTTATGTGGATGAGGGGATCTGGATGCATGTCCTCATGTGTGCATGGCAAGCACTTAACAGACCAAGTTACCTCATCAGCCTGACACTCAGTGTGTTGTGTGCACCAGGGAGCTCGCCTCCCGGGAATGTGCTCCTGCTGCTTATGGAAATGAATGGATCAAATAACTTCCCATGAGACCAAGACACATGTGAGTCCTCTTGGGTTCACAGCGAGCTTGCTATCAGCCTCCCACCCATGTGCAGAGACACAGCCAGGCCAGGACTCTGTGTAGTTAGTTAAGGGGAAGCTCTAGAATGGTCAAGGTTTTGCCTGCTTTCTTCAGCAGTGCCCAGAACAGTGTCCGCACATACATATTTGACAATGAATAATATCAAAGATTGTAAATCGGATTCAATAGCTCAATAGTCAAATGGTTTTTAAGCACATGAGCTGATGAACTCATTATTTTAATACTTATCTAGTACATAAAGTAAAAATTTAACTCATCGATCCTCCCCTCCTTTCTCCCCTCTTTCCCTTTCTTTTTCTCACCCGCTAATTCCCTTCTCTTTTCGTCACGGTTTTATGACGTAGACCAGGCTGGCCTCAAATAATTCCGCAGCCCCAGTCTCCAGAGGGCTAGGATCACAGGTCCTCACCAACACAGCTGGCTAAACACATTGTTTCAACGAACGAAATTTTAGGACAGCAGGAGTAAGGAGAAGATCAGCATCAGCGGACTACTCTTCGTTACCTGCTGTGTGACGATGACAAGCTCTGTCCCGTCTACTGGGTGAGGAAATAGAATCATTTGCCTAAAGCTCCAGAGCTGTGTGCTTCAGGCACAAGGCTCCCAGTTGGAGTTGCCTTACAGATGGAGTTACCAGTCACTTCGTTATGGCGGACTCACTGAGTCAGCATTTGGAGATTCTGGACAGCTTACACATGATGCTGGAAAAGAATTTTAGAATGATTTCTTTTTATGGGAAGATTTTCGAATTTTGAGCTTCAAATCAGATTACTCGGGTGAAAGTGTTTTTTTTTTTTTTTCAGGCTGCTTGGCTGATGTTGAAAAAAAAAAACACATTGTCTCGAATCCAAATCCCATATAAATGTATTAACTTTTTCTAGCCAAGAGCTCACAGAAGCAAGGAATAAATCATCATGCCTCTGGACCAGGAGGTGACCAGGGAGAGTGAGCTGGGTGTTTGATGAGGTCTCAGAGGGCTCGTGCTTTCCTTCCAAAGCCACAGTACACAGCTGTGTGCTCTTGGGTAAGTCATGTCATCTCTCCCGATACCACTTTACTGATGCTCCAATTAAGATTTCCTTAACAGAGTATGTATTTTATCCCTAGTAGCTCATGTTTATGTATAAGCACACATGTATGGAAGCCAGAAGGGGAGTTGGAATTACAGGATGAGCCACACTGTGTGGGTGCTAGATAGGTACTGAACTCCACTCTTCTCCAAGAGCCCCAAGTGCTCTTAACCGCAGAGCCATCTCTCCAGCCCGCCCTTGAGACCGTAACCCCTGCTTTGCCTACTCCTCCAATAGCATCAGAATCGCGAGAAGCCATGGAATTAAGACACTGCAAAATTTGTAGCATTGAATCAAGAAAACCTTCACATTAGTGATGGATGAGTCCATATTCTGTGATAATGGAATCTGACCTCGCCCTCTAACCTAATTATACTAGTTAATTTAATTTGCACCTCTGGGGGGAAAACATGCTTTTCTTTCCTTTAGATTTCTTTCCTCCCTGGGTCACATGTGGCCCAGCTTGGCCTTGCACTCAGTCTGTAGCTGAAGATGGTCTTGAACCTCTGTTCTCTTCCTGTTCCACTTCCTGAGTGATGAGATGACAGCGTGCACCCCCATACCCAATTTTACATGGTGTTGGTACTGTGGATGAAAATAGGGGCTTCTTGTTTTCTAGGAAAGAATCCCCCAGCCGAGCTACATCCCTGGCTCATTTCCTTTAGAACTTTGGTTGGATTTTCCTGTAACTCCAACAGAACGTTACCCTTGCCATTGTGGATATTTTCCTTCACCCTCTTCCTATTTAACTTTAGCTCTGTGAAGACTTACTATTTTTTCCCTCTAAGGTGGCAAGCCTTCGAATACAGAGTCACCTCAGAGGGCCCAGAGAGTCGAGGCAACATCTCCCTATGTTCATATATTTTTAGGGTTGGCCCCAGTTATAAAGTGTAATTATGGTGCTTTCTTGCCTGATGCTACAGACAAGTCTGAGGAGGCCCCTCGGACATTCCTGTGCATTCCGTGGGCCCGTGAGTAATTGCTGTTCTGGTGATGATGGCATCTTTGAGAAGGTCTCCACTGCTGGGGTTTTGATTTCTACGATGCCTACATACTCCATGAATTTGATTATCACCGTTTTGGTGTCTGACAAAAATGCTTCACGTAGAAACCTTATATTTATGTTTGGATAGGACCGGAGGCTGTGTGTGTGTTGTAACCACCATACTCCAGACATTCGTGAAAACAGCCCTCTGAACTCACATTGAGTATTTGGTTTAATGACCCATAGCGTGTGATATTCTTTTCTTGGTTGGGAAGCCATTTTTCAAGTTCTGTTCTCTCCAAGCCCTTTCTTCTCTTTTCCTGCCTCTCTCTAAATTTCATAATGCCGTTTCCTCTGGAAAGATTAGGTGAGAGGGAACACGTGTGTAAAGGCCCGGCTGACTCCCAAGTGTAGCCGGCTGCTGAGGCGGCCCAAAGGCCAAATGACTTCAGCACCTGACAAGGGTGTGGATCTCATTATAGCTGCGGGGTCTGGGGAGCGAATGGGTGACCGACAAGGCTGTTGGCCTTGCTGGATGCCTGATCAACATTGCTGTGAAGGCACGGCCAGGAAGCCATTCCAAAGTACTTTTGTCTCAGCAGAAATCCTCTTGTCCACCTCGCCTAGTTAGCGATGGGAGGACTTTGAAGGACTACTTGACAGTATCTTGTTCAGTCTTTTATTTTATAATGGGTGGCTTACTATCAGTTTTCTCACTGCTGTGAGGCATGATGGCCAAAGCACCATAGGGAAGAAAGGGCTTATTCTGGTTCACAGTTTGAAGGTCCAGTCCATCACGGTGAGGAAGGTATGGAGACAAGAGCTGGAAGCTGCTGAAGCCGGGAGGCAGAGAGAGATGGATGCTGGGCATCCGCTCACTTTCTTCAACTCAGGCCCCCAGCCCATGTGCTGCCTGCATTGAGAGTGGATTTTGTCCCTTCAGATAACCTAGAATCCCCTCACAAACATGCCCAGGCTTCATCTCTCCTGCGATCCTGCCACGTTGATAGTCGGCATTAACCGCTGCAGGGAGCTTATGCTGTTTTCTCAGCGTCCGCAGGTCTCAGAACTGCCTGCCAGGGCACTGCAATGCATGCCCGTCCCCATGGCACGGCTCACACAGACCCGGGCCTCCATGCCCTCTGAGCACTTGGTCTGCCTCTTGTGGGGCACTGTGTGGTCTTTGAGCTATAGTTGTGGCCTTTAGAGGATTTGTTGGAAACTGGAGAGTTGAAGACTTGTGCAGTCCCTGTCCGCTCCCCGTGTGGTGGAGAGGTAGGGTGTGGGAAGGTGCAAAGCGTCAGAAGGGGAGTCTACTCAGAGGACAACCAAAGGAAGGTGGAATCTAGGAGATTTGAAGGAAGGGAGTGTTCACTTGGACGTGCAGCACTTCCGGCAACGGAACACAAACAGGAGAGGGCAGCTGCGAAGTCCATGCCGGAAGGTGTGAGGCTGCATTCGGCCTCACAGGGCAGGAGCATGGTGACTGCTTATTTGCCCGGGGATGGAGATGTACTAAAGGGTTTGAATTAGGCAAGGAGGAGATGACAGTGAAGATAACTTGGTTTGGACAATGGTATCATCGCAGACACAGCATCAGTTCAGACCTTTCTAGAAAGTCTCTCAGCATAGGTGACACAGAAGGTCCCAGGGGGACGTTGCACTCTGTGAGGGCTCTGTTGGAGTGAGGTCTGCAACACAGCTTGACAATGCCTGCTGTCTTTGCTTGACGGGTTTGTTCTGATTATTCACTGAAGCAGGAGAGTCAAGGAGAGCTAGGATTCTCCCTGCTTAGCAAGGAAATTCACAGGTAAGGAAAGACAGACAGACACCCCTAAGTCCAGGGCCTATCAAGTGAGTGACCAGAGTCTGCAGGTGGCCTCTAACCTGACCTCACTAATTCCAGGGCTCTGCCTAGATGCCTCCCAGTTTGTATGGGGGATCACCGAGAGTGAACAGCATGCAGAGGGAGGACACAAGCCCTTCTAAGTTGTCACCTGCTTCTGCCTTGCCATTTGGAGCCTCCTTTGGGCTGTCTGTTCACTTTCTGTTTTGTCTTCCCTGTAAGGGGTAGAAACGCAGCCAGCTTGAAGAGAGGCCCGCTGAGCTGATTACCATGAGCCACCCTAAACCAGAACTGATCCGACTCTGCTGGCAGCATCTTTAGAACTTGGGTGGCCCCATTCGAAGCTGAAAAAAAAAATCAACAAAAGCAGAGGGGTGGGGGGTTTCATGCACATCCTTGAATAAGGGCGTGATGGTTTTCAAACTCTATTCTTGGTGCGTTTTCTAAATTTTGATGACAACTCTGGCTTAAGCCGTGGAAGTTTGTGACATTCTCTGATGAATGTTTCCTTTGGAGAGTGGTTTGATTATGGGTTTGGGCCCTGAGTGATTTCTAAACATCAGGAATCGGCTCATCTAGCACTCAGTAAAACCCCCCTTTCCAAAGGAAGGGGGTCTTGTGCTGGGAGCTGTTATAGTTTGGAGTAAGTAAAGAGGGTACTGTACTTAGGGAAACTCCAGGTTTACAGATGCAGAAAGTAATTCAGGATTTATTATTTTTTTTTTAAATATATTCAATTCCCCCATCAGGCCTGTGATTTCTCTTGCCAGGGGTTTTGACTGGCCCACATTATCAGGCATGGATTCTTTCCTGTGGAGTGGGCCTCAGATCCAGTCAGAGAGCAGCTGGTGTCCTCTATAACAATCCTGGCAGAGTGTATCATGGTTGGTGAGCACCAGGTCACAAGAGAAAGGGATATGGACCGCATGTGGATAGGAAGGAGATTTACTGAGTTCTTGCGATGGTCCAGACCTTGTTGTTGATTTTGCCTTCTGTGGCACTTGCGGCTTTTTTGGGGGAAGGCTCTAAGAATCCAGTAAAGGCAGAGGTACAACCTTAGGTAGCTCATCCCTGCTGCCACACAGAGGCTGTTATTTTGCCCAAGGAGGTAAAGGGCAGCAGACCAATTGTGGACAACAGTGGAAGTCTGCTGAGTTTGGCAGGGGCAGAAAAGAGCCAGTTTTCCAGAGAATGGCTCTCCTAACTCTCCTGTACCCCCAGCGTCCAGCGCCCCTGAGATGCCCACATTCTTCCCGGAAGATGCTCCTCTGTCTATCACATAGACACAATACAGCCCAAGCGTGTCACTGCTTATCCTACCCAGAGATATAGCCGAGACTACAGCTGTACCGACTCGAATGCATCCAACCCTGTCACAGATCTCACTCACATTTCAGCCTTAAAGATGTTTATCATTCCATGAGTTTTACTTGTAAAATTATGGAAAACATTCGTATGTCAAAACAAGGGAAGTCTCTTGGTTTGGGTGGAATGGTTGGAATTTGGAAAATCACGTTAAAATGACTGATGACAAAGTGAGCTCTGTTAACATAATGAGTGCACAAAGCAGCTGAAGCTAGTATGCACGTCTATGCTTCTGTTCCATCACAGACACACACCCAGGCAAAGGAAGATGACACTACTCAGTGACTGGTCAAGAACACTGCCATGCCCTTATTTCCACAGCATCTCCCCCCAGCTTTTTTTTTTTTTTTATATATTTTCTTATTTTACATATCGACCCCAGTTCTTTCTCTCTCCCTCCCTTCCTTTCTCCCTTCCTCCCATGCCCCCTGGCCACCCTCCCATCCCTCCCCCCCCCACTCCACATGTAGGGTGATGCCTTCCAGGAGGGGTCATCAAAATCTGTCAAGTCATTTGGAGTAGGGACTAGGCCCTCCCTTCTGCGTCTGGGTTAAGGGAGTGTCCCTCTATGATAAATGTGCTCCCAAAGTCCTTTTGTGCACCAGGGATACATCCAGCTTCCACTGTCAGAGGTCCCTTAGACTGCCCAGGCCTTCTAACTGAGACCCATGTTCAGTGGGTCTGAGATGGTCCCATGCTGGTTTCCCAGCTCTCAGTCTGGGGGCCCATTAGCTCCTCCTTGTTCAGGTCCGCTGTCTCTGTGGGTTTTTGTAGTCAGGTCTTGTCCTCTCTCTCTGCATCTGGATTCCAGTTCTGCTCAGTGTTTAGCTGTGGGTGTCTGCTTCTGTTTCCATCAGCTACTAGATGAGGGCTCTAGGATGGTGGATACAGGAGACCGCTTCCTGAACATAAATAACTCCAGTAGCACAGACACTGAGATCGACAATTAATAAATGGAACCTCCTCAAACTGAGAAGCTTCTGTAAGGCAAAGGACACAGTTGACAAGACCAAACGCACCCCCAGTTTTATACTGTGGAGGGGTAGAAGTTTTCACATCAGAAGATTAAAAAGTTACCCTGGAAAAGGGCATAGACTTCCCAAGACCCCACTTCAAGGGGCTCAGTGCTGCCCCCTGACCGTGGGACACCTCATAGCCTGTGTTCACAGCTTCTTCACCAGTGAAATGGGTGCAATATAACGTCTCCTGGCTGGTGGTGTCTGTTATTAACGGCAAAAGTGGTAAGTGACATGGAGGTGCATTGTAGCTTCAGGAGCACATGACGCTGTGTTACGACTACATCCTTCTCCATACTATATATACTTGTAAGTGCCTGCTACAGTCTCCTGGGTAGACCTCAGTAGATGGAAGTCTAGTTTGGAGAAGAAGGGAGGGTTGCGGGGGTCGGGGGGGGGGGGTGGTTCAGCAACTTTGTGTCTCTGTGATAAAATCCCCAAGAAAAATTAACGAGAAAAGGTGCGTTTAGCTTCTTAGTTTCAGCCCGTGGCAGGTTTACTGTTAATTTTGGACCTCTGGTGAGGAGTGTTTTTCATCTCATCTTACACAGGAAGTAAAGGAAGAGGAAGTACTGGGGCTAAGGAGACAGACAGCTCAGTAAATAAACGTCATGCATAGACATGAAGATCTGAGTTCGAGCCCCAGGAACTCCAATAAAAGCTGCATGTGTCCGAATGCTCTGGTACCCCAGTGCAGGTGGGGGCGGAGGATCCCTGGTGCTTAGCAGCCTCTACTTGGTGAGTTCTAGGCCAGTGAAAGACTGTCTCAAAACAAACAAATAAACAAACAAACAACAACAAAAGCAAGATGGGTGGCTCCTGAAAAATAATAGCTGAAGTTGTCCTCTCGCTTTAGTATGGACAGGCACATATATGCCTGTGCACTGCATACAAATTAACACATTACATACACACGAGGAAAATGAGGAAGGAAGGTCCCCATGCTCCCTTCAATGGCCCCCTGCTCAGTGACCTCACTTCTCTCTAGTCCTCAGCTCTGAAAGGCATGGCCCCATAGGCCAGCAACCACACCTTTACCACACGGGTCCTTGCAGGGGCATTTAGGCATAAATTACAGCAAGCTTTTTATCTTGGTTTCAGTGGGGACAGTCGAGAATGGACAAACAGAATTTCATTGTGGTTAAGAAAGAAAGGATAGGGGCTCTTGGGATATTAGGTGATGAGAAACTGGGCAATGAAGGGTAGGTCTCTGACTAGTATATGCACACACACACACACACACACACACACACACACACACACACACACACATTCTCTCTCTCTCTCTCTCTCTCTCTCTCTCTGTGTGTGTGTGTGTGTGTAGGAATGCATATGCACACATGCACGTGGAGGTTAGAGGTCAGTCTTGGATGTCATTCTTCAGGAGCCACCCACCTTGCTTAGACATGGTCTCTCACTGGGACCTGAGGCTTGCCAACTAGGCCAGGGTGCTCACCAGTGAGTCCTAGTGGCCCTCCTGTTTTTCTCCTCCCTACCATAGAGAAAACAAACACATACCATGCTTAACTTTTTATGTAGGTTATGGGAACTATACTTATGTACCAAGAACTTCATTGTGTGACCCATCCCCTCCCCATCCCTTCATCAATAGCATTAACAAAGAGGTAGTATACCCCACCCAGGTGAAGGGTACCTAGAACAGGAAAAGAACCCACCCCACGCAAGAAAGGCCTAGAAGGAGGGGTGAGGGGACAAGCCAAGAGTTGCATATACAACCAGGTAACAGTATACGAATTAGCATGTAGCATTTCTACATTAAGGGAAAGTCCTGTTTCATGCAACTCTATGAAGCAGCGATCCTTATTCCTGCCAACTTTGAGAAACACAACAAAGACATGGCCAAGATGTGATCTCCAAGAATGTATGTAGGGAGCCAGCATCCAGGAAGTTGGGGGAAGTCAGGGAGAATGGGCGAACAGAAAAGGGCTTGGACATAAGACAGTTGGGTAAAATCTCCCAAGCAGAGAGAACAGGAAACCCACAGATGAAGATGTACGTAGGGGACAGGAAGCAGGCAACTCCCCCCCACCCCAGTTTGAAAGTCACTAGTTGAGTTGTTTTGAGCAAGTCATTGAACTCAAATCCAATTGTTCCTCCAGTAAGAATGAGGCCAACAATATTTCCTAAGCTGCTGGGATGATTAAATGAGGAGAGAGACCAAGTTCCAGGCATAGAGCAAGTGTTTGAAAACATTAATTTCCTTTCCGTTCGCTTTCCCCCTTTCCCTTTGAGGCACATAATGTCTAGTTCAGGACCAATGATTGCAAATTGGTGGCTCGTGAGCCAGACCTCGCCTGTAGACGTGTTTTGCTTGGATCACAGCTTTCTGGCTCATGCGAGGTCTTAATAATATTTTGAATTAGTTGGCAACATTTTTAAAATTAGAAGATTTCATAGAAATATACAAATTTCTGGCTTCTCTTGAAAAATAAGATCTGGCCTGTGCAAGCCCCTTGTATTACCACTTGGCAGCTGCAGCCTGGAATTGAGTCTGGCTGCTGCTGGGAGTGAGTCCTGTGTTCCCTACTTCTGCATAGTCCCATAATTTCCTGCTGAACCCCCAAACTGAGGCAAGTGTCAGCAGCAATTTATCACCGTGTCTGTACTCCTTTTTTAATTCTTAAATTGAGTTAAGAGCAGGGCAGAGATTCTTTTTATAGGAAAATCAAAAATCTGAGAGCATGGCCAAGAATAGCCCCAGTTTCAAAAAGAAGAGGAGAGAGCATAGGTCTTTGAGGAAGAAATAAAATTCCTGCTTAATATCTTAAGGGAACATGCCTGTATTTATAGAGTATCCTGGCCTCTCGCGCTCACTTCTGCAACCTGCCTGCCTTTTACAGACAATTGAGTTCATAGCTCCTGCCCTAGGCCACTTCTGAGAAGCCATATCTATTTGTAGAGAACATCAGCACCCTTTAAAACTTCCTTGTAGTGGGATATTCACTGTGTCTGCTTCTGTGGCACTGACCACACCCATTGAGGGGCGGAGCCAGGGGCGGAAGTGACCTGTGGGGCTTGGTCTCAAAAGGAGACAGAGAACGCTCTATTTCTGGCAGGACACTGAGAGAGGAGCATCCAGTTTTAACTCTCAACTGTGTTGAGAGTTGTTTCTCCCTTAATAAGCATCTATTTGGCCTATTTGTGTATCTTCACCCTTATTAAACCGCAATACTTCCTTCCAACCATGGAAGAAAAAACAATTCCAAAAACTGAAGGCAGGAGGCCTTGGAAAGACTCAGTGGCTCAGAGCACTTGCTATGCAAGCATGAGAGCCTGAGTTCAGATCCTCAGCATCCACGTGAAAAGCTGGGTGTGGATGAGCACTCTCCATAACCTCTGCTCCGTAGAGCTCTATGGAGCTCCTCTATGCTCTATGGAGGCATAGAGGGTCACTGGGGCTTTCTGGCTGCTCACCTTCCTCCACACTGAGTGAGAGATCCTATGTCAAGGAATATGATGGGGCAGGACACCTGGTGCTTTCCTCTGGCCTCTGCACATTCACATGAGTGCATTCACCTTACACACATACACACACACACACACACACACACACACACACACACACACACACAGAAGTGAAGTAAGCTGCAGGCACACATGGTGGTTGATATGATGTCTATTAATTGGAGTACTGGACAAAGTATATAACGTCTGTGGATATCTGTCTACTTTCCATAGTAGTATGTTCGTTTGGGTATTTTGATGTTTGGTCCTTGCAGAGTTTCCTGATTATAACCCGGACCAAAGGTTCCTAGTAGAGGGGGAAAGCTTTTGAATGACATCTTCCTATAGAAACATAATGCAAGCTTCCTACTTCACTTTGTTAAAAGAAACAAATGAGTTCAATTTAAACACAGTATTGTATTTTACCAGCTCTGTGATGGACCATGGACTTATATCCCAACAATCTTATCACACATTAAGCATACCCAAGTGTCGGACATTGAATACACACTCTGCTCATTGCTGGGGGAAGTATGGGGAAAGGATTCACAAGGTCCTGCCCCACTGTGGGGGAATCTTCAGGCAGTTACTGGTTGATGTAGGGTGTCAGGGTTAGAGGAGATGTTTTCCTCAGCGGTATAGCCACATATAAGCCCCCCACACTCCTGCAAGTAACCTCAAACTCATTGTTCACCAAATTAGCCTTGGACAGACTCATTTCTTCACTCTATTCTTGCAGTTTGTTCTAGCTTATTGCTGTTGTTGTGTCAAATATCTCAAGACATTTGGCCTAGATTTAAAATTTGGCTTTCATTGGGTATAGATTGCTTTCACACCATACTGAAGATGAAAGACCAGTCAAGTACCACTTAAATATTCAAAAGGCAGTATGGCCATTTTCCATTTGTGTGTGTGTGTGTGTGTGTGTGTGTGTGCACAAACATGTATGTGTTGCAGCTTCATGTTTATGCACGGACACATGTCATGAGCTTTCTTTCCAACTTAAGCAGTTTGAGGGCAACATCACATATTTCTTCTTCGTAAACTCTCCTAGAGATAAGCAGGAGCTTGGCAGATGGCTTAGAGAGTAAAGTGGGGGGAGCTGAGGATCCATGTTAAGACAAACTGGAGTGGAGATATGCTAATAATCCCATTGCCAAGGAGACAGAGGCAAGTGGGTCTGAGGGGCGGATGGCCTCCTCACCTAGCCTAGCTAGAATGCTCCAGGCCAAGGAGAGACTCTGCCTCAAAAATACAAGGGGACTATTTCCCAAGACACAGCTGAGATCACCCTCTGGTCCTACATACACATAGACACATGGGCCCACACATACACACAAACTCCCTGGACTGCTTATGGTGTGGGATGCTATAGCAGACCGCATTGTTTTCCTTGAGCAAGTATTGGTTTTTAATTCAAAGAAGACAATGCATTTTTCTATGATGGAAAAGTCACAAAGCTAAGGTTCCTGTTTCAAGACAGAGCGTTGATATTGGCTGCTCCTGTTGAACTTTCAAGGTCAAAGATCCAATTGAATCTGACATTGCATGTCAACAGGCACTCATTAATTGACTCAAGGATTCATTAGCAAACATGTCAGACACCAGGAATTCCACAGATCACAAAAGCACATTTGTGACTCCATCCTTCGTCAATAATTGTTGTTCATTATGAGAAACAAATGCTATTTCACACACAGATGGGACAATGGATGTAGCGCCAGAAAGAGAGAGGAAGGGTATGGATGGAGGAGCAGTCCATCCATATGGAGAGAGGTGGGAGGGTTTCCTAGAGGAAGTGAGGCTCTAGCCAGTCTCTGGAATAAGCAGACACTCTGAAGGCAGCAAGCAGGAAGGGCATGAACTTACACTTGTGTGGCCAGCATATGCAGGACTCGAGAGGGAGCCCCAAATGGGGGCTGATTGTCGAAGCAGATGGACCTGCTGTGTCTTCCCATAATGGGTTCATAGGTGAGGCTGAAGCCCTCCCCCCACGTGCACATTATTTTATTCTTTTGCTTTGCTATGACCATTTCTAGACGCTCCAAGGTGTGAGATGTGTAACGCTATTGTAGACTGGAGATTTCTTCCTCCTCCCCCTACTGGTCTACCTCCTTCATAGAAATGCAGGCAATTCCACTTGTTTACATTTTGGGCCCTGTCGAAAAAAAAGACATTTCTACAAAAGTACCTTAAACAGATTTCTGAATAACCCTTAAAATTAAGCACCATTAAACCATAACCAAAAAGTACATGTGGACGGGAGACGTGTCAACATGTGTTTTGCGTCTTTCACTCATGTAATTTATGTATCTTTCACGGCCCCTGGACAGAACCCATGTGCTGCACACATGGCTGGTACTTTTCTTATTAGGAATGGTATAAAGAGGGTCAGGGGAATCAGACTACTGAATTGATAAACACTGATAAAAAATGGCTTCCGAGACACTTGCTTTAATGTGAAGAACATTTATCTGACGAACGTAGAATTTCATGACTAAAAGTAACCTTGGAAGAATCTGGTACTAACTAGTCACTGTACATGTAGAAACTGAGACCTTTCTTTAGGGGCTAAATGAATCCCACTGGACCCTCGAAAGTCAGTCTCGAAACAAGAATGTGAGCCTAAGCTTTCTCCCTTACAGTCTAATGTGCTTTTAAAATTATGCTTGTTTATTTGTGTATGTGCTCATACACACGTGTGCTGTGCATGCTGCGTGGTGAGGTCAGAGGACAATTTACAGGCACTAGTCCTCTCTTTTATCATGTGGGTTCTGGTAATTGAACTCAGATCATCAGGCTTGGTGACAAGCTCCTTTACCTACTGAGCCATCTTGTCTGCCCCCATGAGCTTCTTCTTCTTCTTCTTCTTCTTCTTCTTCTCCTCCTTCTTCTTCTTCTTCTCCTTCTCCTTCTCCTTCTCCTTCTCCTTCTTCTTCTTCTTCTTCTTCTTCTTCTTCTTCTTCTTCTTCTTCTTCTTCTTCTTCTTCTTCTTCTTCTTCTTCTTCTTCTTCTCCTTCTCCTTCTCCTTCTCCTTCTCCTTCTCCTTCTCCTTCTCCTTCTCCTTCTCCTTCTCCTTCTCCTTCTTCTTCTTCTTCTTCTTCTTCTTCTTCTTCTTCTTCTTCTTCTTCTTCTTCTTCTTCTTCTTTCTTCTTCTTTTTCTTCTTCTTCTCCTCCTCCTTCTTCCTTATTTTATTCTTATTGTTTTCCAAATCAGTTTGTTCATAATTTCATTAGAAAAACATTATTATTTTCCAGTTTAAAAGGATTTCTAGAAGGTTCCCTAGCTCCAACTATGAAAACAGGGGAAAGCCTTTCATGTGCTTGGCACATAAAAGAGTTTCTTAATTAGTATTTGGGGGAATTAAGGCACCACACCAGCAGCCAGGATGGCAGCCAGATGAACTACCAGAATTTGTGGGAGTAGCCATATGATTACAAGATCTATAAAACTAGAATGAGAACCACAGTTGGGGGCCAAGGTTGGCTTTGCCAGTGAAAACACAGGGAGCTGGAGTTCATGGAGGAAGTGTCTCTACCCAGAGGCAAGACTCAAAGCATTTAACAGCCTTGACCACACAGGCAGGCGCTGGCCCTCCCAGCTGCTGTGAGCAGTCACAAGCGGAGCCCACCAGCAACACCCAGCTCTTGTCTCCCCTGTGGGACACTCACAGTGTGGTTGGCTGCCCCTCCCACCCAGTAACTTCCTCTTTTATGCCTCCTCCCCAGACAATGAAACTCCCATAAAACAGCAGCACAGGAGAAGGCAGAAGGATGATGGATGTGCAAATTCGTGCATGAAAAATATCAACTGGGTGAGGAACACTCTGGAGGTAGAAGGGACTGGTAGCCCTGTAGCATTGCATGCTGGAATTAATTGGGAACTCCATCATTTCAGAGTATTTCATCATTTCCGAGTCTCCCTGAGCCAAGGCACTGAAGATGATATCTACTAGTCTTGGGAGCTCAGAGATCTCTGAGCATTTCCTCCTACCCACTAGTTGTATAAGGAAGCAGTTTCTCCAAGACGAAAGCAGCCATTAGGTGGGGTCAAAAGAAAAGAACCCCACCCGCTGGCCAGCCATTAAGTCTTCTCTAATTTTCACACTAGAAACCAGGACAAAGTCAACACAGAGCACACTACGAAGATAGGTACCTAGTAGTGTAGAATCACATCTGAGAAACTTCCTGGGATTCTTTGAGGAGCGTGAGAAGACTTGGTATCCATGAAATAGCAACAAAACACTCCAAAGAAGAACGGCCTGAAGTGTTCATAAAGAGGTCAGCAAAGACAGCCAGAACATTGTTGTAGAATTTACTACCGGACCAGTAAGATGGCGAACCAGGGAAAGGAGCTTGCCACTGAGCTTGAAGGCCCGAGTTCGATCCCTGGGTCCAACATTATGGAAGGAGTGAACCGATTCTCATAAGCGATTCTCTGACCCCCACCTGCACACTGTGGCGTGTGCACAGGCAGTCAGGGACACACACACACACACACACACACACACACACACACACACACACACTCACACAATTGGTAAAGGTGTGTGCACGGGCACTCAGGGACACACACACAATTGGTAAAGGAACGTAATTTCACAAAATAATAAGGAGAAACTGGAGAGACGGCTCAGTGATTAAGAATGCTTGCCGTTCTCACAGAGGACTGGGTTCAGTTCCCAGTACCCACAAGGCAGCTCATAGCTGTCTGTAATTCCAGTTTCAGGGGATCTGCTACCCTCTTCTGGCCTTCAAGTGGACCCAGCATGTGTATAGTGCATGTTTGAACATGCGGACAAACACTCATACACATAAAAGTAACCAAATCATAAAAAGTAAAGAACTTAGACCTTCCTTAAGACAGAAAGTATCAAATTTGATGGACCCAGATACTACATTATGACAAATAAAAGTGTGTAGCTTAAGAATATTATTCATATGTACATTCAGGTGCATCTAGCCTGTGGCCATGCATTGTATGTGCCCAGGGTAGGGGTAGTTACGAAAGCAGCCCCAACACAAAATCATAAATTACGTTTTTTTTTTTTTTTTTTTTTTTGCATTTTCTTATTTGTATTTTGACTGCATGTGGTTCACCAAAACAAATTAGGATTTGCAAATTAACAACATCCTACATGGTGTTGTAGTGTCTAAAGGTTGAACATGACTGTGTGGTATAAAATAATCCAAAGATTATGCACTTTTTAGAGGAGGTGATGCTGGGGGTTCATGCTCTGCTTCTGCGATTTAAGGACCATCCATATGCAGAAACGTCCACATTTGGACCTACAGTACCTGGAATAAGGGTTCACTCGAGGTGTCCATCTTTCACACACATAGTCTGTGAACCTTTCCTTATATGGAAAAGAGCCTTGGTGGATGCTAGTGAAGATTTCAGAGGATGGGGAGATTGCTGCCCATCAGCCAGCTGGTCCAGTGTGATTCAAGGATGTTTAGTGAAACAATTAGCTTTACTTGTCAATTTGGCACAGCCTAGAATCAGGGGGGGGGACGGTCTCAATTGACTGTTTACATTGGGTTGGTGTATGGGCTTCTCTGTGGGGATTACGTTAGTTAACCAGCGAGAGAAGACGCAGCCCACTGTGGGTGGTGCTATTCTCCAGGTAGGTGAACCTGACCTATATGAAATTGCCAAGAGAACTACTGCTCAATATTTTCCTCTGGCCAAGAGTTCCACAACCGTTTCCAGGAGACCTCCTTCTTTTGAAGTTATTGCCTCAGTGTGAGAATGTGTCACACAGAATCTACTAGATTTGGTGTGGCATTTATCGGCACTTCTCTTTTTATGGCTGAGTAATATTCCACTGTACGTACAGACTGCAATATAGGTTTACCATTGGTAGATATCGGAATTGATCATATACTCTGCCTGCTATAAACAAGGCTACTATTGTAAGCACCCAGATGAAACATGGGGACATGCATAATCATGTCCAAGACTCTCATGGGTATCACACCAAGTTCAAGTCCCCCCCCTTTTAAATTATTTTTAAAACAATCTTACATACCAATCTAAGTTCCCTCTCCCTCCCATCCTCTCACCCATCCCCCTCACCCCCACCCCCATTCCTCAGAGAGAGTGAGGTTTCCCAGGGAGAATCACCAAAGTTTGTCACATCATTTGGGGCTGGATCCAGCCCCCTTACCCCCCCCCCATCTAGGCCGGGCAAGGTATCCCTCCATAGGGGATAGGCTCCAAAAAGCCAGTTCATGCACTAGTGATAAATACTGATTCCACTGCCAGTGGCCCCATAAACTGCCCAAGCCCCCCAACTGACACCCACATTCAGGGGTCCTAGTTTGGTCACAGAGGTTTCTCAGCTGTCAGTCTGAGATCAGTGAGCTCCCCCTTGTCCAGGTCAGCTGTTTCTGTGGGTTTCTCCAACATGGTTTTGACCCCTTGGCTCATATTATTACTCCTCCCTCTCTACAATTGGACTCCAGGGGTTCAGCCCAGTGCTTAGTTGTAGCTATCTGCTTCTGCTTCCACCAACTACTGGGTGAAGGGTTTGAGCCCCTTTTATAACATTTGCATATAGCCTACTCACATCCCCCCTTATTCTCAAAATCATCTCTAGATTGCCTGCAACAACCAGTACATTTGTCAATGTTATGTATAGAATTGCTATATTATATGTTTAGGGAACAATGACAAGAAAAAAAAACTCTGTCCATGTCTATTACACACTCATGTTTTTCCTGATTACCTTTGATTGGCAGTTGGTCGAATCCACATGTGTACAGCCCATGGATATAGAGGTCTGGCTGTTATTTCATGTATTTCTTAGGAGTATAATAGTCACATGGCCACTGTAATTCATAGCCAGTGCTGAACTATTTACACTTAATTTTTGAGGGACTGCCAAGCTCTGCTCACAGTGACATATTCTGCCAGCAATGTACAAAAGTTCAAATGTCTCTGCCAATGTGTGTTGTTTTTGTTCCCACTCTTTGGTTAGACCATCACAGCGAACAGTGCCATGTCTATTACTGTGGCTGTGATCTGCAATTCCTTCATGACCGGTACTATTAAAAACACTGAACATCTTTTCCATATGTTTTGGTGGCCATTTGGAAAGACATACGCCTAAGTCATCTGCTCATTTTTAAATTGTGTTGTTCAGGGGCTGGGAATAGGCTTACTAGCTAAAGCATTTGCTGTGCAGGAGTGAGGTTGGTGTTTAGATCCCAGCACACACATAAATGCACAGCAAATACAGCAGCCTGCCTGTCATCCCAGCATGCAGGAAGCAGAGATGGGATTCCGGAAGCCAGCAAGTCGGCTAATCTAGTAGAAACAATGAACTCCAAATCAAATGAGAAACTTTGCCTCAATGCATAAGGTGAAGAGTGGCTTGGGGAAGACCTGTGCCACCAACCGCTGGCCTCCATGGATTTGCAATGTAAATACATACATGCAAAACCAATTATTTGTTCACCATTACATTGTAAGAGTTATCAGGAACACCTTCTATTACACAAAAGGTATCTTCTCTGTGTTGGAAGGATTTAGGTCAGATTAGTGCTAGTTTGTTTTTATGTTTATTTGAATTCACTTGTGAAGTCATCAGACCCTGCACTTACCATGTTTAGTTTTCCTTTTTCTTTTTTAAATAGAGTTTATAAACATTTAGAATGCATCTTGACACTGTCCTGAGGACACTGTCCAGGCTGCTGGAGGAGACAAGGCACAGATGATCTTGCCTACTGTGAACCCCGCTGAAGAAGGTGTGCGTATGCCTGTGCAATAGCGTCAAAGGTATTGTGGGGAAACAGCTCTTCTCTGATCGGGAATGTATTTTAGTAGACATTTTGATTACTGGTCTTGGGTTATAGTAATTTGAGGCTTCCCAATTCTTTTTGAATTTGCATTGGAAATTTGTGTATTTTTAGGAATCTGTCCATTTCATATGGACTATATAACTGGGTAGTATGACTGGTAGGTTCATAGCATTTTTTTCACAATTTATTTAATTTCAGTAAATTTGGTAGTAACCCACTCAAATTCGTATTTGGTTTTAGTTATTTTTTCTTCCTTTTTTTCTGGTACTATAACTCAAGGTGAGACAATTTTAATTACATTATTTATTTAGTGGTGTGTGTGTGTGAACATGTGTGTGTGTGAGCATGTGTGTGTTTGAGCATGTGTGTGTATGTGTGTGTGTACTGGTGTATGCGTGGAGGTCAGAGGACAATTTGTGTCAGTTCTGTTATTCCTTCAGGTGAGTGCTGGCACCAAACTCAAGGTCATCAGGCTTGGTGTCTTTACCCTGGGAGCCACCTTAATGACCTCCCTTTTTAGAGATTTCTTAAAGGAGCAATGCGTTGGTTGCTGATTCTTTGCTAGTTTTCATTTCTCTTCTATTTACCTCTCTTTTAGTCTTTGTTATTTGCATCCTTTTGCTGGCATTGGGTTTAGTTTGTTCTTAAAAACTATCTCTAAGGTATAAAAGTTAGATTCTCTCTCTCTCTTTCTCTCTCTCTCTCTCTCTCTCTCTCTCTCTCTCTCTCTCTCTCTCTCTCTGGCAGGCACTAGCAATGGTGCCTTCCTTCCCAAGAGTTGTTTATTCTGAATCTCCTGCTTTAGTATGCCACGTCTTAATTTTTATTCATTTCACTACATTTTCTGATTTTTCCTAATGATTATTTCTTTGATCTATTGATTATTTGAGTCTGCTATTTAACGTGGGTGTGAATAATTTCAAGTTTCCTTCTGTTACTGATTTCTGGCTTTATTCTACCATGGCCACAAAAGGTTCTTTTTATGATTTTTTTCAAAATTAATTGATAGTTGCTTTGTATGTTAGCATATGGTCTATTTAGCTGAACATTCCTACAAATGAAAAGAATATGGACTCTCCTGTTCCGAGGGGGTGCATCCCATATATATGTTAGTTTACAGCGTGTTTAAGTCCTCTGGATCCTTGTTCATCTTTTATTCAGGTGCTCTATCCATTGTTCAAAATCAGACATCGAAATCTTTGTAGACTTGTGGAAAGAGAGGAATTGTAAGCAACGTGTCAATGCTAGCTATATTGGATATGTTATTGATCCCTGTGATGGAATGCCTGACAAGAGAAACTTAAGGAAGGAAGGAAGGAAGGAAGGAAGGAAGGAAGGAAGAAGGAAGGAAGAAGGAAGGAAAGAAGGAAGGAGGAAGGAAGGAAGGAGGAAGGAAAGAAAAAAGAAGGAAGGAAGGAGGAAGGAAGGAAGGAGGAAGGAAGGAAGGAGGAAGGAAGGAAGGAAGGAAGGAGAAAGGAAGGAAGGAAGGAAGGAAGGAGGAAGGAAGGAAGGAAGGAGGAAAGAAGGAAGGAGGAAGGAAGGAAGAAAGAAGGAAGGAAGGAAGAAGGAAGGAAGGAAGGAAGGAGAAAGGAAGGAAGGAGGAAAGAAGGAAGGAGGAAGGAAGGAGGAAGGAAGGAAGAAAGAAGGAAGGAAGGAAGGAAGGAAGGAAGGAGAAAGGAAGAAGGAAGGAAGGAGGAAGGAAGGAAGGAAGGAGGAAGGAAGAAGGAAGGAAGGAGGAAGGAAGGAAGGAAGGAGGAAGGAAGGAAGGAAGGAAGGAAGGAGGAAGGAAAGAGAAAGGAAGGAAGGAAGGAAGGAAGGAGGAAGGAAGGAAGAAGGAAGGAAAGAAGGAAGGAGGAAGGAAGGAAGGAGGAAGGAAAGAAAAAAGAAGGAAGGAAGGAAGGAAGGAAGGAGGAAGGAAGGAAGAAGGAAGGAAAGAAGGAAGGAGGAAGGAAGGAAGGAGGAAGGAAAGAAAAAAGAAGGAAGGAAGGAGGAAGGAAGGAAGGAGGAAGGAAGGAAGGAAGGAGAAAGGAAGGAAGGAAGGAAGGAGGAAGGAAGGAAGGAAGGAGGAAAGAAGGAAGGAGGAAGGAAGGAGGAAGGAAGGAAGAAAGAAGGAAGGAAGGAAGAAGGAAGGAAGGAAGGAAGGAAGGAAGGAAGGAAGGAAGGAAGGAGAAAGGAAGAAGGAAGGAAGGAGGAAGGAAGGAAGGAAGGAAGGAAGGAGGAAGGAAGGAAGGAAGGAAGGAAGGAAGGAGGAAGGAAGGAAGGAGGAAGGAAGGAAGAAGGAAGGAAGGAAGGAGGAAGGAAGGAAGGAAGGAAGGAGGAAGGAAGGAAGGAGGAAGGGAAGAAGAAAGGAAGGGGGAAGGAAGGAGGAAGGAATGAAGGAAGGAAGGAAGGAGGGAGGGAGGGAGGAAGGGAAGGAGGAAGGAAGGAAAGAAGGAAGAAAGAAAGGCAGGCAGGAAGGAAGGAGGAAGGAAGGAAGGAGGAAGGAAGGAAGGAGGAAGGAAGGAAGGAGGAAGGAAGGAGGAAGGAAGGAAGGAGGAAGGAAGGAGGGAGGGAAGGAAGGAGGGAGGAAGAAAGAAAGGGGGAAGGAAGGAAGGAAGGAAGGTCTATTCTGGCTCACAGTTTGAGGACGCAGTCCATCATGGTGGCTGAGGCATGACAGCAGGAGTGTGATGTGACTGATCACATTGCATCCACGGTCAGGAAGTAGAGAGAGATGGACACTGGTGCTCAGCCCACTTTCTCCTCTCAGTAGAGCACTCCAGTCTGTGGAAGCTACCATGTATGTTTAGGGTGTATCTTCCCTTTCCAATTAAAATAATGTGAAAGGATTCCCCTAACCGCCCTTCCCCCCCCTCTCTCTCTCTCTCTCTCTCACACACACACACACACACACACACACACACACACACACACACACATTCTTAGAACCTTGTCTCCAAGCTCAGTCTTGGTTCTGTCAACTTAACAGGATAAACTATCACACGGCTTTTATATTTACTTATGCATTTGTCTTTATCAGAGATTATCTATGAGTCAAACTACTCTGGTGTCTTCATTTCTGCCTGGAGAATCCCTTTTGGCATTTTTGCAGGACAGGCAATAGGAATACATGCCTCTAACTTTTTTTTTTTTTTAAAGATTTATTTAATAGATTTTATATGTATGAATGTTTTCCCTATATATTTCTCTGTGCACTGTGTGTGTACCTGGGACTGGCAGAGATTAGTAATTCTCCTTTATATGAAAAAGTTCTTTTAAAAGAAGGTTGTTTATATTTATCAGGTCTTATACAAAGCAGATGCTGTGAGCAATGTATCACACACAGTGGTGTTTTGAAACACGTATCCATTGTGTCATAGCAAGAAATACACATCAGTTCACATTTATTTATTTATTTATTTATTTATTTATTTATTTATTTATTTATTTGCTAAGGAAACAAATCTTCTCTTCCAGTAACTTCTTTCTTTTCTTCTCCTCCCTCCCTCCCTCCCTTCCTCTCTTCCTACTCTCCTTTTCTCCCTCCCTCTTCCTCCCTGCTCCTCCCTTCCCCCCTCCCTGCTCCTCCCTCCTCCCTCCCTCCCTCCCTCCCTCCCTCCCTCCCTCCCTCACTCCCTCCCTTCCTACTCTCCTTTTCTCCCTCCCTCTTCCTCCCTGCTCCTTCTTCCTCTCCCTCCCTCACTCCCTCCCTCACTCCCTCCCTTCCTACTCTCCTTTTCTCCCTCCCTCTTCCTCCCTGCTCCTTCTTCCTCTCCCTCCCTTCCTCCCTCCCTCCCCCTTCCTCTCTTCCTTCTCTCCTTTTCTCCCTCCCTCTTCCTCCCTGCTCCTTCTTCCTCTCCCTCCCTTCCTCCCTCCCTCCCCCCTTCCTCTCTTCCTTCTCTCCTTTTCTCCCTCCCTCTTCCTTCCTGCTCCTCCCTCCTCCCCCTCCCTCCCTCCCTCCCTCCCTCCCTCCCTCCCTCCCCCTTCCTTTCTTCCTACTCTCCTTTTCTCCCTCCCTCTTCCTCCCTGCTCCTCCCTCCTTCCCCCTCCCCCTCTTCCCCTCCCTTCTTCCTTTCCTGTCTCCTTTTCCTTACAGTGTCAGGTAGAGCCTCTTATATTGAAGGTTGGTTTCAGACTCTATGCAGCTGAGGACAACTTTGAGTTTTTGATGCTCCTGCCTCAGCCTCCCTTGTGACGGGATTTCAGGAGTGTACCATCTGGCTTTATGCACTGCTGGTAACTGAACCCAGGGCTTCATGTATGCTGTGGGGACTTTACTGACTGAACATAGCCACAGCTTCCCTCCCAACAGCTTTGAGGAATAGGAATCCCTATTATTGACTATACTTAGGATACTATACAACATGGCTTTTAAATTTATTCTTCCCAGCACTCCTTTATTTCTGAAGGAGAATTTTTCCATATGCAGAAATCTGTATTATTATTATTTTATTCTTTTAGATTTTATTTTGTATTCCAAACAAAGTTCTCCCTCCCCCCTCCTCCCATCCACCTCCAATTCACCCCCATTCCACCTCTCATCTACTCCTCTCAACAGGTAATGGGAGTTGATATGGCCTGGCACATTAAGTTGGGGCAGGACCAAACCCCTCCCCACTGGCTTAAGGCTGAGCATGGCATCCCACCATAGGGAATGGGCTCCTACAGGCTAGCTCATGCACCAGGGATAGATCCTGGTCCTACTGCCAGGGGCCCCTCAGATAGCCCAGGCTTCACAACTGTTTCCCACATATGGAGGGCCTAGTTCAATTCTATGGACACCCCACAGCGGTTGGTCCAGAGTTTCTGAGTTTCCATGAGCTTGGTTCAGCTGTCTCTGTAGATTTCTCCATCATGGTCTTCACCTCCCTTGCTCACGTGTTCCCTCCTCCCTCTCTTCAACTGGATTCCCAGAGTTCCAGATACAGAAATCTCCCAGCATTAGCTGTTGGCCTCTTTTTTTTTTTTTTTAAATGAGAAAACCAGTGTTATTCTTGTGCGTTTTGAGTTTTCTTTGGATCCTTTCAAGACTCTTTTCTTTCAGCAGTTTCTTAATTTGTCCTAACATAATCTGATTATACATATCTTCTTGGGAGCTTGTGGAAAACACTTGATGCTACTGTCCAGGTCTTTCAATGAATTTGATGTTTTTCTGCCACTGTCTCTTTTGCCTCTCTTTGGCTGCTCTTCTTCTGGGGCTCTCGGAATCTTTAAAAGACTATCCTTGGCAGAGTCCCACAGGCTGTCAATTTTCCTTCATTCAGTTTTCTTTACACTCCACAGATTAGATAATTCATTTTATGTATTCATCTTCAAGTTGGCTGATCCTTTTCCTTGTTTTCTGAGATCTACTGCTGAACATTCTAGTGACCTTCCTGTTAGATCCCATCTGCATGGTCTCCCACTTTGCAGAATCTCTGCTCAGTTGTGGTCACTTTTCTGATTTGCTTTAGTTTCTTTTATATTTGTGAATATTTAAGATAATTAGAGTTTTGTCTAGTATATACTTTCTGTGGATTTCTCTTTTTATTTACATGCTTTGGATGGTTTGTTTAGAGTTCAACATTTTGAACTTTGTGCTACGATGATGTTGGAATCCAGATCCTCCTCAGCCACTGCCTATGTGCTAGCTGGGTAGGGACATTTGTGTATTGAGTGAACGTCTCAAATTAATTGTGCAAGTTGTTTATTTCAAGGTGTGTGTGATTACTGGGGCTCCTCTTTGGTGGCCCCTGAAGATAGCCAATGACTTTCTCTAATAAAACTCAGGAGGGCAGATTCCAATAAACACTGCTTAAGTAGTAGCTTCCATCTTCAGGATTTCAAACAATGACAAGCCAGCCTGCCAGCCCCTAGTTAACCTCCAGGTGAAAAGACATAACCACTAATCACTGATCCTTAGAGATTGGGGCTTCTATTGTCTAACCCATCACTGGCGAGATGCATGGGGATAGACCACATCTCATACTGACCTGCCTTACTGTCCTTTTTCTTTGCTTGTGCCAAACTTATTGTCACTGCCTAGAAAGCCTTCCCCAAAGCTATGGATATCTGGCTCGATTTGATTACCTGAGTTAAAAAAAATCACTGGTCACCAAACCTAGTAACTGGAGTTTGAGTCTTGGGACTCACATGGTAGAAGGAGAGAATTGTCTCATGAGAGTTGACTTTCACATGTGCTGTGGATGCATGCATGTACACATATAATAAATAAATCTGTAATGATGAGAATGTTTTAAATGTGTAGATGAATGAATGCAATTAAGTTTAAATAACTTTCTAACCCATCTGAAAAACTGGAAGGAAATGCCAAGAATGGTTGTGTCTAACCACAGGACTATATGCAAAACTGGAAAGTGGGAATAATTTGAAGGGTTAAATGTTTAATAAATTCTTTTTTATGACTCAGAGCTTCCAAATACCAATAATTGAAAAAATATGCAAGAAAATATTCTAGAGAAAAGTTAAAAATAGTCAGTGATAAAATGAAAACAGCGTGTGTATCATTTAAGTCCAGCCACGAAAGAAAATAAAGTATTGACTACAAAGAGGAAGAAATAAAGGCGATTTAAAAACAGAAGTAAGAAATATTTGAAGGCAGAAAACTACGCATACATTTTTTGTCTTTAGACATTAATGATTTCATCCCTCATTAAAGATAAAATAATTATAAGCATCTGCCTATATACTATGCTATATTGGATGCAAGAGATAATTTATAATAATGAAAGGAGAAAGTATGGAAATAATGTAAACCAATGCATTCCAAATGACCATTATGAGCTTGAAGAAGTCAAAGTAGGTGAGAAGGCTGGGGGTGAGGCACTGTTAGTAGAGTGTATGCCTTGAGTGTCTGGGGCGCTGGATTCAGTCTGCAGCACGGGAAAACAGGTCTCAAGATGTAAACGTGTGATACATAACAGAAGAACATGCTCTTGGCTGTGAGACATGTCACATTTAGTCTATCATTTAGCAAGGTCAGAACGTTTACTGTCAGAACAAGAATTCAAGCATCATGGAGGAATTCTGCTTACTGACCAGCTCCCTGGACCACTCATTGGCTTCGTGCTCAGCCCCCTTTCTTAGACAGTTCAGAACCTCCTGTAGGAAAATAGTGCTGCCGAGCCTTCCCTCATTAATCCTGAGTTAGGACCGTCTTTCACAGACACGGCTGCGGGCCAGGCTGATGGAGGCAGTGGACATTCTCTCTTGCCAGGTGACTTTAGATCGCATCAAATTGAGAATAAAATCTAACCGGGACAGTACATTTTTTCCTTACTAATAAATACTCTATCTTCTTGCCAGACATGCATTAAATAGAAGTGAACTTGATCATATAAAAGACCTTTGGAAGACAAAAATCAGTGAAAAACTACATATACCAAAGTTTCCTTACTACAGTGTGCTGCAAACTAAGCATAGAAGACAGGGACAGAAAACAGAGGGGAAAATTCAAAATAAGAGCCCAAACCCACAAATCTAAGTTCTCATCGGCAACAATTTTTAAAGATTTGTTTCTGATTATGTGTTTATGGGTATGTCTGTATATCAGCACAATGTCTGCCAAGGCCAGAGATACTGCAATCACCAGATCTGGAGTTAAAGGCAGTCGTGAGCCTCCTGATATCAATGTTGGGAACCCAAGTCTTAATTGCTGAACCATCTACTCAGCCCCCCCCAATTTAAAAAAAAAGTGAATGTTGATTAAAAGTCAAAAGTGGTTATTTACAAAATGATGAAGTTTCTTTTGAAAACAGCGACAGCAAGATTGTCACATGTCAAAATGAGAGTGACTTACTGGTTTCATTCATTAGTGTACTTGTTGGCTTGTAGTAGTGGAATATGTTAACATTATTATATAAAAAAGAGTAAGCTATTCTTAATGACAGAAGTTATTAAGTAAAACAGGCAGAAGAAAGAAGTCAAGATTAAAGGATTAATAAAGAGTGTGGAAATACTTAAAAGTAAACACAGTAACAATCTTTGAGAAAACAGTAACAATCTTTGAGAAAAGGGCAAATCCCTCATAAATACAAGACTACAAATAAAATCAAGGAATAAAGTAAATAAATAGAAGTATACAGGCATTTACTAAAAAGATTAGGCAGATAATGTGCACATTTCCTTGTTGACAAATAAGTCTCTCAAAGGAAAAGGCAATGTTTTTGGGAAAATAAAGAAGATCAGCTTTGATTCCAAAAATAGAAAATCAGAAGAAAACGCCTGTGAGGGGCTGGAGAGATGGCCCAGCAGCTCAGCACACTGGTTGCTCTTCCAGAGGATCTGAATTTGATCCTAGATACCTACATGGTGGCTCACAACTGCCTGCAACTCCTGTTCCAAGGCATCTGATGGCCTCTTCTGCTCTCGTGGGCTGTGCACACACATGGTTCAGAGACATACATGCAAGCAAACTTAAGAAACTAAGATATTATTATTATTAATGCCTCCCAAATTAAGATAAATAAATCCTCAAAATAAAATAAATCTGTTTTTAGTTGCAGAGCTTCCTGGGACCACAGTTTTCATGCTCTGTAGACATGCCTTAGAAAGAAAGAAATGGGAAGTTAACCAATTCAGTCTACGACACTAGAGGTGCTAATAAACACGTAACACATAAAGGAACTGTAAGGCAAACTCATTTGCGGGGCTGGTGAGATGGGTCCTCAGGTGAAGACACTTGCTTCCAGGCTTGATAACCTGACTTCAATCCCTAGGGCCCACCTGATGGGAGGTAAGAACAGATTCCTGCAAGGAATCCTCTGACCTCTTCAAGCACACTGGGGCGTGCCATAGTGCCCACCAAAATACACACAAACAACAAACAGATGAATGAAAAAAATTAAAATCCTCCTTTGTAGATAGAAACTTAAACCTTAAAGTCGAACCAAACAGTTCAAATAATAAAAGGTACATTTCCCCACAAAGTAGTAGGGCCTATTATCCATTGTCTAGTATTAGGACATACATCTCATTTATAAAACAGGCCTTTTATTTTCTAAGTAATAACATTTTTGAAAGTGTGATGCATTTTATAATCGATGAGATGGGGTGATCAAACATTACACGTTAATCACATTGGATGCTGAAGGGTATTGAACATATTTAAGCATATCCATTTTATGGGTGTGTAGACATGTTTTTATACACGTGCATGTATGGGAGTGTGCATGTGTGGGTGTACATGCACACGGGTGGAGATCAGGGGAAGCCTCAAGTGTCATCTCCCATTCTCCTTGTTGTTTGGGACAGAGTCTTTCATTGGTGTGGAACCTGGTATGCAGTCTAGGCTGGCCAGCAAGCTCCAGGGATCTGCCTGTCTCTGCTTCCTTAGCATTGGGATTCTAAGTTTGCAAGACAAGTACTTTACCGACTGGACTTCTGCTCCACCCTAGCCTGTACTTCTACTTTTAAAATATTTAGGAAGCCATCCCCCCCCCAAAAGGATATTTTTAATAGCAGATACCTAATTTATCATATCCTATATCACAGTAGTACAACTAAGAAGTAAACAAAATTGCTGACTTCCTCCGTGAGGACACTTGAATGCACACAATAGAAAACAGTGCATAAACCTTTGGATAGGATAACACTTACTCTATGTAACTGATGCATCACCCTTTAGAATTAATATAAAGTTCACCAGAATTGCCTGGTAGAAGATAGACATGCAGCTATAAGTACATTTCCCAAGTGCCTCCTCAGCATTCACAAATGACATCCAGTTAAAAGAGAAAATGGGGTTTAAAAGAATCCCAGCATTGATGGGAAATGTGATGTGTAAGCCCAGTAACTACTTGGTACTTATAGCAAGAGTTCCCCAGTTTCACCCAGACGCATGAGGATTCTGAGCCACCTACACTGTGGCTTCACATGGAGAAATTATATTCTGTGAACCTTCAAAGTCCATCCTAGTTTAAAACAGACCCCTTTAAATGTGACAGAAGAGTGAGATGAAAATAGGTAAAAAGTAAGAAGAGGCTTAGTGTAGCAACTATTAATATATAAGATATACTGAAGTCATAGTTCAAACACACATGCTAGCCATGGCTATAGCTTAGTGATAAGAGTGCTTCTCTAGCAAGCATGAGGCTACAGGTTCAACACCCAGCACTGGAGAATAAGAAAAACCCCTCCCCAAATACAAAGGCTAGGTCTTCTGAAAGAACTCTGGCCATCAGAGCTAGGATAACCTAAGAGATAAAGAAACTGACTTGTTAAAGAGGAGAAATATTCACACTTACTAAGATATAATGATGTAAATTTTTATTTATTAGAACACTCCAACATGTGCCAGCATCCCAGTCCTGCCTCCACCCACAGGAGGAGCCTGCCTTCTGGTGCCCTGCTCAGAGCCTCCTGAGGTCTGGGGACTGCGCATGGGGGAACCCATCCTGGTGGACCAGCCCATCCAGAGTCTGCCAGTGTCCTAGTTCTGCCTCCACACAGTGAAAAAAGGAGAGCCATCTGAGTATTGGACCTACTTGCAACCACTGGAAGAGAACATTGATCCCCTACCCACCAGGACAGGGAGAGACTCCACCGGTGTGCACTGGAAGAGGAAATGTGTAGACGACAGTTTAAAAACACAGCCAACAACAGGAAGATCAATATGACACCACCAGAGACTATGGACTCCACACCAGCAAGACCTAGACATCCCAACACAGATGAAGCAGAAGAGAACAACCCTAAAAACAACTTTCTGATGATGATAGAGACCCTCAAAGAGGTAATAAGAAAATCCCTTAAAGAAATGGAAGAAAAAACAAACAGACAAAAATTGAAGAAATGGAGGAAAAGACAAACCAAAAATTGCAAGAAACAATTCAAACAGTGCAAGGATTGAAAGATGAAATAGAGACAAAAACAAACAAACAAACAAACCACAGTCTGAGGGAATGCTGGAAATAGAAAGATTGAGTAAATGATCAGAAACTATAGGTGCAAGCATAACCAACTGAATACAAGAGATGGAAGAAAGAATCTCAGGCATTGACGATACATTAGGAGAGATAGATTTATAGATAGATTTATGGACCAAAGAAAATCTTAAATCCAACAAATCCCTAACATAAAATATCTAGAAAATATGGGACACCATGAAAAGACCAAACCTAAGAATAATAGGTATAGAAGAAGGTAAAGAAACCCAACTCAAAGGTGCAGAAAACATAGTCAACAAAATCATAGAAGAAAACTTCCCCAACCTAAAGAAAGACATGCCAATGAAAGTACAAGAACGTCAGATAGAGTAGACCACAAAAAATACTCTCCTCACATAATAATCAAAACACCTAACATACAGAATAAAGAAAGAATATTAAGAGCTGCAAAGGAAAACAGCCAAGTAATATAGAAAGGCAAACCTATCAGAATTACACCTGACTTCTCCATGGAAACTCTGAAGGCCACAAGGTCCTGGATAGATGTTCTACCAAAACTAACAGATCACAGATGCCAGCTCAGACTACTATACCCAGCAAAGCTTTCAATCACTATAGATGGAGAAACCAAGATATTCCATAACAAAACGAGATTTAAACAATACATATCAACTAATCCAGTCATACAGAAATTTCTGGAAGGAAAACTCCAACCCAAGGATGTTAACTACACCCACAAAAACATAGGCAATAGATAATCCCACTTTACAAACAGCCAAAAGAAAAAAGGTGGAAATCCACACACAATACCATCACCACCACCAAATCCAAAACAAACAAGAATTAACAATCAAAGGCCATTCATATCCCTCAATATTAATGAGTTAATCAATAGGTCTTAACTCACCTATAAAGAGACACAGGCTAACATAATGGACATGAAGTCATAAGCCATCCTTATGCTGCATACAAGAAACACACCTTAACTTCAAACACAGGCATTACCTCAGAGTTAAAGGTTGAGAAAAGATTTTTTCCAATCAAATGGACCCAAGAAACAAGCAGGTGTATCACTCCTAATATCCAACAAATTAGACTTTAAATTACAATCAATCAAAACAGATGAAGAAGGTCATTTCTGATTCATCACAGGAGAAATCCATCAAAATGAAGTCTCAACTCTCAACATCTATGCCCCAAACACAAAGGCACCCACATTCGTAAAAGAAACATTGCTAAAACTAAAATCACACATAAAACCTCACACACCACACTTTTAGAGGGAGATTTCAACACCACTCCCAACACTCAACAACAACAACAACAACAACAAAACAAGTAAACAACAACAACAAAAAAAAACCAAAGGAACTAACATAATTAGGTTATGACCTAATTGGGTTTAACAGATAGTTATAGAACATTCCATCCAAAGACAAAACAATATACTTTCTTCTCAGTGCCACATGGAACCTTCTCAAAAATTGACCGCATACCCAGCAATATAGCAAACCTCAATAAGTACAAAAAATTTGAAATTGGAATAATCCCCTTTATCTTATCAGACCACATGCTTTAAAGATAGAATTCAACAGCACAAATTGCAGAAACTCTACAAACTCATGGAAATTGAACAAAGGGCAATCGCACCATTCCTGGGTCAAGGAAAAAAAAAATAAAGAAATTAAAAAATTAAAAAAATTCAATGTGAATGAAGCCACAACATACCCAAACTTATGGGACACTTTGAAAGCAGTTGTAAGAGAAAAGTTCATAGCACTAAGTGCCCACATGAAAAAAAACTGGAGAATAGTCACATTAGAGAATTACCAGCACAACTGAAAGCTCTAGAACAAAAAGAAGCAAACTCAGCTGGGAGAAGTAGACACCAGGAAATAATCAAATTGAGGGCTGAAATCAATCAAGTACAAACTAGGAAAACAATACAAAGAGTCAACGTAACAAAGAGTTGGGTTCTTAGAGAAAATCAAAAAGAGACAAACCTTTATCCAAACTAATCAAAAGGCAGAGAGAGAACACTCAAATTAACAAAGTCAGAAATGAAATGGGGTACATGACAACAGATACAGAGGAAATTTAGAGAATTTTCAGGTCATACTTTGAAAACCTGTACTCCACAAAATTTGAAAATTTAAGGGGAATGGACAATTTTATGGACAGGTATCACTTACCAAAAGTAAATCAAGAACAGATAAGTAATTTAAATCGATCTAAAATTCCTAATGAAATAGAAGCAGTCATTAAAAGTCTCCCAACCAAAAAAAAAAAAAAAAGCTCAGGGCCAGATGGTTTTAGTACAGAATTCTACCAGCAATTCAAAGAAGAGCTAATACCAATAATCCTCAAATTGTTTTATATAATAGAAGTAAAAGGTTCATCACTAAAGTCTTTTCAGGAGGCTACAATTACCTTGGAACCTAAGCCACACAAAGACACAACTAGGAAAGAGAAATATAGACCAATATCCCTCATGAATATTGATGCAAAAACACTCAATAAAATATTGGCAAATCAAATCCAAGAACACATCAGAGAAATCATGTACCATGACCTAGTAAGCTTCATCACAGGGATGCAGGGATGGTTCAACATACAAAAGTCTATCAATGTGATCCACCATATATACAAACTGAAAAAGATAAACCACATGATCCTCTCCCTAGATTCTGAAAAAGCTTTTGATAAAATCTAACATCCCTTCATGATAAAGGTCTTGGAGAGATCATGGATAATAGGAACATACCTAAATATAATAATAGCAATATACAGCAAACCATCAGCCAGCATCTAATTGGAGAGAAACTCAATGTGATTCCTCTAAATTCAGGAACAAGACAAGGCTGTCCACTCTCTCTTCATCTCTTGTACTTGTACTTAAAGTTCTAGCTAGAGCAATAAGAAAATAAAAGGAGATCAAAGGGATACAAATTGGGAAGGAAGAAGTCAAACTTTCACTATTTGCAGATGATATCATAGTTTACATAAGTGACCCAATAAACTCTACCAGGGAACTCCTACAGCTGATAAACACCTTCAGCAAAGTGGCAGGATACAAAACTAACTAAAAAAAATCAATAACCCTAATATATACAGATGATAAAGCAGCTGAAAAAGAAATCAGAGAAACATCACCCTTTACAACATAAAATATCTTTGGGGTAATGGTAGCCAAACAAATGAAAAACTTATAAGAACTTTGAATCTCTGAAGAAGGAAATTAAAGAGGATACCAGAAAATGGAAAGATATCCCATGCTCTTGGATAGGTAGGATCAACATAGTGAAAATGGCAATCTTGCCAAAAGCAATCTACAGATTCTGTGCAATCCTCATCAAAATCCCAGCACAATTCTTCCAAGACCTTTAAAGAACAATACTCAACTTTATATGGAAAAACAAAGGACCTGGGATAGCAAAAATAACCCTGTAAAATAAAGGAACTTCTGAAGGCATCATCATCTCTGACTTCAAGTTCTATTTTAGAGCTATAGTCCTGAAAACAGCTTGGTATTAAATAGACAGGTAGACCAATGGAATCCAATTGAAAGCCCTAATATTAACCCACACACCTACAAACACTTGATTTTTGACAAAGAAGCTAAAATTATACAATGGAAAAAAGAAAGCATCTTCAACAAATTGTGCTGGCATAACTGGATGTATATTGCAGACTGCAGATAGATTAATATATATCACCATGCACAAAGCTTAAGTCCAAATGGAATAAAGGCCTCAACATAAATCCAGCCACACTGAACCTCTCAGAAGAGAAAGTGGGAAGTACCCTTGATCGAATTGGTACAGGAGACCACTTCCTGAACATAACAACAGTAGCACAGACACTGAGATCAACAATGAATAAATGGGACCCCCTGAAACTGAGAAGCTTCTGTAAGGCCAAGGACACAGTCAACAAGGCAAAATGGCAGCCCACAGAATAGGAAAAGATCTTCACCAACCCCACATCCTACAGAGAGCTGGTTTCCAAAATATACAAAGAACTCAAGAAGCTACTTACCAAAACACCAAATAATCCAATTAAAATGTAGGGTACAGAACTAAATAGAGAATTCTCAATAGAGGAATCTAAAATGGCTGAAAGACACTTAAGAAAGCGCTCAACATCCTTAGACATCAAGGAAATGTAAATCAAAACAACTGTGAGATACCATCTTACTCCTGCCAAAATGGCAAAAATCAGAAACACCAAAGACAGTTTATGCTGGAGAGGATGTGGAGAAAGGGGAACACTCCTCCACTACTGGTGAGAATGCAAACTCATACAGTCACTTTGGAAATCAGTGTGGTGGTTCCTCAGGAAAATGGGAATCGTCTACCTCAAGATCCAGTAATTCCACTCTTAGGCATATACCCAAAAATGCACATTCATACAACAAAGACATTTGTTCAACTACATTCATAGCAGCATTATTGGTGATAGCCAGAACCTGGAAGCAACCTAAATGCCCCTCAAGTGAAGAATGGATGGAGAAAATGTGGTAATTTACCAACAGAATACTTACAACTCAGCCACAAACAAACAGATAACAACAACAAAAACAAACCAGTGGAATCTTGAAATTCGAAGGCAAATGGATGAAACCATCCTGAGTGAGGTAACCCAGTCACAAAAAGAGAAACACAGTATGTATTCACTCATATATGGTTTTAGACATAAAGCAAAAGATTACCAGCCTACAATCCACACCACCAGAGAAGCTAGGAAACAAGGAGGACCCTAAGAGAGACAGACATGTTCTCCCGGAGAAGGGGAAAGGGACAAGATCTCCTGAGCAAATTGGGAGCATGGGGGTGGGGGGAGGGAAGGGGAGAGGAAGTTAGGAGAAAGAGAACGGGAGAAGAGGAGGGGAGAGGTGGACATGAGAGATCAGGAAGATTGAGTCAGGGGAAGAATAGAGGAGAGCAAGAAAAGAGATACCATAATAGAGGGAGCCACTATAGGTTTGAAGAGAAATATGGCACTAGGGAAATGTCCAGAGATCTACAAGGATGACCCCAATTAACAATCTAAGCAATAGTGGAGAAGCTACCTTAAATGCCCTTCCCTGATAATGAGTTTTATGACTACCTTATGTGCTATCCTAGAGCCTTCATCTAGTAGCTGATGGAAACAGAAGCAGACACTCTCATCTAAACACTGAGCTGAACTCCTGGAATCCAGTTGCAGAGAGGGAAGAGTGATGAGCAAAAGAGTCAAGACCTAGGTTTGAGAAACTCACAGAAACAGCTGACCTGAACAAGGGCCCCAGTCTGATAGCTGGGAAACCAGCGAAGGACTGATTCAGGTCCCCTGAACGTGGGTTTTCGTTAGGTTGACTGAGAAGTCTATGAGGCCTCTGGTAGTTTATCAGTATTTTTCCCTATTATAGGAATAGTCTTTGAGAGCCCATTCCACATAGAGGGATAAACTCTCAGCCTAGACACATGGGGAAGGGTCTGTGCCCTGCTCCAAATGATGTGACAGACTTTGGAGACTCCCCATGGAAGGCCTCACCCTCCCTGGGGAGCAGAAAGGAGATAGGATGAAGATTGGTAGGGGGAACAGGGGAGGACAGCAGGGTGTGGGAACTGGGATTGACATGTGAAACAAGCTTGTTTCAAATTTAAATGAATAATTTATTTAAAATAATAAAAAAACTCCAACATTCCTTCATTCTTTGCTTCAACACTCCCACTTAGTTTTTGGTGTTCTTAAGTTTCTATACTTTGTTGTATTTTGGAACGATCTTTACTGAAAGGTTTCCACATTCGTGGGTGAGTCAGTACCCCGTGGGCTGCGTGGGCTTGACCTCTGCCACTGTCTCAAGGAGATGACTATGAGCCTGGAGAAACACACTTGCATTCCAAGTTTGCAGGCATCTCTGCCACTGTGGAGGGTTAACTCTAGCGAGAGGCCTGGCCTTCTGGATTCCCTGGTAATCACTAAGTTTCCTTGCTGCACTAGGCATGGTTCTCTAGAGGAGCAGAGCTGATCGTATGATGTATATTATAAAAGCGGAATTCACTACGGTTGGTCCATGATGAGAGTTGGGTAGTTCAACAATGGCTGTGTGTGCGCTGAAGAGGCTGGGAACCCAGTCATTGCTCAGTCAACTAAGCTGGATGCTTCAGCAGTCCCAACTTAGTGTTGAAGGCGCCACGGTCTTCTGTCTCTACTGGGAGGCTGAAGAAGCTGGGTTCTGATGTAATGAGGGACTATGGTGGCTGCTACAGCAGCAACAGATACAAAGGCAGGCAGGCAGGCAGCACTGTTCCTTAGACCTGACATCTAGGCTGCCGACGACAGATCCCACCCACCTAGGGAAGGTTAATACTTCCTGGAAATGTCCTCACAGACACACCCAAAGCTCTGTCTCTAGGTTGATTCCAGAGACCATCAAGTTGACTATCAAGATTGACGACGCTTGGGATGCTGGGGGCTCCGGTGTCCTGGGCCAGGACGCTCAGCAGGTTCAGAGTTCAGTTCAAGTCAGGATTCCCTCCAGGCCCATCATAGAAATGGAAGGATCACTCTTTGTCCTTTGAAGGTGGACTCAGACCTCTAACAAAAGTAAGAGTGACTCTCAGCAGGAAGGAATGCAAGACAAAACAGTCCAGCCAGTCAAAAAGAAAGAAAAAAATCTAGTCAATTCAGGAGCCAGAGGAAAGGACAAACTGTTATGTTGTTCCACAGTTTATAGTACTTAAAAAAAAAAATCTTCCAGCCAGGGGATTTCTGCTCTGGCCATTTTTATTTCCCCTCTCATCCAAATTGGAAAAAGCCACTCTGTCTGGAAATCAGTGTTTTAAGGCTGGAAAAACCATCAAAGACCTTCTGTTTGAAAAATATTAATTCCCCAAGACAAAAGAAAGAAAGAAGGAGAGGTGTGTGGTTTGATTATCCCAGGGAGCTTTGTTTGCGATGCTGCTATTCTGCCAGACTCCTTAGAGCCCAAACCTGTGTTAAGTAGCTTTTCTTCTTGCTGTGACCAAATACGTAGCAGAAGCAACTTAATGGGCCCACATTATAGCGGTGAAGGCTCTGTAGCTGTACTTGTTCCTGGGGAGCGTGTAGTAGTTGCTTCTTCACATAGCTGTGGATTGGAAACTGAGGGGAGACTAGGAGCAGGTCCAGAATACAATCCCTAAGGTCCACAGCTAGGCCCTATGCAGCTCCCTCAACCACATAAAACAAAGCTACAGGGGTCCATTCAAACACATGAGCCTGTGGGAGGCATTGCAGACTGAAACCATCACAAGGCCCAACCCAAGTCACTGATGAGGCAGAGAGTCACCCTGCGGAACCCAGCTAACCACAGAAGGTAATAGCAATCTTCTGTTATTTTGGTACTTTAAGACCTAACTTTGGGCTGTTTTGCTACAGTAATTTTTATGGTCGGCTATCGAGATGGTTCAGCTATTAAGAGCATATACTGCCCTTGCAGGGGTCCAGTGTTTTGTTCCCAGAACCTTTAGTAGGCAGCGCATAACCATCTGTAACTCCAGCCCCAGGAGGACCCATCTCCTCTGGCCTGCACATATCCCCACATAGACACACATAATTAAAACAAGAACTAAAATCCTGAAAAATAAACTTGTATGAACACAGAATTACTTCTTTGTATCATGTCTATTTTTGTTTCTGTCTGGGAACCCATTAGGAAACGATGGCGTCACTCAACTCCTTCACTAGACATTTGTAACAAGTGAATCCTAAGAAGCTGGGGTTGACTTACCGAGGATCACTCAGGAAGTCAGTACCAGAGCTGGTCACACTTCTTCTTACATATTTTAAAATGTTATTTCTATTTTGCCTCTAGGGATCTGCATGCCTGTCTCTGCACTGCAGGGGAGTGTAGTGTCCTTGGAGGCCAAAGGGGGACACCAGATGCCCCAGATTTACCATTTAGTCAGTTGGGAGCTGCCATGTGGGTGCTGGAAACTGAATCTGGGTCCTCTGGAAGAGCCGCTGGTGCTCTTTAGCACTGAACATGGAGAAGGGCCTTGTGGATTTTGCAAGCTTCAGGAACTTCCTTAGTGGAATGTTTGAATTCAGAGGAAATTGCTATACAACAGGCTAAGACACTAGGATCAAACTTGCAATGAATGATGGGAAATGAGGGGATTTACAAATGTTTTCATTTCCAATTGATGCATAATAATTATAGATATTTATAGAGCACAAGGCAGTGTTTGGGAGTATGACTATGTACAATAATCAGATTATGGTGACTGGCGTATGCATTGCCATAAACACTGATCTTTTTGTTGTGTAGAGAAAAATCTTTCTTGCTAAGCTACTGTGAAATATACGATTAATCTGTCAACCATAATTGTCCCATTATACTCTACGACACGGAAAGTTATTCTTTCCGTCTAAATAAACCTTGTGCTTGTTAGCCACCCTCTCTCCATCCCTTTCTTTCCCCCTTTCTGCATCTCCGCAATGTTCCATGTGGCTCTAAGTTACTGTGTAGCTAAGGATCATTTTGAACTTCTGTTCCTCTAACCCTCACATGCTGGGGTTGCAGCTAAGCACCCCTAAGCTGTCTGTAGTGCCTGGGGTTTTGTGCGTGCTAGGTGAGCCCCTCTGCTCTCTAGCCCTATAAGTCTGGTGGACTTTTTTGTTTGGACCACTTATTAAAGACTTTGCAATAAAAGGAGAAAATAGGCAAGATTTAATTATTAAAAATTAGCTTTTGCCCCATTTCCAGTCTGGCAGCAATCTGTACACCTGCAATTAAGACACGCAGAGATGGAATAGACCTCAAAGACCCTCCCCCCCCCACACACAGACACAAGGACACATTCCTAAAGACATTTAGATCTTCTATGGGCCCCATCACTTAAAAGATTTCCTGCCTGCATCTTACACTATGTGGTAAAGTAAACTGGCTTCCAGAAAGTCAGCTGATAGCACCACCAGTGGTATAATATGAATACCAAGGGATCTCAATATCTTCTAACACCACAAGGAACATCGACTGTGCTAAATATTGTACCGGTTACCATGGCGATAATAAGGGGATGCAGATGAACTGGACCTCCACTGGATCTAACTTGAGACCACAAACAGCCTCCCAGGAGAACAAGGAAGACAAGTTCATATTCATCAGGCCTCAGCGCAAAAGAACTTTCGAGAAGACAAGAACATTAAGGGCCTTCAACTTCAAATAACTAAAGAGGAGCAGCTAGAGATGGAAATCACAATGTGGTGGACAAATGACTTGGGACGTTTTGTTGAACCAGGGAAGGAGTGTGGGGAGAGATGGCTGGGTCAGAAGTTAGAATTTGGTTAGAGGAAGATTTGATGTGGCTGGCAAAGCAAGAAGTAAAATAAAAATGGATGACGGGGCCTGGAGGGTCCTGCAGGGGGACCTGGGGACCTGAATCCAAATCTCTAGTATTCACATAAAAGGTCAAGCATGGCTTCACGCATGCCTGCAAACCCAGCGCTGCACAGGGTGGAGGGAGCGGTTTCTGGACCTCACTGGATGCCGGTTTCACTCAAGTTCAGCATGAGCCTCCATCTCAAGGGATAAAGCAGAAAGGAATGGACCACGACACCTGGTTCTTCCTTCTGGTGTCCACATGCGTGTACAGTCAAACACGCATGCGCACAGACCACACACACGTTAGCACTCCCCTTCCTCCAGGCATGAAGTAAAAGATAGCCATCATTTCCCCGTGCAAGCAGAGCAACTAAACAGTGGCCTTGGAGCAGGCTTCAGCTTCCTCCAATTTCCACAACAGAGTCTTAGAACAGCTTCAAACAGGACCCCATAGCTCCTTGTTCAGGGTGGTGACCACAGCCGATGCAGTCACGATGGAGGGACGCGGCATCCCTGAGCACAACTTCTAAGGGACTGAAGTGTTCCTGGAGCTGGGAGCTCTGTGCTGGAACTCTCAAATAGTCAAGATCCAACAGGACCTCTGCTTTGGAATGCACTTACATCTCAGGGTTTCCCTAGCTTGAGCTAGACCACACTACACACCCTTCCTCTACCTAATGTTGTTAACTCTTGGTTCCTTAAACCTGCTCCCTGAGAGACAAATTGTTGAATGAAGAAAAAGCTTTCATTATTTTACAAGGGAAACTTATGGGACAGTTTATCCAAACTATTTTCATAAGCAGAGAATACATCAACTGAACAATGGACATACATTTATAAACATGAAGGAAACCATTTGAAAGCAAAAAAGGGCAGTTTACTCTTAAAGTGAACAATTACTAAAGTTGCTAAAGGAATAGAAACTTGATAGTGGGCAGGGGGGGATCTCTCTGCAAAGTTATTTTTGTTTCTTCTTCTTCTTCTTCTTCTTCTTCTTCTTCTTCTTCTTCTTCTTCTTCTTCTTCTTCTTCTTCTTCTCCTCCTCCTCCTCCTCCTCCTCCTCCTCCTCTTCCTCCTCCTCCTTTTTCTTCTTCTTCCTCCTCCTCCTCCTCCTCCTCCTCCTCTTCCTCCTCCTCCTTTTTCTTCTTCTTCCTCCTCCTCCTCCTCCTTCTTCTCCACCATTTCTCTAGAAACTTGGGTGATTTGTGTTTTGCTTATACTTGGGCTTGGCTTTTAAGATTCACTGAAAACATGTTGGTTTGGTCATGTGTTAAGAAATAAAGAAATAACACATGGTCATATTATGCAATTCCTGTGTCTTAACTGTCATCACCCTTGGTCGACTGCCATACACTTTCAAGTTTCTGGTCACTCATCCTCATTAGGCCATTCGTTTCTTCACAGTCAAGTCTGCGGTACCAATCAGTTTCAGCAGCCAATGGTGTCTAGATGACATCCAGTGTACTGAATTAGCAAATGCACACACAATGCCACTCAGAGAAAGATAGAACAATCAGGTTTCCTAGCGTTGGAAATAGCATTTGGGAAGTGTGTCAGTTGCAATTGGCTCCTCACTCATGATAATGTGAGCTATAAGCTGACAAAGAATTCGACACAAAGTATCTAGGTAAAGATTGGCTCCATGAGTCTTCTCATTTGAGGCCTTGTTCCCAATACAGAGCAGAAGACTGTGGTTGGTTCATTAGGGTGAACACTTCTGCTTAGATGCAGACAGGGAAGTGTTTGTTGCTGGACCATTGTAAATGTTACAGCCAAATGAAATGGGGATGTGGCCTTTACTTGGGTGAACATGGATAGCTGTAAATAAAATACAATTGGTTACAGCAACTTTGTCTCTTCTGACCTCTGCTGATAGAGGTTAAATCTGAGAGATGTGTGGAGCATTTATTTTTTAATTACCATGAATAACTTTCTCCATAACTCATTCCTAACAGATCTTGAAGTCTGAAATGAGCTCCAGTTTTATTGCTGCCATGATGGTGGCCAGACAAAGAACAACATGGGGTGGGGGAGTATATCGTGTGGTCCATAGTTTCAGGGATGCAGTCCACCGTGGCAGGGATGGCATGGAGGTAGGAACATGAGGCAGCTAGTCCCATTGTAGCCACAGATGGAAGCAAGAGTGGACCGGGAGTGAAGCCAGGCTCCCAGTGATGTACTTCCTCCAATAAGCCTGCACCATGTAAAGGTCATCACCTGGGGGCCGGGCAATCAGACAATGGAGCCTATGGGAGACATTTTATATTCAAACCACAGCACTAACTGAAGCCTTTTGGAGATTAGATTTTCAACCTCAGGCTGGGGCTGGGGAGATGGCTCAGTTGACAAAGTGCAAATTTGCCTCACAAACTTGGGTGAGGCAAGTTAGGACCCACATAAGCCAAAACAGCCAAGCATGATGGTTTGTGCTTGTGATACCAGTGCTGTACTGGCAAGTCAGCCTAACCAAATCTGAGTTCTAGGCAAAAAGTGAGAGATCCTGCCTCAAAACATAAGATGGAGAGCAACTGAGAAAGACAGTTGAACACTTGAAGTGTATTCCTGGTACACACACACACACACACACACACACACACACACACACACTTGCATTCTGGAGGCAAAGAGAACTCAGGACCCTGTGGGAATATTTGTTTAGAATTTAGAAATCTATCACCATAGCTAATGGAAACTTGAAGAACTTGGAAGAAATACACTAGATATACAAGAGAGGTGTGCTAAAAACTCAGCCATTACCAAGAAAACCTAGAAAATCCACCAGACTCAAGATGTATCTCTACAGTGCTATGCAGTAATTGAATGTAATTGGTCCCCATAAGCTCATAGGGAGAGGCACTATTAGGAAGTGTGCCTTTGTTGGAGTGGGTGTGGCTATGTTGGAGGAAGTGTGTCACTGGGGTGAGGGGCTATGAGGTTTCCTACTTTCAATATATGCCCAGCGTCACAGACCACTTCCTGCTGTCTGTGGGTCAATGTAGGACTCTGAGCTCCTTCTCCAGCACCATGCCTGCACCACACCACCAAATCCTACCACTATGATAACAGACTGCACCTCTGAAAATGTAAGCCGGCCTCAATTAAAGTGTTGCCGTGGTCATGGTGACTCTTCACAGCAATAGAAACCCAAATAAGACAAGTGGGTTGAGCGGTATCTACACCCAAAACTCACATTCCTCAGGAACCACAGAAAATAGCTTTTCTGTACAATAAGGTTTGCAGATATTACTAGTTAAAATGAGGTTAGATTGCTTTGGGTAGGCCCTGAGTTCAAGGACTGGCTTCGTATGGGGACACATGCAGGTAGACACACTCAGATGCACACAGTGAAGTAGCTGTAGGCCAAGGAGTGACCACAACCACCAGAAATGTGGGAAAGGAGGGAAGATTCTTTCCTAGAACCTTCACGGGAAAATGCCCTATGGAAAGTCTGAATTCTGGCCTCCATAACTACATGACAACAGAATTTTCAAACCACCTAGTTCATAACAATGTGTTATGACCATCCTAATATTCTCCCTAACATTTCAAGTTACCATTTCTTTATTTTTGGGTCCTTCCTTTCCACTCTTGCCTCCTCTTGAATATTGGTTTGTTCACACTCAATTCTGCAAATCAGATACTATTCTAAATCCTATTATTTCTGAAATTTCCACTTTTACTCAGATACATGAAGATTACTGTGTGAGGTCAGAGAGATTACTTAGCTGGTTTGAAGTGCTTGCTGGAAAGACACAAACACCTAAGTTCTATACCCAACAGTCATGTAAAGAGTCAGGCATGGTGGCACACACTTGTGCTAGCGAGGTGGAGATGGGGTATCCTTGGCATAGCCTAGCTTACTTGATGAGCTCCAGGCCAGTGAGAGAACCTGTTTCAAAACAAAACAAAACCAAACCAATCAGAGCACCTGAGAAGGAACACTTGAGGTTGCCCTCTGCCTACCCCACATGGTGACACACTACAACACACACACACACACACACACACACACAGAGAGAGAGAGAAAGAGAGAGAGAGAGAGAGAGAGAGAGAGAGAGAGAGAGAGAGAGAGAGAGAGAGAGAGAGAATTATATGGCTTCATGTTCTGCTAATGAATGCATACCCTGAATTTTCCTGTTTCACCAAGGCGGCTAACTCAGTCCCACTATCCTGGAAAATGAACAAGGTTTGAGGCTGTCTTCTTTGGGGGAGAATCATCTTGTTGAACTCATGTTTAAGATGACATCAGGCCTACATTGCTTTGGCTGCTGTCTGATTCTATCAACATGTAACTCTGATCGACAACATTGCAGGGCAGACTTTCATGCACCCTTCAAACTCCTTCCAATGTCCGCATGATGCAAACACTTTTAGCTTTGTAAAGCGATAGTCCAAATAAAGACATCCAGGAGGGTGTCTCGAGGTATTGTTGTCACCATGGATTGGCAGGCCATAGGCAAGCTGCCCTCTTAGCAGCTGAGGATAGAAAGCTTAAGGTGATCCCTTCTCCTCCTCATCTCCTTTTTCCTCTCTCTCCTCTCTGCCTTTCTTCAATCCCTCTCCTTTGCTATTCAGCTGGAAGAATATTGCTTACCCTCGAAGTAAAAGCAAAGGGCACCCTGCCTCTCTGCACTTGGGTAGAGCCACCCAGTAGTGAACCAGCAGATAGCCCCAAGAGCGGGCTGTAGGAGAACTGCCACAGTGTGCGGAAAGAAGGCTTCCAGACCTCAGGATAACCGACATCGGACACCGCTCCAAGTGCTTTGCTTCGGCTTCTGTAATGGCTGACTCCCCTCGCTGAACACCGTGCACTCCTTCAGAGCTAGAACAACTTCCCTCTAACGGTGGGGCCTCGCGCACTTCGTTCCGTGGGATGGGTTTCCTTTTAACAAGCTAAAACAGACGTAACTAGGGCACTGTTTCAGGCTGAGATGACAAATGTGAGCCTGAAGAATATTGAAAGCCGTTTGAAAGTTGGTTTGGTAGAAGACGGTGCTGTATAATGAAAGCAAATGCGCCGATTGGAATTTTGAAAGAAATCCTAGCGTGAAGATAAAAGGACATGAAAGCTAATAAATGTTGAAATGATCCACCACCTAACGGTATCCTGTCAAGGGGGGAAAGATAATGCAATCACTTTCAGAACGTCCCTGAGCCTCTATAGGTACTTGACCCATAGTTTTCAGAGAAACAATCTTTTCATTTCATCTGGCTCGTATTAAAAGCAGGAAAACAATACCAGCAGTCCCCCTCCTCACTCTCACACAGATGGTGGAAAAATCCATGCAATTTTTAACTGTCTGAAATTCTTTAAAGCAATATAAGACAGAAAGAATTATTAAATCACTTTTCCATTTCATATAATGAAAAACGGCACAACCGCATTGGGTTTGAGAACCATCAATTTCGGAGCAAATGGGAGCTCCTATTGGTCCTGCAGGTAATCCATCACCTCGCAGGCCAGAGGCCCTATCTGCAAAGCCCTCTCGCTGGCAGAAAAAGAAACTCAGAGCATCATAAAACCAAAGTCAAACTGCTCATTAGCATCTGTGTAACCAGCTTTGAGGTTTGTTTTGTGTGTCATTGACAGAGATGTTATGCATCTGGGCTTGGGGATTTCTGCTCACATTCATTCACTCATGAGTTTCTTCTCTCATTTATGGTTTATTTACTCATTCAAAAAATGCAGCAAGTGATTACTGCATGCATTAGGAGTCAGAGACACATAAAGCTTCAGTCCTTGCTTTGAGCTGGTGCTTTACTGGGACTGAAAGATAAGCCAGATGAATGGACCCACGGTTTTCTATAAAGTGTGGGGTTACTTGGTTTATTTGTTCATTTTTAGGTTCTTAGGGGACAAGTTCAGTGCTGTTATCAGGGTAACGGGGTACTAGGGAGATGGCTCAGTTGGTGAACTGCTGAATGTGCAAGCATTTGGGCTTTAATTTGATCCCCAGCAGAAACTGGGTATTGTGGTACCTGCTTGTAATTTCAGCACTGAAGAAGTAGACGGGAGGATCCGTGGGGCTTACACAGAGGTACTTTCTCTCTCTCTCTCTCTCTCTCTCTCTCTCTCTCTCTCTCTCTCTCACACACACACACACACACACACACACACACACACAGACTTTCTTCAGCATATTCTACCAATGTAAAAAAGTCTGTTTTTCTATAATCCGTTGTATACATACAATGTGTAGACATGAGTGTGAGTGTATGAATGTGTGGGGATATACGTCAGGTGTCATTCCTCATCTCCCACAGGGGCTCAATTCCAGGATGGGGAGAACGCTTTTGATGCTTGGTGAGGTATGACAAGTGACTTCAGGAGGTGCGGGCACGATGAGAAGGCATCTCAGGGTCTGTTTCCTAAGCCTTCTCATACTGGCTTGCTCCATAGTATGGCTCATGGAGTGATGGAAACTTCTGTAGTGAATTTTAGAATCTGTCCATGGAACTGTGATAAAGGGGCTCTTTCTACGACTCATTTAAGATGGTTCCCAAGCCTAGGAAGGTCATCCAGTTCTTTAGGCCATCAGGGGGGAAGGGAAACCAAAAGATGGTGCCCAAACCCAGCCCAGTGGGGACCAATGCCTGTAGGAAAACAGGGGAGCCCCATGGAAGTTTGCGTGGCTATGCCTGATGAGCAGTTTTATTATGCCTAGTCACATGACAGAGTGCTGCGATTTCTCCCAAGGAGCTCGGCTTAAGTTGAGAGAGACAGAGCAGGGGCAATGCTCTGCCGGGTCTGAACTCTGGCACCAGGGAAGTCAGATGAAGAGAAGAGGCTGGGATGCAATGTAGGCTTCCTTGGCATCTGAGAAGGGGTTGGAAAAGCAGGATGAGGAATGGGGGAGCTTAGGCGATGTGCAAAAAGAAGAAGAAGAAGAAGAAGAAGAAGAAGAAGAAGAAGAAGAAGAAGAAGAAGAAGAAGAAGAGGAAGAAGAAGAAGAAGAAGAAGGCGACGTGTGGGAGCAAAGAGCCACACCTGAGCCAGGGACATGACAAAGGAGGCGCAGTGTGTGTGTGTGTGTGTGTGTGTGTGTGTGTGTGTGTGTGGGGTGTGTGTGTGTGTGTGTGTGTGTTATACACGTCTTTACTTTTACTACAGGGTCTCTCACTGGTCCTGGAGCTCACTAATTGCCTAGACTGATGAGCCAGTGAGCCCCAGGAATCCCATTGCCTGTGCCTCCTCAGCCTTGGAATTACAATGCACCACTGTGGTTGGCTTTTTACCTGGATGTTGAGGACCAAGTGCATGTCTTTATTCTCCTACAGAAGCATATTATCAACGGAGCTAACTCCCAGTCCCCTAACCTGCCTCTTTTTTTGGGGGGGGGGCGCTTCTTAGCAAGAGCTAGCTTCTCTAGAGAACTCTGCACCCAGCCTGGCTTACCACCATGAGGCCACCATCTTGGCTCACAGAACCGGGGCTATGCCGGAGGGAGCTGAGGTGGCTCTGAGCCGGGTGACTATTCTGCAGCATAGGGCTGGTTTTGTGCCTATTGTCCAGGGCTGCCCAAGAAGCACTAATCCGCAACAGCACATGGCAGGCTTCACACCTATCTGCAGCCAGCCGCTGCAGTGCCGGTGCAGGCGCGGACTGTGGGATTGTGTTCTGGTCTCTCTGACACAGGTGGGAAAGGGATCTTTCTGCCTTTGCTTGCAGAGAAAGATAATCACCTCAAGAAGGGGATTTCACAGCTCTTTGAATTGAGTTGCATGTTTGTTCTGGGTTATTTTTTTTCTCTCTCTCTCAGCCTCCTAATATAGTATGCGTTTGCTATCGAGTAAATATTGATCTTGTTGCGAGTCAGCATTCGCGCAGGAAGATGCCGAGAAATAATCAGTTTCGCTAATCAGTGCTATACCCTGGGATGAGGGCGAGTGCGGTGGCGTGGCTGCTGTCAGGCAGGGCTTCGTCCATGCCACAGACAATTCAATCAACATTCTATAATCACTAGGTTCATCTCAGCCTCTTAGAAACAGGGGGATCAACCCAGAATGGCACCACTTTCTGTAACCCACACCCAGCTAATGCGCATCAGAAAGCAAAAGCCTGCCTACTGCACTGATTTCTCTTTCTCTCTCATACTCCCCCTCTCTCCCTCTTTCCTGCTCCATCCCTCCCTCCCTTTTCTCTAGTGCTCCCTCTCCCCCTCCCTCCCTGCCTGCTCCCTCCCGTTCTCTGTTGTAGTCATGCTTTTGCCATGAGCTATGTGGGAGGTCAGAGGACAACCTCGGGTGTCAGGTATTTCTTTCCTTGTTAGGTGCAGGTTCTCTTGTTCACTACTGGATACTGCAGGGAAGCTGACTCTATGGCAACGTGGGGATGCTCTTGCCTCCATTCCCCATCTCCCCATAGGAGCACAAGGCATTCTGTGAGTTTGGGGAATACGAGCGCAGGTTCTGTGGCTTGTGTGGTAAGGTATTTATTTGCTCACTGAGCCATTTCCCCAGCGCATTAGTTAGGTTTTTGTTATTTTAATGTAATATTTTATATTTATTCTTGTAGCCTTTCTTACATATACAATGTGCTTATTTTATTATACCTGCCCTCTAATTCTCCCTGGACTTTGCCAACAAATCTTTCTTACACTCCCCCCAACTTCATGTTCGCTTTATTTTAATAACCCAATGAGTCTGTTTATTGCTGCCCGTGTGTGTGGCCATCCACTGGAGCATGAGAAACCTACCAGTTTCCAGACCCCCAAAGAATACTTTCCTTCTTGCAGAAGCTTAACCGACCTCCTCCGATAGGGGCGGGGCCACAGGAGCACATCTCCATCCATTAGCAATGTTGACTGGCTTGATCTTCTACAGGTCTTGTGTAGGCAGCAACAGCCGCTCCTGAGTTCATTGGTTCAATGAACCCATCATCCCAGAAAACAGCATTTTGTAGCATTTCTCCCCAAACTCTGACTCTTACATTCTTTCCACTCCCTCTTCCATAATGTTCCCCGAGCCTCCCTCCCTGGAGCCCTCTCCCCAGCCTTAAAGGCAGATTGAAACAATACCCAAAGAAGTGATTGGCTGAGATATTTATAAAGAGAAAGTCTAGGAAGCTAGAAGTGAGGGACAGAAGTGGAGGTTTGCCCGTGTATGTGAGTGTGTGTGCATGTGTGAGTGCATGTATATATGTGTGTGTGTATATGGTGTTTGTGTACATGTGCATCCTATGTATGTTGTGAGCTATGTATGTGAGTGTGTGTGCATGTGTGAGGTCATATGTGAGTGCATGTATATATGTGTGTGTGCATGTGTGTGTATATTGTGTATGTGTACATGTACATCCTATGTATGTTATGAGCTGTGTGTGTGTGTGTGTGTGTGTGTGTGTGTGTACACAGCACTGTGATGTCCCTGTCTCTTGGATGGGGTTTCTCCAGCTCTTCCAGGAAAGTCATTGTAGGCTTTGCTCTCCTCAGGAAGTGGACATTTGAGCCTTGTGATAAACAAGTCAGAGGTGAGGCTCATCTGGGTGTAAGAGGCTCAGAGTGAAGGCTCTGGGGGACATTTGCTTGAACAAGTCCAGCTTGACATCTGCGCCACAGGCTAGATTTTGTTCAATATCTCCTCATGTCTGTCACCTTCGTCTTGTCCTCAAAGGATTCTACAGCATGTGGTGGCCCCACATTGCTGTCCCTTTTTCAGGGAAGACCTAGAGTATCTATACTTTAAGATACCTGCCTGGGGGGCTGAGGAGATAGTCAGTAAAGAGCTTGCTATAGAATCACGAGGACCTGAGTTTGATCCCCAGAATGCACATAACGTTCTGTGGGTGGTGTTGCATGCCGGAAGCCCCAGTGCTGGGGAGATGCAGACAGGAGAGTCAGTCCCCTGGGGTTTGCCGGCCAGATGGCCGAGAGGTTCCAGTCCTGAGGGAGACTAACAAAAACCAAGATGTGGCTGAGGAGACGGCTCAGCACGTAAAGTTGTTTTCCATGTGTCTCAGTTACCATTCTATTGCTGTGATGAAACACTAAGACAGATGAAACTGACAAAATGGAGCATTGAATTTGGAGGTCATGGCTCCAGAGTGTTAGAGGTCATGACATCATGGCAGGGAGCATGGCTGCAGGTACATGGGTGCTGGCTACATCAGTACATCTTGGTTCACAAGTATGAGGCAACTAACCGGAAATGGCATGAGCCTTTGAAACCCCACATCTTCTGATCCTTTCCAAACAGTTTCACCGACTGGGGATGAAGCATTCAAGTCTGTGAGCCCACGGGGGATGCTCTTTTTCATACCATCACACTGTGATGCTGACCACTCTAATTGGCCGTGTTAACCTAGAAGAACGGGGCCTGACAAATGAGGCAGACTAAAGTCTCATGAGATAGCTAACTTTATTCAGAGCATCAGACAGTTTTTACTCTGAGGGTTAGGAAGAGTCATCTGAGTTAAGTATGCAATCACCAGGACAGGCTGCACACGGCAAAAACCATGTTTTTCTGTGGCGGCAGGGAAGTAACGACAGCTAATGTAAACTGACTGCCATCTGTTACACCTGGGAGCATGAGAACACATTCCAAGAACAGTTCTGTGCTTGATAGACACCGAGGTCACGAGACCCCTTGTCTTCTTACTCGAGTTTTGTTTGTTTGTTTTTGAGTTTTCTCGCTAGCACTCAGAAATCTCACATGGCTCCGTTCTCGGATGTGGTCTCATTCCACGAAGGTTGGCTAATTGCATTTGGTTCCACACAGAGGAAGAAGAGAAGCGACTCCGTAAGTTTTCCCTGTGAGCTGCACAGGCCATGCCCCTCCCCCAATAATCACAAATTAAAAAAAAAAAAAAGCAAAAAAACAAAGTGGATGGCAAGTGAGGAGCGAGATACACACCCATACATTCATGTATGAACATGAGTTTATACCCACAAACCCACACCCGAGCACATACACATATATACACAGTAAGGGCAAATGAGGACTATATACATATAACTTACCAAAATAGAAGCAAGATGAGCCTTATGCATTTTTATTTCTGGTAATATAGAGTAGTATTTACTCATGCAATATTGATGAAATCATTTAGATTTATAGACTAACTTAGTTTTTTTTTGAGTGCTTTTTCATTAAATCATGGGCAATTGCATAGCTATGTTTATATGTTGCCTTGCATTAAAAAGTATTTAAAATGTCCTTATGATGAAAAATAAGAAACAGAAGGCAGTCCTTAGGGCCCTCTGACCTCCACACGCACGCTGTGGCGCCCCAAACAAATGAGGAGAAAGGAAATTTGAAGGGATGGAAACCAGGGAAGGTTTGGGAGGGGGAAGTGGCTATGGAGATGATAGCGCTGGGGGGGGTGTTGGTGGCAGGGTGGCAGTGGTTGGATTGTGGGGAGGAGGATGGGCAGAAGCATATCCTGTGGTGGCTAAGGGGTAGAGACAGTGGGGACAGATGTGACAGTGGGTAATAAGAGAGGAAACCTCAGGAAAGGGAACAATGATCAGAAAAGAGTGTCCCAGACAGAGGTAAAGGAGGAACGTGCACACAAAGGACTACACTGAGAAGGAAAAGTGAACATGGGTTTCGGTTCGGTGGGCACAGTGTTTGTCTAGATGCACGGGGTCCTGCATTACCATCCCTGGCTCAGCATAAACCAGGCATAGTGGCCCACAGATAATTTCAGCACATGAGAGGGGCAGAGGTGCAAGTCTATCCTTGACTACAGACTAAGTTTGAGGCCAACCTGGGCTACGTGAGACCGTCCCAGAAGACAAAACACAAAACAGCCTCAAACCCCTATGTGAGCTGAGTTTTCATTTGCACAGATTGAGCAACGGAGCATCTGGGGGGAGAGGTTTGGAGGTGCAGGACGATGCTTGCTATTTGAGCTGTCAGCTGGCTCACATTCCCAGCCTGTCTCTGCGCTGTGTGCTGTTTCAAGGCTCTGCTTTTCCTCTGCTGGGGATGCTTCCTCTCCCTACCCTAGCCACTTGTGTGATGCCCACTCTGCCGGTCACACACACCCTTATGATTAGTCCCTTCCCCTGCCTGGACATCAGTGCACACGGACCCATCTTCTATTTTTCAACTTTACCTCTGTCTTCTTGGAACATTTAGTCTGTTGCTCTCGTTAATATAACTTTATTTTGTTTCTCTTTCATAGGAGGGGAACGACCTATCATCATCTATGTCCTTTTTGGGCTTCTGGAGAGAGAGAGAGAGACAGAGAGAGAGAAGAGAGAGAGAGAGAGAGAGAGAGAGAGAGAGAGAGAGAGAGAGAGAGAGAGAGAGAGAGAGAGAGCCAGATTGTGTGTGTGTCTTAGAAGATGACCTTGTGTGTCATTGCTTAGGTGTCACTGCCCACTTTTTGACTTTTTGTTTGAGATGGAGTCCACTTTTTGACTTTTTGTTTGAGATGGAGTCTCCCATGGCCTGGGACTTCACCAAGTAGGCTGATTGGTCAGTGAATACAAAGGAAGAATATTTAACCATCACCCATCATATCATTTTTGGGAGCTACAAATGTGCCCTAGTGCTCATGACTTAAAAAAATATTGTTTGTGTGCACATACACAAGTTTGTGGGTACCAGTCGAGGACAGGGTGCCCACCGCCCCAAATAAAATCCAAAATGCTGTTAAGGTTTATCAGTAAACTGGCTAATCATTTAAGATTGATTTTCATCGTTTTTGAATTACATATCTATATGTATATCTGTGTGTGTGTGTGTGTGTGTGTGTGTGTGTGTGTGTGTGTGTGTATGTTAATGTGAGTGCAGGTACTGGAGGATTCCAGAAGAGGGCACTGGATAGCCTGGAGCTGGGGTGTTTGTGATCTGGGTGCTGGGAACCAGACTGGGGTCCTCTCCAAGAGCATCTCTCCAGCCCTAGCTATTTTTTTAAATGTGGTTTCTGGGGCTTGAACTGAGGTCCTCACATTTGTAAGGAAAGCACTTCACCAACTGAGCCATCTCTCCAGTACCAGGAGAAGCTCCTCACTCAGCACAGACACAGCTGTGAACCTGGAACGAACTGAGGTAGGCATTAGAGGAAGTCGAACTCCAGACTGTGGGTTAATCCTTCAGAAACTTCAGCACTCCCCCTTCCTGCTCCAGCACCACCCCCCTGAGCAGCCCTGTAAACCCATTCTCCCGAAACAAAGCAGTGAGAAATGTCACTCAAATATGTCTCTCCTCACTGTGAGAAGACAGATGAGTTGGCAGTTTTAGGACATCACATCTGCTGGCATGTGTATCGGGGCCCAAGAAAAGAGGACCTGTTGTACACGTGTGTGATGTACTTACCTGGTGTGTGTGGAAGCCAGAGGTTGGCTCCAGGTAGGGTCTCCCTGCATTTTTACCCTACTGTTTGAGATAGGTTTTCCCACTGAATCTGGGACTTGTCATTTTGGCTAGATTGGCTGGCTAATGAGTACCAGAGGCCACTGCCCTCCATATCTCCAGCACTGGAATTGCCAACACTGATATACATAGCTTTCATGTGAACACTGGGGACCTGAACTCACCTCTTCAGGCTTGCACGGCAAGTGCTTTGCCTGATGAGCCATCTCCCTGGCCCAGTTTCCCCTTTAAACTTTGATTTCTTCCTCCCTGTGGTATAAGCCAGTCTCCTGGTTCTTATTGGCATTCATGCGAAGGGACTATGGATGGGGAACACATGGTAAATATGTTTGCACTTACAGGCTACAGGAGTGATGGCCTTTTTTCTTCGCCATTGTTTATAGGAATGTCAATATTAAGGACATTTTAGTATTAAATGGGCTTTGGACTGTAAATTTGCTAATAAAGTTTTTATGTGTTCACAATGACACTTGTGGAACTTGTACTGTAACCTCAAATCCAAGCTTTCCAGGGGAAATAGATGTAGTAGAGATCCTGTAAGAGAATCCAGAAGCAAACATACATAGCTTTTGTCCAAATTGGTTAGGGGCTTGTTGCTAGCTCAGAAGTGTGAGAAAGGAAAATGGGGTACTTGTGGCTCTGAATAAAGTCCCAAGTGACATAAAGGCTAAATAGTAACCAGCTGGTTCTTTTTTTAAAATTTATTTTCATTATTTTTAAATTATGTATCATTTTGAATTTAAATGTGTGCATCTCTGTGTTACTATGTAACGCACATGAATGCAGGTACCTGAGGAGTCCAGAAGGGGGCATCAGATCCCTTGGAGCTACAGGATATGCAGCCAAATGTGAACGCTGGAAACCAAACTGAGGTCCTCTGCAAGGGCCACCTTTTCAGCCCCATGACTGGCTAATTATTGTATCTGCTGATATACAATATGGCTACTGAAAATTCCGACACACTGACTAAAATCACGTGGCTTACAGTCTTTAGCATCACAGTAAATATTAGCAGGACACTTGTCATCATTCAGTAATGCCATATCTTGTCTTCTCAAGCTTAGATACCAGCCACGCTGTTCTGCACGATGATTTTTGATTATGCACGCTGCCCTTTTGCTCAGATCGGATTACAGCAGATGGCAATGTGAAGAAGCGAAATATAACTTTCTAGAAATGATTCCGCTTGCAAAGGGGTCTTTCTTAAGTCCGAAAATTGCTCAGTTCAGAATGTGCAAAACAATGCAATGCATTTTAAAGTAACTCTTATTGACCTCAAAAATTGTAAGCTAAAAGCACTTGAGTTCATTTAAAAAGCAATTTTATTGAGTTAATGGTGGGTGTAAAGAATTAAATCAATAGAAACCCGGCTTGCCATTAAGTAAAAAACACTTTATTAGCTGTGTTGTTTTAAATTTAACAATGTGTGTTCTCCTCTGTTCAGTCTTCTTCGTAGCATTTCATCCCAACCTCAGGTTAGTTCGCTGTCTCCCTTTTTCCTTGTGGCTCTGGATGTGGGGTTTACAATCACAGGTATGGTGTGGGTGTGGTTGTAGTGGCGCATGCCTAAAATCCCGACACTTGGAGGCAGGATGAATCAAGGGTATTGCAAGTTCAAAGCTGGTCTGAGCTCTGGACTAAGATGCTGCATAAAATACAAGTATATGTGGGGGGGGCTGTATGTGTGTACTGGTTATTATTTCCATCACTGTGATAAAATATTTTCACCAGAACAACTAAGGGCTGAAAGGTTCATTTTTGCTCATAGTCTGAAGTCCATCATAGCGGGGAAGGCACAGCAGCAGGAGTATGAGACAGCTGGTCTCGTTGTATGAGGCAGCTCACAATTGACAGTAACTCCAGTTCTAAGGGATTCAACACCTCTTTTTGGCCTCTATGGGTCTTTTATACTCACATGCACATACCCACACATAACTGAATATGAAGTATTTAGAAAAAGAATAATCAACTGTTTTTTAACTTCCAGGTGCTACGATACATTCTTCATTTATACCTCTATTTTAAATTGCAGTCCAATGGAGGGGCATTATTATTACCCCTCATTTGCAGGTATAGAAACTAAAGTCTCATGTGTCTGTCTTCCACAGTGGAGAGGGAGGTGAGTGGGCCTGGCAGTGTGGTCATGGAGACTTACCCATCAACACCTGCTGTCGTGACTTTTCAAACCCTCCCAAGCTACTACCAGGTGTGCTTTTTGATTTACAGGTTGGTTTTCTTCAAGGAATGCTGTATCAGGCCATTCCCTGACCCTGATCAGAAGACTGGCCTCCCACGGTGAATTCAAACTTGCTTATTGAACTAGAGAAACCAGCGACTTCTCAGAAAGCGGTTGCTACTCCTACAATATTCATGCCACAATTGTTCCAGCAGGCATGTGTTGCCAAACCAGTCATTACTATTGCAAAGAGTTCATAGCTGGGTGAGAGTAATGACTATTTCATTTACAAGACTAATCAGTAGGAATGGGCCACCTGGAGAGTAGCAGCCTGATTTCTTCATATTCCGATTCAAATGCACGGCGTCTTCAGTGTTAGTGTCTTACTGTCAGTTTCTGCAGGATAACCAAGGGTGATGACAATCGCCTGGAATATCTGGGAGACTACGGGATCTCACCGGACAATAGCTCTAAAACAGATAACCCATTCACGACACTGAGCTCTTTATTCATTAGCCAGTGGCGTCTAGGTGGGGCATTGTCCCCCTGTAATATGGTAACTTCATCTAAAATCCTTTTTATATTCATGGTTTTTTTTTCTTTTTTGGAAGTTTCTACAGTACAGTACATATGGCTCTTTAAAAATGTCTTCAGTGTCTTTGGTGTTAATTATTCCAACCACTCCATTTCTCCTCTTCTATCCCACCCCCTTGCAGTTTTATTCTTCCTTACTACTTTATAACACCACATTCCATATCCTTTCCCCTGTAAGCCCCCCTTCCTTGGACCTTTACCAGTTTACTGACACCTACAGGCACTACTGTAGATGAAACACACATATCTAAAGATTAAGAGCTAGCGTTCTGCTAGCCTGGTCTCTACGAGCACTAGGAATGTGTTCTGCCCTTCTGGGATCAGACTGTTCCCACAAAGAAGTTACTGCAATAGTATTAGCAGGTGTGGGATAACAGGCGTTGCAGGGACAGGTGACATCCCTAAAGTCAGTCTCTCCACTGGGAAATCCCACGTACAGGGGATGGTGTTTCTGGTCTAACACATTCCTAATAAACACACATATTTTATAATTACAAGGGTGGGGTCATAGATCATATCACCTGTTCTGGGGGGGGTGCCAAGCATGAAAATACATCCGTGAAACCCACACATTCCAGGAAAGAAGAGGAAGCCCCAGGACTACAACTATTTTCCAAGAACCTTTGCAGCCAGAGAGCCTCTTTCAAGCAGCAAGAATGAAGGCTTGGCCATCAGAGCAGCTTCTGAGGTCTGTCTGGATTCTCCTGCACATATATCAGTTTCAGTTTCCCCTGCATGCATGGGCTGGGAAGGGAAGGCCCTGATATACTGTGAAATGTGATAAAGCTGGTTTGGTTCGGGTGTCTGTGCTTTGTGACACCTGCCTATGTGTTACATGGATGCTGTGATGCAACTGTCTGGGAATTTGTGTGCGACCCTGTGCGGGTGTAATGATGCCAACGTACCCTATAGTGGGTGGGCATGACACCAGGAGGGCTGTGCTGGCTTATGTCTCCCTCTTTGGCTGTGGGGAACTTTCACACTGACTAAATGACAGGCTGGCAGCAATGACCAGGAAAAAGTGAGCCTGTTGGTTTTGAAGCACTTAGCTCTGGTTCTCTAAAAATCCAGGTCACTGCCGTCTTTCTCTGTCCTTGCAATTTCCATGGGAATCCTAGCTAATTGTGAAGTTGAGAATAAGAGAGGAAATCCTCAAATTTCCCTAACAACTCCTTTCAGTATTTAGAGCAGGGAAAACAGATCTGAAAAGATATGGCAGGCTATAGAGCGCATGCCTTGTAAGTGGGAGGACCTGAGTTTGGTTACCCAGAATCCATGCTTCAAAAGGTGAGGCATGGTGGTGCACCTTGATAATCCTAGCATTCAGGAGGCAGAGATGGGCGGGTCCTTGGGGCTAACTGGCCAGCTGAACTTACCTGCTTGGCAAGTTCTAGGCTAGCAAGATGGACGACACTTACTGAATGATAGCTTTACTGTGGCCTCTACACATACATGCACAGATATGCACGCGCCTCCCACACCTGCATAAGTCCACACACACACACACACACACACACACACACAGAGTAGCATATGAAGAAAAAAAAACTCAAGTAGTCGTTAGCAGGTGATAGATAAAGAAGATGGAATGCAAAGTAGACAAATTTATGTTGCTATATGAAAGATGGCTGTTTGTAGTATGAGTCTATAACATTCTGGAAAAGTCACTGGTATTGGGGAAAGAATTGCCAGGGGGAGTGGTTTTCAGTTGTGAGCTAGGAAGCAATGCAGGAGAGCTGGGCCTTCCCTTCATTGTGATGTTTTGTACGTTCTAGTTTGGTTTATTTGAAAAACCATGAGCCATACTAGAGGAAGGAAGGCTGAATGTGTTAAACCAGGCAGAGCATGAGAGCAACATCAAGGAGTCAGCCGAATGTGTAGTTCTATGGGACAGCAGCTCAAACCCGAGGCTTCGTTGGGCAGACTCTCAAATGCATTCATTCCCAGGGCAGTTGCTCAAAGGCATAGTTCCTTAGGACAGTCATTGTTCCACAGGACAGCCACTCAAATGTATAGCTCCATGGTGTAGTGACTCCTTGAGGCAGTCATCTTTGTTGTTTCATAGAGTTTCTGTTTGTCTGCAACCTTCATTCCTTCTCTAGAATTCTCAGGCCCGTGGCCTTACTCTCCTCCGGCACCTCAGAGGTCCAGACGGTGGAGCAGAGAAGGAGTAGGATGGGAAGTGTCTTGGAACTTTTATGTGAGTGGGTTGACCCATGCCCCTAGTATTGAGATCCAAAGAAGGGCCTCAGCTACGATGAGGATGCTGACTGAGTCCTTTCCATTTCAGGCTTCTTAGTTTCAGTAGTTCATACGAGATTCTATGGAGTTACCGGAGAAAAAGATTTCACCCTGAAAGCAATCAGTGTGAAACGCTGATCTAACACAGAGTTTCCCCTTTATATGTGAGACCGACCTAGAGGTCTGAGATGAGGGACCCAAAAGTTTGAAGACTAGCCAGCTAAAGGCACACAACCAGAATGTCTGCATCTTGGCTGGTGGATGTCATTTGTGGATCCCTTGAGGAACGGCAAGCTCTAGCAAGGCTAAGGGGTGATGACGGATTCCTCTCTGCCCGGTCTCAAGAAATCTTGGAGCTGCCCCATCCCTTTTCGGCCTCACTGTATTGTTGTGCTGTGGGCAAAGAATGATCATTGCTGGATTATTCTGTGCCGTGCAGCTGTCTCTTGAGGCCGCCGGGAGCTCATTTTGCTAGCTCAGCTGTGTCTTAGCTTGCCCTGCCCAGTGATGTCAGATGTGATGTCTCTTCACTCAGGAATCCACCCACCCCCACCCCCCGCCCCTCCTGCTGCTCACCACCTCTCTTCTGGTCCAGCTAGGGATGTCTTCATCTTCTTCTCCCCTTTTCCCTGTTCTCTCTACTTTTGACGTCCTTGAGGCTGATAGTGTTTGTCAGGTCTGTCTTTAACTCTGGGGAAAGAGCTGGTGGAGCCATCTGTGGGTTTTGGAGAGCACCCCTACTTGTAATTATTTTTCCTGGAGTCACCCTTGATGAGGCAAGAGACCATTGTTGTATCATTACCAGTTGTCGCCTGGGTTTTCTCAACATAGAGTGTGTCTTGTTGGGGGTGGAGAATGGCAGGGAGGTCTCAGAAACACAATAGTTGTTGATTTCTTCATAGGCAATTGAATGAAGAAGCCGGTTCCCAGGACAATGCTTGGCTTGATGGTTTGCACCATTTGGGTTCAGGGTTTCCACAGCGGGGCTAAGATTTTCGTCACTTCTCAGCTCCAGTGTCAGGGAGCTGTCAGAAACCTAGCAAAAAAAATGGGAAATGGGAACTTTCTCCACACAGCAGGAAGTACTTGTCCCAGAACAATGAACATAGATGAAATCGTCACAAGTCATCTAAAAGGCTTGGAAATCTGAGTTAATTACCTTGAAGGACAGCAAGAATTACAGAGAGAGCTCAATTGCATTATACCTCTTCAGAACTAGACAAGAAAGACTAGTTCAGAAAAGAACTCAGGGTTGCCAGAGAACTAGACAGAGTTAAAAGCCAGTTTTTAAAATATCTCCTCTCTCTCTCTCTCTCTCCCTCCCTCCCTCCCTTCGTTTCTCTCTCCCTCTCTTCCTTCCTCCGTTTCTCTCTCTCCTTCTCTCTTTCCCTCTCTCTCCCTCCCTGTTTCTCTCTCTCATCCCCCCTCTCTCTCTGTCTCTCTCGCTCTGTCTCTGTCTCTGTCTCTCTCTCTGGGCACAGAAGTACCATGGTTCTCAGGTGGAAGTCAGAGTGCAAACCTTGAAAAGCTGACTCTAGCCTTCCACGTTGTTTGAGTCTGTGTCTTGTACTCCAAGGCACACACAGCAGGTGAATCATCCGCCTCTGTCTCCTGTCTCGATGTAGCAGCGCTGTGATAGCAGGTGGTCCCATTTCTTACTGGATGACTTCAGGTGGGACTGCTTCTGTATAAGTTTCTCTCTTGCAAAATGTGGTTTTGAAAAAATGATGTGCTAGACCATTTATAACCTATTGTTTTAGAGTCTGTCTTTTGAGATATCTGTTAGCAAAAACCTGAGGCAGGGCAGTGTTTGGGGATCCTGCGGGGGACAGAGTCGTCCCACATCGGCAATTTTGTTGTGGAGATCTGCCACTGCATTGAGCTCAAGCAGAACCAGCCCTCTATTAGGATAACAGGTCTTTGCCAAAAGGAATTGGCTTGATGTGAATGGAGTGTTAGTAATTAGAACACTAATTGTTTAAATGTAAATGATTGCTTATAAAGTGCTTAAAAGGACCACTTCTGCTAAATAGGTTGAGCAACCCTCTTGCAATTGCATTCATCTTTTAGGTTGTTTAGGGAAAAAAAAGGGGGTTAGTGCTCTTTTTCATAGACTGTTATAATAACTATTTATGATTTATGCTCTGCCGCCTCCATAAAAGGATTGGAGGCGGCTGAAAGCAGAGAACACACACAAACCATGACAATTAAAATTTGAAAAAAGAAAATTAAAAAGACAACAGAAAGCAATTATGGAAGGGGAGATAGGCTTTCCAGAAAACCTGGGGCACATCCATGTGTTTCTTCCCAGGCCGGCCCCCAGGTTAGCTGAGCTTCATTTGCTTTTTAAAGGGGAAGGTAGCTAGAAAAGAGCAGAGGACAAGTGTTCCCTATATGTCATCAAGCTTGTACCACATTCACGGTTCTATGTAAAGCCGGGATTCTGTCCCCAAAGGACCAAACAGAAGATGGACTGCCGACAATCTCCTAGGACACTATGAGTTCTGCTTTCATTTCTGTTGCTGTGATAAAATACTCTTGACAAAAAATAACTCGGGTGGGGGGGGGGGGGAAAGGGGTTTATTTCAGCTTACATGTCCATGGTGAGAGATGTCAAAGCAGGAATGTCAAACACCTAGCCATATCAAACTCACTGTAAAGAGAAGAGAGGGATGGAGAGGGGAGGGGAAGGGAGGACAGGAGAGGAGGAGGGAGGAGAGGAGGGGAGGGGAGAAGAGAAGGGAGGAGAGGAGAGGAGGGGAGGAGAGAAGAAAAGAGGAGAGGAGAGAAGAGGAGGAAATGAAGCATGCAATGTCTGCTTGCCTGCTTGCTTGTGCTCAGCTCAGTTTCTCCACCTATACCTTTTAGGATTGCCTGACTAGGGAATGATGCCATCCACAACAGGCTAAGTCTTCCTACGTCAATTAACTTAATTAAGATACTCTCCCACACCCGATTTGTAGGTTAGCTGACAATTAAAGCTAACCACCACCCTACAGTAGTGTAGCCTTTGTTGTTAGTAGTTCACATAATATTGATTATGTAAATATCAGGAAGGTACCCAGTACATGAAGTTCTCCACTATGTGTATACTTACTGACATAAATTGTCTATGTAAACTATGATCCTAAGATGCTCTGCGTATCATAAAATTAATGAAAAAGAAATAAATGTTCAATGTGAAAATTAATATGAATAGCTCAAACATTTTTTTCTCATTCTAATACTGTGGTTTCACTTGGATAAAGTGCTTATTAGTTGTTAAAATGTTAATGAGTGAGACAGGATTGCTGACTCAGTGGTTAAGAGTGCTGGATGCTTTTGGAGAGGACTTGAGTTCTTTTCCAAGCGTCTATGTCAAGTGATTGACAGCCCCCTGTCTCGGTCTCTCCAGCTCCAGGGATCCAGCTCCCTGTCTGCCCTCTGTGGGATACCTGCACTAACGTGTAAGCACACACATAGACAGAAATAAATAAGCATAAAAATAAACCTTTACATATTAGTACGTAAATAAAGGCTTGCACAATGCTTGACAGGAGAGAGTTTACATGGGCAAGGGAATTAATGTTCTCTTATATTTACTTAAATATTCTTCAAAAATTTTAAAGTAGTTTTTAAAACTTCCATTTTGATAATATTCTTCCCCCCAAACTCCTCCCAGATCCCCCAAATGGTAACATCTACCAAATGTCTTTCTTCATATATTTTTAGTACCCTGAGCATCCTGGAATATCTACACTCAATGCCTTCTTGGAAACCATTAAAGACCATTGAAAGAGTGGCAGAGATAGCTTAGTGGGTAGAGTGCCTGCTTTGAAATCATGAAGACTTGAGTTTCATACGGAACACCAGGTACATGATTGCACATCTGTTATCCCAGTACTTAGGGGAGAGGTCAGAGACCCCTGAAACTTGCTGGCTCTAAGTTCAAAGAGACCATATTTTAGAAAGCAAGGTAGAGGGAGTGAAGAGATGGCTCAGAGACCCGAGTTTGGTTGGTGCCTATGTTGGGAGTCTCACAATCAGCTCCAGAGTGTCTGGTACCTTTTCTGACCTCCGTTGGCCCCTGCACTCATGTGAACACACCCCACGCCCACATAATTAAAGATAAAATGAGTCTTTAAAATAAAGTGGAGAGTGGTAGAGGAGCCTCTGGCATGGACTTGCATCTGTATGCATGTGCGCCTTCATGCACACATGCACACATACTTAAAGATGCACATCCACCACACACAATGGGGCTTTAACTTTTCCCTATATTCTATTTTCTTACACATTTATTTATGTAATATGCAAACATTTCCTTACATGATAGAAGGGACTTTGGAGATGTGTCCAAGTTATCTTGAGATACAGCGATGGCCCCAGAATCAGCAAAAAGCAAAAACCTCTTGTTTGCCAACACAAAGGTGATGTCCCAGGATGCCAGGCCCTCTGTGATCTTTCTGTCTCCTAGGGACCATACACTGGTGCCAGCAAGGCACTGGCTTTCCTGCTCAGAGACTTCTGGGACCAAGGACAAAGGACATTGTCAAGAAGCTCTGAGCTCTTATTAACTGATGGACAAGATGTCTCTCCCAATGCCTTAGAAGTACACAGGACCGCAAAAAATTTCATTTCTGTTAAATATTCAAATAAAAGAGGGGGAAGGTTATTTGTCACAGAAGACAAATCAAGACCAATTGAAGTTTTGCCATTAATGCCATCCTAGAGCCTTCATCCAGTGGCTGATGGAAGCAGAAGCAGAGACCCACAGCTATGCACTGAGCCAAACTCCTGGAATCCAGTTGTAGAGATGGAGGAGTGAAGAGCAAAGGTGTCAAGACCAAGCTGGGGAAACTCACAGAAACAGCTGACCTGAGCAGTGGGACCTCACGGACCCTAGTCTGACAGCTGGGGAACCAGCACAGGACAGAACCAGGCCCCCTGAGCTTGGATGTCAGTGAGGAGGCCTGGCAGTCTATGGGGCCTCTGGCAGTGGAACCAGTATTTATTCCAAGTGCATGAATGAACTTCAGGAGCCCATTCGATATAGAAGGATATTCTCTCAACCTAGATACACTGACGAGGCCCTGCATCAAATGATGTGACAGTCTTTGATGATCCCCACATGGAAGGTCTCACCCTCCCTCAGGAGTGGATGTGGGATGGGATAGGGGTCACTGGGGAGCATGGAAGGATGGGAGGGAGAGGAAACTGGGATTGATATGTAAAATAATATTGTTTCTAACTCAAATAAAAATTTATATGAAAAAATCAGCATTGCACACTGGCTGGCCCTAAAATCTCATTGTATTCTATCAGCAGTTTAGAGTTCTTTATAAATGGATGCCCCAAGCAGGTACATGGCTTTAGTCTGGCTTTGGTGTCCATGTGACTAGCCTGCATTTATATAGGTTCTTTTTCTACCACAGCTAAGTTCTCATGGGAAGGATTTTACTGGTTCACATTATCCCACCCCCTCCTGAGTTCACCACAAAATATTCCATCCTCACTGGCTCTTCCATAATTGCAATGTCTCCCGTTGTCCCTATATGATCTTAAGTGTTCAGCAGGAAAGGGGACAAAACTTAATTGATTTCATCATGTGATGCTGATGCTTACACCATGAACAAAACAATGATCCCTAGGGGAGTATCATGTAGCCTAGGCTGACCTCAAATTTGCTATGAAGCAGACCTATAACTTCTGACCCTCCTGCCTTTACCTCCCAAATGCTGGGATTACAGGTGTGTACCACCATGCCCAGTTTATGTGGTGCCAGGGATGGAATCCAGGGATTTATTCATGCTAAGCAAGCATTCTAGCAACTGATCTGCAGCCTCATCCCCATTAACAACTTTCAACAGAGAGCAATTAGACATATACTAGCCACAATGAACTATCCACTGCTTTTGTGTGTGTGTGTGTGTGTGTGTGTGTGTGTGTGTGTGTTTGTGCACGTATATATGCATTCATGTATGCATGCTTGTAGAGGACAGAGGTCAACCTCAGGTGTGGTTACTCAAGTATAACTCATCTTGTTGCTTGGGACAAGGTCTCTTATAGAGACAATGGGTTCACTGATTGGGCCAGTGTTGGCAAGCTGTTTGCCAACTGAGTAATCTCCTCAGCCTTGTACTGGGATGTGGGCCAGATGATCTCTAGGCCTGGGCTCCTTTCTGGGAAGCATTCTGGCCACTTAAATTAAAATAGAATGTGTAGCTCTGGTTTCATTACTCCCAGGTCATGTGATGCAAATACAGTAGCTAATGGCTATAGCAGGTGTTCTCCATTTCAACCCCAGAACCCTTGGAAGCCCATTTCTCACAAAAGGAACTTGTCCTACCCTCAGGGAGCTGCTCACATCCCACTAGGGCTTGTCTCAATGGCGTGGGAGAATCCATGGCTGGTAGAGTATCTCAGGATGCCATCTTGGTAAAAAGATTGTACTTCTATGTAACTAGTGAGACTGTCTCTAGGCAAGACTGAAAGCAAAGCCAGAGACTCCAGGCACTTCCATATGTCCATTAGAGAAGTGTTATGAGCAGTTTCTCACAAGCCTGGTCCCAGAGCCGCATCAGCCCCAAATAAACACACAGAGAGCTGTATAAGATATAAAGCTGTTGGTCAATGGCTAGAGCTTCTTATTGGCTAGCTCTGTCTTAAATATTAACTCATTTCCACATGGTCTTACTGAAGAGAGAGAGAGAGAGAGAGAGAGAGAGAGAGAGAGACAGGACCTCTTATTCTTCTCAGACCTACATCTTGACTCCTCTCTGCTACATCTCCCAGAATTCTCCTTGTCTACTAGTCTTGCCTATCTTGCTTTCCTATTGGCCAACAAGGATTTATTCATTAACCAATAAGAAAAACATATATACAGAATGACATCTCCCATCAGAGAAGCAGAAGACCAGGCACTGTTGTTTGCACACAAGTCAATTTCTCCTCTTCAAGTTGGCTTAAGCTACACTTGCAATTTCTCTATGTAACTGTGTTAATCCAGGTATCCTTATTTCATTTCTGCTGGGATAAAATACCCTAACTCACAAAAGAAACATAGGGGGAGGAAGGGTTTATTCATTTCAGCTTGCAAATTCCAGGTTCCAATCCATCATTGCAGGGAAGTCAAGACAGGACCTTCAGGCAGCTAATTACATTGACAGTCAAGAGTAGAGAGAGTAGAATAAATTTATGCATGCACTCTGATCAGCTAGCTTCCCACACCCTTGTAAAGTCCAAATCTAGCCACCCACAGTGTGTTGGCTTCCCAGCCAGCTGGTACAATCAACACCCCTCCCCGGACCCAAGGCATGCACAAGGCCAGCATGATCTAGACAGTCTCTCACTGAGCCTCTCTTCCCTAGGTGACTCTAGGTTGTGTCAGGTTGACAGGTAAAGCTAACTTCCGCACCAGACAACACTCATGATGGTCATTTGTCCCATCAAACTCAACCTTGCTACCATCTTAGCTCTACTAGTCACCAGCACATCCTTTGCCGCCCCTTCCTGAATTTCATCAACTCAAAATTCCCTTCAGCTGGCTCCCAGCATCCCTCTCTGTGCTGACTTTAAACTTTCTCAGCTTGGGTTTCCTTTTATAAGCAATCCTTAATTCTTTTATGTAACAATCCTTAATTGTCCTGGATTCAGAATCCTGGAACCATCTCACCAGAATTTCTCGTGTGTAATTTTATGTGTTTGTGAGTGTGAGGATTCCTCCAACCTCACATGTGCACTCTGGATGTCAGATCAAGAAAGTGTTCCTACAATTAGCCTTGTTGCCCTCATCTGAGATCCTACTAGACCTTAGTAAGAAACCATCAGTTGTCTTGAAAAGCTGGTATTGGATCCCCATTCCTGTCTGCAAACCACTGTATGTTGGAGCTCTAAGAAGACACATCCTGTTGGGTTTCAGGGTGTTAAGCCCTAAAGTCAAGGCAGGTGCTCCTGTAGAAGACTCTCACCTTGCTTTTACTAGCCCTTGAGAATCACCTGATTTCTTTAACTTGTTCTCCTTCCTTTCATCTTTAAGGGAAAAAGCATAGCATCCTCAAATCTCTCCTCTTTGTTTCCTTCCTTTCTCCCTTTCCCTTTCTTCCCTCTTCCTCTATTCTTCTCCATCCTCCCCTTGCTCTTCCCTCCCTTCCCATCTCTCTCTCCTTCCTTCCCATCCTTTTCCCCTCTCCCTTCATGCTTTCTTTTTCCATCCCTCTTCTTTCCTTCATTCCTCCTTCCCTCTCTTCTTCCCCTTTCCTTCCTCTTTCTTTTTTCTTTCTCCTTCCTTCACGTACTTTCCCGCTGTCTTCATCCCTATTTTTTCCTCCTGCCCACTTCATCCTTTCATTATACTCTTTCATTTCGTACTTCTCTGCACCACCTTTCCTCCATCCATCCTTGTCTCCATATCCCTTCATCCTTCTTTCCCACTTTCTCCCTATCCTTTCCTCCCTTCTTCCTTCCCTTCCTTCCTCCCTCCTGCCCTCCCTCCCTCCCTCCCTCCCTCCCTCCCTCCCTCCCTCCCTCCCTCTCTCCCTCCTTCCTTCTGTATTGTTTCATTCTTTGTCACCGCTTCTTGTGACACACTGCCTCTGGCCTCCATGATACCCTTAAAATACACTTTTGATTTATTTCACTGTACTCATCAGATGTGAGTGATAAGAGGAATATATAATCAGTAAGAAGAAGGCATACATATATATATATACGTATATATGTATAAATATGTATATATATATAAAATATGCTATTTGATATATATACATATATATGTATATGTGTATATATATGTATATATATCAAATAGTATATTTCCTTTTACAAGCTGGGATTTTGGCAATGGGGACAGAGAAGATACTGGCCATTCTGGCCCCACCACGTATGGACCTGCTCATTCGACAGTGACCGTATTTTAGAGCTTCTTCTGGGAGAGGGCTTGGAAAATGATGCTGGAGTGGCTATGCATCCATTCTCCACATCCATCTAACTTTCCTTTCCTCTGCACTGCCTTGCCTTTCTTTGTCCTATTTGGTGCAATGGTTCCCAGAACAAGATAACTGTGCATACTTGCAATAGGATAACATATAGGCAAGAAACAGAAAACACAACGAAACAAAACTTTGATGGTTATATGGATGATCAAATCTAGAATCAGCATGGAAACCTTTGAACATGTTTGTGAGGAACCTTCTAGATTATGTTAAATGAAGTGGAAAGACCCATCCTACATGTCTGTGGCATCACTCTGTCATCTGGTTTTGAGATCCTGATGCAAATAATAAAAAAAAAGTTCATGCTCATCTTCCTCTGCTTCCAGACAACAGATGCAATGTGAGCAGCTGCCTCCCTCCCACTGCCATGATGTCTCCATCATGACCTACTATACTCTCAAACTGTTAGCTAAAAATAAACCTTTTTTCCTTGTAAGTTGCTTTTGTCAGGTATTTTACCATAGCAATGAGTCAAATAACTTACAAATTTCCTTGAACTTTTATGTTATGACAGCTGATGGTTAGATTGCGCCTTTGCTGCATCTGAAAAATTGACCTTGATAGTGAATGTGGATAGACTGACTCATGGCCCAGATAGTCCACTGGCTTTTTCACTTGTTCAAACTCGCTCTACTGAATGGGAGTGAGCATATAGGAAATACCCACTATGGTAGCATTTCTGTTTATACACTGTGTGATAAAGAATCAGGGATCAATCAACATACTTCCCATGTAGGAATATAATTTTACATTCATTCAGAGGGACTATGCCAAGTTAATAATATAGCTTGAAATCATTTAAGATGTTTACTTTGCCTGCAGTCCTACTGTGTGTACTCAGTCTAAGTTTAACCTGCCTTTAAAAGAACAATGTAACAACATCTCTTACATATCTTGGATTTTCTCTGCAATCAGCTTTTACAGGCCAAGCCAATGCAGAGCTTTACTCTTATGTTCTACACTTTCCATTTTCCCAGAATAATGACTGTGTGTGTTGTGGGAATCATTTGCTGAAAGCAGCCAACAGGTTGGAAACAATCTTATAAAACAAATAGCCATCGTATATGTTGGCAACAACATATGGAAATAGCTTGATAATATCTGTTTGTGGTTATGTTTGCTATTCCAAGTCAATTGGGGTCAATAAAATGGTCTTTCCCTTGTAAAACTTTGTTAAAGATTTCTGTAGAGAATCCCTCATCCTTTTACCATGGCATGGTTTCTGTGCTATTCAATAAACACAGTGAAAATCCCTCTGCAAGGGACACACAGAAATTGAGACACAGATTACAGATAGGCCAGTTACCACAAACTAAAGACAGATGGAAGGCACATGGAACGAAGTAGAGAACAGGTTTGGGCTTCCTTTTGTGCCGCTGGGGTTATCTTTAATGCATTAATTAACACACTTGTGGAGGTCAAAATAATAAATGGGCGGCAGGAGAAACTGTAGCTGGAGGTGAGTGAAAGAATAGATGGGGGCATAGTCAAGGAAATCCAGTACATCAGGTGACTTGATGGAAATGACACTCTGTGTAGCTCAGTGCAGATGTGTGAAAGGTAAAAACCACATGTGGAAATGACTCCTGCTTTCTAGAACCTAACAGTCTTGAATGGCGTCTAGCAAACTGGGAAGCAGGGACCAGGGAGATGAAATACTTCCAGATCAAGTGAAGATTTGAGATACCCAGGCCCCACAGCACGGGGTGGATGTGGTGGTTGACCAGTAATCCTGACCCTCAGGAGATGGACACTTAACCCTCAGGGAAATCTGGGGAGCTGAACTAGATTGGCAAGCTCTGTGCTAAGCAAGGTCCTGCTTCTGTAAGTAAATTGGAAAATGATGGAGGAAGATAGAAGATGCCAATCTCTGGCCTCCATGTTTACCTGCAAACATGTGTGTCTACATCCATGAGAGCACTCATGTATATACACCACACACAGATATAAATGCTGTGGAAGACAACAGGTCACACGGATGAATGATGAGCTAAACCAAATTGTTTATGAGAGAATCTTAATGGACACATTATTTCTACTATCAGCATACAAGAGCTGCGACATCAGCATGGTTGGTAAGAGCCCACTACCTAACCAAGAGGTCTCAGGACTGACCAGATGTTAATTATCCAGTTACTGGAAGACGTGAAGAAAGCTCACTTGAGATGCAATCTTACTGGAAAATGATTGGCTTGGAAGAGATCTAGTTAGTCACTAATGCATTCCTACGCCTAATAATTCTGTATAAGACTGTTGTAGGATTCAAATAAAAAAAAGGAAAAAGTGATTAGGACAAAGATAAGAAATAAATGTAGAAATAATTTAATAAAATGAATTCATTATTCCTTTAAGTAAAGCTTAGTGGTCTATGTACGTGTGTGTGTGTGTGTGTGTGTGTGTGTGTGTGTGTCCGTGCACATGTGTGTACGTGTCAAAGGACAACCTTAGAAAGCAAATCATTTTTCTTTTTGTAAAGAAGTATTTATTATGATTGTATGCATGTGAATATAATGGGGGGGGCATACACATGTCACAGCCCCTGTGACAACTTCATGGAGCCCATTCTCTGCTTTCACCTTTACATGGGTTCTGGAGATTGAATACAGGTTTCTAGATTCGCACACCAAGTGCCTTCACCCACTAGACTGCCTCCCCGTCTCCTTGTTTAACTTCTAAAGTATTTTTGCATGTCAAAGAAGGAAAATTGAGCAGCTCAGATGCTTATGGATAGCACTGAATCTGTCCGGATGGCTGGAAGGGCAGCAAGGACGTTCACAGAGTTCTCATGGTGTGTACCCACCACCAGGGTTTCTTGGATTCCTCAGCACGATGCCCTGGCTGGTAGACATTCCTCTCCTTCCCCAGCAGAGAAGTGGATGTGATGGAGCATTGGTAACAGTACCAGAATCAACATCAGAGTCTTGTCCCCTTGAGTTTTTCAGTCTGGGAACTAGAGCAGAGAGAGGCAGAGAGGCACCTGGGTATGAGAGCTCCTCAATCTAGCTGCATTAGAATCACAACGTGTGCATTGTCTGACTTGAGGAGCAAGGCCCTGCGCTCAAGGGTAGGGGGTGGAGTCAAATCTCCTTGACTTCATTCAATACTGGGTTCTTGACCTTGAGGATTTGATTTAATCCTTGTAATGCTAGGAAGGATTAGATTAACTAAAGTTAATTCATGCTGCAAATCTCTGCTCATTGCTAAAGGCAAGTTGCAAACCTGATCACATGCTTTCAAGTTCCTGCACTGAAATCCCTGCCCCTGGCCGGGCTTGGAGTGGGGGGCGGGGTAGCTCAGTTTATGACATGCTTTCCCTGCAACTATGATGGCCTGAATTTAACGCCCAGAACCCACAGCAGTAAGCCAGGCATGGGGGGAGTGCACTTGTAATCCCAGCACTGGGGAAGCAGAGGCACGCAGAATCCTGAGGCTCACCGCTCAGCCTGTCTAGCCTATTTTGTAAGTTCCAGGCTAGTGAGAGGTCCTGTCTCAAAAGAAATCAAAGTAGACAGTGCTTAGGAGCGGCAGCTAAGGTTATCTCTGGCTCCCACATGCATGGACACACACAGGCACCTGCACAAAGACCTACATCTACCACAATTTAATAAAAAAAATTAAAGTCCTTACCCTCAGGACCATATTTGCGATAAAGTGACTAAGCAAAAGAAAGCCAACAATGGACCACTATAGTACTATGTTCATTGAACATGGGGATGGGTGCAAGAAAGGAAGGTATCCCCTTTCCTAATTGCAGGCCAAAGTCATACGTCACAGGACAATAAAGCTAGTGTCCCTATAGGAAGAAAAGGTAGATGGACATATAGAGAGACACCCTTGAAAACTGCACATGGCAGAGGATGGCCAAGCACAAAACAGGGAGATGGTCACTTGATGTGGGGTTTCCTGAACTAGGAGGAAACGGGGTTCTGTTGATGACGTTAAGCCTGCGGTAAGGGCTGTGGCTGCCCCATCCAACTGAGGCAGCGCGTGGTAGATACTGAAGCCGTGCTTGAGCATGTTTTCGTGCTGTGGAAAAGCTCGGGAGATGGCAGAAGGCAGCCAGGAAAGGGTGTGTGCAATTCAGCAGGGATAGGATGTTGGTCATTCAATAGGGATGCAATAAGGGTCAGTGAGACCTCCTGGCTGATGACCATGGGGTTGGCAAAGACACAGCTGGGCAGAGGGGAGAAGGAATGACATTCTAGGCCACTGCGCAGCTGGTTTTGCTGGATCCCAGAGCCTCTAGCACTGTCTTTTTGGCTGAACATTTGGCTAGCTAAGCACATATGTGGACACAGCTCTGAGGAATGTTGGCTCCAACCAAGTATGAGACGGGAGATGGTGTGTAAATCAGGGGTCTGTTCCCCTCTAGCCCAGAAGATGAGCAAAAAAAAAAAAATCCAGTGGCTTCTCATACTTAATAAGAGACCAAGAGTATGAGACCTGAAGAAGGTTGTCCCCAAAAGAACAGGTAATCTAACTAGAACTTGACCTTGGAACAAGAAAGCCAACAATAGACCAGCCACGGGATTGAACAGTGAACTTGGGGAGGGAAGTGAAGCAAGGGATCCCCAGCAGTGGATCAAATAAAATAAGACCTATGAAGCCAGTCAAATACTGTCACCCCAGCCCCACATTCTGTCAAATAACAAAAGCAGATGTGTTTGCAAACTGCTAAGAACTCGGAAGGCATTTCTTGTGATTGGCAGGGCCTTGGATATGAGGTTGCCAGGGATAGTGAGGGGAAAATGTTTTGGTTGAAATCCAGACATCAGTGTGCCTCAAACCTCCTAACTCTAAGTCCCTACAACAATAAGAGAAAAGGGAACCAATGAAGCTTGTGCAAAGAGAGATCTATTGTAATGTGGAAGAAACCCACATGGCAGACACTGCAGTAGAAAAAGATACCGCACATCCCTGAGACCATTCTGCTCTATTTTCTGATAGGTTTCATAAATACCAAGCAGATGGAGCCAGTCGCAAGAGTTTAGTTGATGGGTGTGTGGACGAGAAAACCCCCACCTTGCTTTGGGAAAAGCCTTTGGCCTTCTATCATTTGGCATCAAAAACAACCCCTAGCTTCCAGTACATTCTTAAGGAAAGTACCTATCAGTGTTCTCAGTATGCAGGCAAGCATCCTCAGAGTAGCCAATGCAAGTGTCCACCCAAGCTGGTGGTCCCATAAGAATGCACAGGCACATCTAGTCATATCAGATCTTGTTATGCACTATTCTATGGATATTCCTGGAATGCCTGTTCATTTCTAAAGGGGGCAATGATCTGTGGGAGAGGTAAGGTGGGGTTGGGGGAGAATGGGAGGGATAAAGGGAGGCGAAATCAAAGTCAGTATGTATTGAAAACTAAACAAATGAGATAGAATGCATTGGCACATGTGTACTGCTCAAGGTCCAGCCAAAGAGTCTAAGACCCTGGAAAGGGCTAGAGTGGGTACCATGTTGAGAGGATCCAAGCTTTGGGAATAGAGAATTCTCTGTTTTGCTCTGCTGGCCTCTTAAACAGAGTGAGGTCTGTGTTCTTTACAGAATGTTCTTTTTAAAGTTGCTTGTTCCTTCCTTCACTCTGCTCATACACCTTGTGGTGAACAAAGGTTAGGCTAAGAAGCCCCCATATCCCAGAGTCTATGCTTGCCTTAGCTCATGGGAGGCCGTCATGGGCAGTCATGACGAGTGGATGAATGCATTTATATGGTTGTATTGAGGACAGGGTAAGGTAGCAAGTCTGAAGTAGATGTGAACATATTTTGGCCACAGCATCCGGGGCCAAGAACATCCATGTTATCCGTGGAAAACAGCTTGATGAGGAAATTCATAAGACTCCTGCTGGGCACATGGGAACCCAATGGACAGTCTCTCTAAAGGCAAGAGAGAATAAGTGTAGACAATTGTGATGGATGTCTGGTGGAACCTGTTTCTGTTGTGGCAACACTTTAACAGTCTGAGGTTCGGTGTTTAAACATGGAGAATGTCATGACCACCATGTAGCAGCTGGGGTGTCTGCCAGCCTACCATCCCAATTCTGCCTTCCTCCACCCTTTCTCTCTATAAGAAAAGGAATCCCAGCCGGGCATGGTGGCTCCTGCCTTTAGTCCCAGCACTCAGGAGGCAGAGGCAGGTGGATCTCTGTGATTTCAAGGCCAGCATGGTCTACAGAGCCAGTTTCAGGACAGGCTCCAAAACAATACAGAGAAACCCTGTCTCGAAAAACAAAACAAAACAAAAAAAGAATCACAGCCAGAAGAAGTTAATTAAAATGAGCTTATTGACATGGATGAGGAAAATTCTTGTCACACCAAGGGTGAAGATGTCCTCAAGTGACATGAACCAAAATCTGGGGGACTCACTGTGGTGTCGGAAGTGCGGAAGCGGGTTCAAACGTAGAAACGAGATGAATTTGACAAGGCTTAGAAAGCTGGTTTCTGCTCTATCAGATTCCAAAATGAAGACAATGAGTGCACTCGACAAAGAAACAAAACACTTTAATGCACAGTGCACTGCACACACATTAGTTCCTCTGCTTGTTTAAACGTGTGTGTATGTAGCAAATGTACGTGTGTACAATTGCACATGGATGTCCTGCTCTGTCCTTATTCCTGTGAAACGAAGTTTCTCAAAGAACACCCAGTAATTCTTCCATCTTTGCTCTCCTCAGTGCTGGCGTTGTGGATGGGTGACCACACCCAGATCTTTATTTTTACTTTTTTTTTTTTTTTTTAACATGGTTACTGAGATTTGAACTGAGGTCCACTGGCTTTCACAGTGGATGGTTTTACACACTGAGTCATGCCCCTGCCCCTGTTTTATCACTTTCCTATGCACTTACCAGCTGTGGTAAAGAGTTTCTGACAAAGATGTTTAATGGTCACAGGACTGTTGCTTTTTCCTCATTGGCTATTAATATTGTTCCATATAATTTTATCTCGGTCACCTACGATGCAAGACAAAGATTGTCTGGACTGTTAGTCCAAGCTAACAGAGTGATAGTTAACTTGGCACATTATCTAACCCTGGCCACCCCTTCCCTCCTGTGCTCTTGATTCTAGTTAAAATGTGTGGGGCTTTAGGGCGGCCAATAACTGTTTCCTTCCGTTTTATGTTTAAATCGGCGTGAAGGCAATTACCTGTCTTGTCATTATCATCTTTGCTACTAATTAGCCCCATGTCCTTCCCAGTGTACTGAACTTGACCTTCTCCCTCTTCGCCACTGTCTGGCTTTAATTACTTATCGCCACTCTCCTGCACTCACTTTTTAATTGTTTTTTTTCATTGACAAATTTGTGTTAGTTAATGTGTGATTCATGAAAACAGTAGAGTCATTGATCTGGGAACGGGATCTGGTCACAGCACCCTACCTTCCAAAAACAAGTACCGATAGTCTGTCGCTTTGTGAGGGATTGGATTTAGCAGAGCTTTTCAGAGATCACCTGGCTGCCTGGCCCTTGACGCCTTTCCCTGTGATGATCCCTCCTCCAGGTTCACCTCCTCCTTGGTTTTGGGCTAATACCATCATAAGTGAAAGAAAGCATCCCTAGCTTCAGTGGCGGCCTTTTTCGTGACACTGTGGTTAGAGCTCTGGTGTGCATGGGGGCTAGAGAGATGGATCAGCAGTTAAGAACATCACTGCTGCTCTTCCAGGGTTTGATTCTTGGCAGCCACATCAGGCAGCTCCCACTGCCTGTGACTCCACCTCCAGGAGCATCTGATGCCTCTGGTCTTGGTGGGCACCAGCCACAGAGCCTCATACACACAACTAAAAACAGTAACAAGAGATATTTAAGAAGACAAAATAAGCTTTGGCAAATGCATTATAGAATTATTCATTCATTTTCTTGCGTATGTGTTTCTGTGCATATGTATGCGCGCATGCAGCACCCAGAGGATAATGTGGTGTATCTTACTGCGTTGTTCTCTGTCTTACTTGTTCAGGCAGCGGCTCTCCCTGAACCTGGAGCTCACCAGTTTGCCTAGCTTGGCTGCCAGTGAGCTCCAGGGATCTGTCAATCAGTGCCTCCTCAGCACCGGGCTCGAAGCATACACTGCTACAGTAGCTTTTATTTGTGGGTGCTGGGTATCCAAACTCCTTTATGGTCCCTTATGGTAAGCTTTTACTGATTGAACTATCTCCCCAGACCCTGCAATGTATTTATTATGTAACCCCAATTTATATAATAGGTAAACAATTATCTAGTAGATTATGATCCATAAGGGAGAGGACCTTCCCCCAATCTAAGCTTTCATTCATAAAGCAGCAGCTGTGATGTTTGTATCTCCAATAGCCCTCAGGATGTGAAGAGACCGCATTATTGATGGGACCAACATTATCCAAGCATTCCAGTACATGACTAAAGGGCAGTTTAATACAATCAGTGCCAGAGGTTCTCCTTGTGACAGACTGAAGGCAGATGCACCTTCCCTAAAGACACTGTTTAGAGTCCCAAAGTTGAAATGGTTTCTTTTAGACACTTGACCTTACAAGAGAATACCTTCAATAGTGGATGTTTGCACAGAACATCGAACTCTTTGGGTTGCCAAGGGGAGTGCTCTTCAGAACCAGGCAGTAGTTGGGAAGTTCCCACTCCCATGGAAGACTCACCCAGGACTAGTGTCTATGACTGCCCTTCCCAGAAGCCTCCTCTAAGAGAGCATCCTCACGTGCAAGATATTTGAGCCCCGATCCTGTTGGGCGGGTGTCCTAAGACATGTTTATGTGGTCCAGGCGAAGGAAAAGCAGAGAAAAGCATTCCTGTCTGTGGCTCAGAACATAAATCCGTCGGAAGAGTCCTCCCAAGACAGTTTGCCCAAGGAGTAATGAAGTGAGGGAAGCTGCATGTAACCAGGGAGGAAACAGTAAACTCCGTATCATTCTGTCTGATTAGGGAATTAGCCAAGACCAAACGGAGCTGGTGAGAAGAGAAGCGTAAATTTCCCCTGGCACAAAGGACTCCTCGGGTCTGCCTGTGCAGGGAGGGAGGTGCTGCTCCCCAAAGCTGGCTCCAGGATTTTAAGCTGGCCCGGTTTTAAAGGGATTGCCTTTCTGCACAAATCAAAGCGATTAGCTTTGAAGATGAAGTCAGTGTTGATGGGGAAGAGGGGGAGTCGATAGAATCATAAGGCCCCTATCTGCAGCTATGCCGAGAACAAGCACGGGCAGCTGCCCAAGCCACTGGGAACACTAAGCTTGGGATGAGTTGAGGGCTGTGTCTTAGCTTTCTTAGAACTTCTCAAGGAGTCCAAGAGCCAGGGCATGTCCGGCACTAACATTTATGCTATCAAGTTTGTTTCTTAAAGGGAGTGAATTGTCAGAAGTAGTATTGGCCATTTTATTTTAATGGATTAATTAGTACAGTGTATGTGTTTATGCAGGTATGCATATCCATATGCACACACATATATGTGGGTTTGCATGGATGTGTGTATGGACGTCAGAGGGCAACCTTGGTTGTTCTTAAACTGCTATGCACCTTAGTTTTTGAGATGGGGGAGGGGGGTCTCTCTTGGGCCTGGAACTCACCAAGTAGGTCAGGTGGGCCAGCAAGTCTTAGGGTTGGCTTGTCTCTGCTTACCCAGCACTGGGGTTATAACACCACAGGCAGCCTTGCTTTGTTGTTGTTTTTCTTTTAAATCTTTAGTTTTAAAAGTTATTTATGTAGTGTATTGTGTTCATTTATTGTGTGTGGGAGGGTGAGGGCAGTGGGGGCCATGGCATGTGTGTGGAGGCCAGAGGACAACTAGTAAGAATTAAGTTTTTTTGTTGACCATGTGAGTCCCAGGGGTCAAACCCAGGTTATCAGGCTTGATGGCAAGCACTTATGGCTGTACTATCTTGCTGGCCCTGGGCTCTGTATTTAATGAAAATGAACTTCAGACATTTCTGCTCTCTTCTTGACTTTGTAAAGCCCATCTCTTTACACCCATGGCTGTTGCATTTCCTTGCTGAAATTCAGCCACTACCCAGCACTGAACACTTTCAAGTCTTGCATTTAATTTCAAGCCAATTGCCTAATTGCCACACGTGCTAGACATTATGTTAGACACGGATGTGTCAGAGAGTGCACGAGAGCTGGCCCCTGTTCTCAGATTGTATGCAGTTGAGCTGAACATATGAGCAAGAGAAAGATGATCAGAATACAATTTGTAAGTGCTAGGCCATGGTGAAGATATCTGATTTGTGATTCCAGAGAAGAGCCCCCCCAACCCAGACTGAGGAGGTAGGAAAGCTTCCCAAACAGATGCTGAAGTGTGTGCGTGTGCGTGTGTGTGTGTGTGTGTGTGTGTGTGTGTGTGTGTGTGACACTAGAGAAACAACCAGTCAGGACCTAGAAGGCCACAGGAAGTCATAAGCCACCAGAGCCACTGGCTTGGCAGCTCAAAGGAGGTCTGGGAATAACCACACAGCAGAGCTATTTCTCAACTAAAACTTATTATTACTTTTAACTATGTGTGTATATGTGGCTGCATGTTGATACGTGCACATGGGTGCAGGCTCCAGCAGGGGCTTGGTAGAGTCATGTCACATCTGGAAATGGAGACTGCACATGGACATCAGCCTCAGAGCATCTTGGCCATCCTTGTAAGGCAGAGATGGATGCAAAGTACCAACTGGTGGGATGCTGCTGCATGGAGGCGAGAGATGGGGCTACTGTCCTAGTTACAGCAGGTTTTGCTAACCTTGTGTTGGGTGGTGGGCAGGCTGCATCTAGAAGAGTGGACCATATGGTAGATATCACATTTCATATGAACGCTCAGGCATGATGGGTCAGGAAACAGTATCACATATGAAAGATGTGTGTGGTCAGTCTGCATTGCTGTGACAAAATGCCTGACAGAGGCCTCTTAAAGGGAAGAAATGTTTATTTAGGTTTCAGCCCAAGCTTGCTTGGTTTCTTGTTTCCAGGGTTTTGGTGTGGCAGGAGGAGCATCATAGCAGAGAGCGTGATACTTTATGGCTGCCAAGAGAAAGGGGTTGGGAAGAGAACAAGATCTATGTCCTCCATTGATACATGATAACAGCCCTCTCAGCTATGAATTCATCCATTGAATGGTTCCAGCCATTAATGAAGTTAGAGCCCCCAGTCCAGCACTCATAACCCTATCAGCAACTAAGCCTTTAACATATGAGCTTACAGGATGCTGCTTTCTGTCTGTCTTCAGATGATCTTCATTCTGGTCATGTCTATTTGCACATTTTCTCCTCTCATAAGAGGTACCTGTAATACCAGATTAGGACTCAGAAGGCAGAAAGATACTTCAGAGGGTAAAAGCGCTACCACTAAACATGACGACCTGACTTCAATCCCTGGGACCCACATGGTAGGAAGAGAAAACTGACTCTTGCAAGTTGTCCTCTGACTGGTCACAAATGATGTGTCAAGTATGCACCCTTATGCATATACACACATTCATGTACATATACTAAAACAAACAAGCACAGTGGTTTCACTTTATCTTACGTTATCTCTCTTTTTAAAAAGTAAGAGCTAGTTAATTGTAGAGCCATGGTTGTAGGTAGGTTTCTCCAAATTCTGTGTTCCAGTATCTCTTTAAAAACCCAATATTCATGGCTAGGGATTGGGCTCAAGTCATCATTAATCTTGTTGGCAAGCATCTTCACCCATGAAGTCATCTTAATAGCTCCAAATTCTCCTCTTGTTTCCACCCCCTAGTTCTGAGATTTTGGGGCATGTGCCTCACACATGTGACTGGCATTACATCCCAGCCCCGATTTAAAAAAAAAAAAACAACCTCAAGAGTTGAAACTTTTGTATTCACTGAATGGAGTTCAAGGAGGACAGAGAATTACTACTAGGCATTGCTTTCAGAAAAAGGCTCTGAGAGGGTTGGAAATGATACCATTGGTTGTTGGGATCACGGGGCACCCCTGATCTCTGAAAACAGAAAGCTGTCTTATCAATAGACAGCATATCCCCATCACTGACTGTCCTGACAGCATAAAAGGGTGGAGAGCAGCTGCCTTGAGTACCTTTTGATTGTCTCTCTGGTTAAAAAAAAAAAGCCAAGAGTCATGCTTTACTAAGTAATTAGAAAAACGTGGGAGATCTCACGTTTCCCACCACTCCATAAAAATGTTTGCATCTGCAAGCTGGTGTGTAGCATTCTGAAACACCCAGGTACCCTTAATTACAGCATCTAGAGAGTTCCAGATGGGAACACCCCGTTCAACCGTTTTCTCAGCTTTCATCTGTACAGTGAGGAATGAAGCTTTCTTTATTTAGGCTGCCACCTGGAGAACTTCATTCTGTATTTTGCTGATTGGTCTGCAAGCAAAATAATCAGTAGCAAAAAAAAAAAAAAAAAAAAGAAAAAAGAAAGAAAAGAAAAGAAGAAGAGAAGAAGGAGGAGGAGAAGAAGAAGAAGAAGAAGAAGAAGAAGAAGAAGAAGAAGAAGAAGAAGAAGAAGAAGAAGAAGGAATAAAGTCTTGATGAGCTGCCTTGAGATTTGAGAATTCAATCAATCTCCAGCATTTCTTTTGGTAAAGATACTTAAGTTTGGTCAGGACTCGTGGGGCTGCGGTTGGCTCCTTGTCTCTGAGGCTGGGCATGCCCAGTGGTGTGGTTAAATATCATCAGGGCTGAAGTTGACCACAGAGTCTGCTTGAGGTAGTTGTGCTGCTGTGATGTTGAAAAAGGTCAGAGGAAATTGGGTAATTTAACCAGCAGAACGAAAGACAGAGGAAAAGTGAGGTCTCTGTTTCCAAATTCAACAGTGCCTGTCACTTCCAGCACAGCGCATGTTTGCCAGGAGATGCTGAATTGTTTTTCCTCCACCAGTCAGGGAACTTGTGCCTGCAAATAGATACCCAGAGGGTGGGGGCCAATGTGGGAAGTCATGAATGAAGCAGAGAAACCCTACTGTAGTTTCCATAGAAATGAGAAAGTGTTTGCTTAGTCTGTAAGACCACTCACTGTTAGCATTTAAGAGCAAAAATGATCAACATGGGTTGGGGGAGGACTTAGTAAAATTCGTGCCTTGCAAGTCCAGGGACCTGCAGATATACCTATGTCTATCGACACACACAAAACTCAAGTCCAAATGGATCAAAGACCTCAACATAAATCCAGCCACACTGAACCTCTTAGAAGAGAAAGTAGGAGGTACCCTTGAACAAATTGGTACAGGAGATCGCTTCCTGAGCATAACTCCAGTAGCACAGACACTAAGATCAACAATTAATAAGTGGGACTTCCTCAAACTTAGAAGCGTCTGTAAGGCAAAGGACACAGTTGACAAGACCAAACGGCAGCCCACAGACTGGGAAAAATTTTTCCTACATCTGACAAAGGGCTGATCTCCAAAATATGCAAAGAACTCAAGAAACTAGTCAACAAAACACCAAATAGCCCTATTAAAAAACGGGGTACAGAATTGAAGAAAGAATTCTCAATAGAGGAAATCAAAGAGGCTGAAAGACACTTAAGAAAATGTTCAACATCCTTAGCTATCAGGGAAATGCAAATGAAAACAACTTTGAGATACCATCTTACTCCTGCCAGAATGGCTAAAATTAGAAACACCAATGACAACTTCTGCTGGAGAGGATGTGGAGAAAGGGGAACACTCCTTCACTGCTGGTGGGAGTGCAAACTCATACAGCCATTTTGCAGATCAGTATGGCGGTTCCTCAGGAAAGTGGGAATTAGCTTAGCACAGGACGCAGCAATTCCACTCTTAGGATATTGTTCTCATTGATGATTGATGTGGGAGGACCCTGACCACTCTGGGCAGTACCATCCCTAGGCACTTGGGCCACATGAGAAAGCTAGCTGAGCACAGGCCATGAGCAAACCAGTAATCAGCATTCACCTGTGGTTTCTGTGTCTGCTCCTATAGTGAGTTCTTGCCTTGACTTCCCTCAATGGCAGACTATGGCCTAGAATTGTAAGATGTAACATTCCACCACCATCACCCGCAGTTACTTTTGGTCAGTGTTTATCACAGCAACAGAAAGCAAATTAGAATGGGAACTATTTGATTAGAGCTCCAATTTTCCCCTGAACTAAGAACAGTTGCAAGCAATATCACAAGGGAAATGAAGGCCCAGACATCATACCAATCCCCAGGCCAAGGAGGTATGCATGCTTTTCCTGACAACTCTGGCCAAACACAATCCTCCACAGCTCCAGAGGGATGTGGGAAAGGATGGAGGCTTGTGCTCAGTCAGTCTTCCAGATGGAACTCTGGGTTTCCTATCTGTCCCTGTCCCTGCACCCTCTGAGGTTCCTCTGCCATGCCAGTCTCAACTCACACCCAAGGCTCATATAGGCCAGTCAAGGCCTTGGTGACATGAGGAAGCCACTAACTCTGTAGTCTGCCCTAATTTCAACATAGCCCTGGAGATGAAGCAAGAGAAATGGTGGGAATCCTGTGTTTGGACCTCCTTACCTGCCCCCAAATGAATCAGAGGGTAGAATTCCATTCCAGCCAGACACACCAATGCCTCTGTGTGCTCAGCTCTGCGATGAGCATGGGAAGGCAGGGACAAGCAGTATGCTTGGTCTCTCGTCACTCAGAACCTGTCAGGACAGATAGGCAGTGCAAGCACTTCTCTTGCAAGCCTGTGCGCTCTTGCAGTAGAGGTCAAAAAAAGGCAAGAGGGAGGTAGGATTCCTTGTGAGAGTGCACTTGAGAGGGAAGGTGTCCTTTACAGAGGACACTGGAGATGGCTCCGTTGATAATACACTTGCTGAGCAAGCATGAGGAGCCCCAGCACTCATAAAAAAGGCCAAGAGTGAGCCTGTGATCCCAGCCCTGGGGAAGCAGGGACAGAAGGGTCTCCATGGTGTGTGGACCAGTCAGTCTATGCAAAGCGATGAGCTCCAGGTTTGGGGAGAGGCCCAGTCTCCATATAAACAAATGCCTATGACGAAGATACTGGATTTTGACCACTGTCCTCTACATGCACATACAGACACTCAATATAGAGCCTCCATCTGGGACCATGTTAAACATGAAGACATGTAAGGAAGGGGTTTCTAGGTAGTATCAGGGTAGAAGCAGCGGCACTGACATGTGAGATCCGAATGAGGTGTCTAAGCAAGGCAAGCTAGTGCCTGACTTCCGAGTGGGTCCTTTTCATTTGTTTTTTTAATTGTGTGTGTGTGTGTGTGCACGCGTGCATGCACGTGTGTGCATGCATGTACTTGCACATGCATGTATGCGTGCAAGAGACAGAGAGAGAGAGAGAGAGAGAGAGAGAGAGAGAGAGAGAGAGGAAGGGAGAGAGAAAGAAAGTGGACATACACATGTTTGTATGTCTGAGCATGGGCACACATATACCATAGCGCAGAAATGGCAGTCAGAGTACAGCCTTAGGTGTCAGTCCCCACCTCCCCCTTTGAGACAGGGTCTCTTGTTCACTGCTGCATACCCAAGGCCAGCTGGCCCCCAAGCTCCCAGGAATTCTCTGGTCTCCACCTTCCATCTCAGAAGGAGCATTGAATGAATTTATCCACCCCAGTGCTACACCTCCAGCTTTATGTGGGATCCGGAGATCTTAACCTGGGTGCTACGCTTGTGCAGCAAGTACATCAGCAGCTGAGCCACCCCTGCAGCCTGCAGGTGGGTTCTTAAAAGAAATGAAGAACTGCTTGTGAGAAGTTCGACTGTGGGAGGCCTGGTCCTGAAGTAAGAGGTGTATTGCTTTAGGGAAAGTAAAGGAAGAACACAGATTTACATGGAGATACAGCTGACCGCAGCTCTTTAAGATGTTCAGGATGCAGATAAAGCGATCCTTGTAATATAGGCTTTGCTACTGACAGTTGAACACAAAGCCCCAACACTCCAACCCCCTCCATCACAAAGAGCATTTGTGGCTCTTTGAATACGCACGGCTCCCATCATCTTGCTTTTAAACCCACTTCTGAGAAGCCATTCCAAAGTGATTTGAAAGCATCTACCAGCATGGAGGGTTGCCAGCGCGGGGAGTGGGGTGACAACAGGGTCAGGATGGGACAGGGAAGGAAAGTGAGCAATCAGGTGCTCCAGGAATGCACTGGAAACCCCACCATTTAGTGTGAGCTGTGTGTGTGAGGACGAAACCCTAACATTTCCTTCTTGATGACTATCTTGCCCTGTGTATTTATGCAGAAGCAAGCACTAACGTGTTTTGGCAGTTTCTCAAATATTTGATGCTTGATTGCAAAAGTGTGGGGGGGGGGGAGTAAGGAGCCTCCTTAACTGCTTAGGTAACTTCCTTAGGTTGGAAACGGGGATTTTTAGAATTATTATTTTTACCACCCCTAGCCCAACTCTGTAGGGGTTTTCAAACACTTGAAGACAATTGCTGGCCTTGAAATTGAAGCACAGAGAAGAATGTCTTGAGAGAAACAGCATTTAAGAGGTGAAAGATTACCATGCATTTAAGTGTCCCAGACCATCCATCTTTTGGGGCAGGAGTCTTTAATCAGGACCAGTGATTACAGGGATAATGGCAAGATAAAAATCATACACATTCTTGCATTTTAAAAATCTCTGCTTTAAGTCACTAATGGTAGCTTAGATTATTATTAGTGAAAAATCATCCCCAGGCCTTAACAGGCTTCCCTCGGCCATTCTTTCTGCAGGCCCTGGGCACTGGCTCCCCTTTGTAATTTCGACTTTGCCTCAGTATGTCTGTGTCTCCACAGGCATGTGGGTTTGCATGTGTCAACCACATCCACCCTTACAAGCAGCCCTTTTTGCTTGCGAGGACAACCTGTTGGTTGACTGAAGTCAGAATTGGGTATGGTGGCATGTGTAAGCCTGTAACCCCGGCCCTCAGGAGGTTGAGGCAGGAGGGCAGTCTTGACTTCTAGGTGAGCCTGGGCTATGTAGCTCAAGCTGGCTTGGCCTAACCACATCTTGTCTCCAAAATACAGAACCAGAGAAAACAACGGTGGCTATGAAGATGGCTCAGTCGTGAGTCACATGCCTTGCAATAATGAAACCTGAGTTAGATCCCTGGAGCCCACATAAAGGCCAGTCATGGTGATCCACATCTGTATCCCCAGAGCTGCAGGGACAGGAAGGTCCCTAAGTCTTTATGAGCAGTCAGTCTATCAGAATTGGTGAGCTCCAGGTTCAGGGAGGGACCCTGGCTCAAAAGTAAGGTGGGAGAGGCTGAGGGAGACACCCGTTGCTGGCATCCGGCTTCCACATACGTACTCACACACATGCACGCACACAGGACCGCACATGCATGACTTTTAAAGCCAAACAACAGTAGCAGAAGTTGCACAACAGCGCAGCAAAACAGACTGAGCGCATCTGCATCCTCAGGTTCCCTTTCCGCACTGACAGGGTTCGTCACTGCTTTTATACTTCTGCAAGTTTGCCTGTCGGACACTTCAGCACCTGTGATTTCCCCTTAGTTACAAAGGCAGTTTCCCATTCCTGACTTTATTCGTTTGATGACCGCTGCAGGAACTCAACTACTGTAAGCTCTGTGCTAGGAGTTGGGGACACGTGCATGTGTGGTGACAGGAGCCCTCCAGCTTCATTCACTTATCTGTCACTTGATTCCACGTGTAACAAACTGTTTCCAGAGGGTGTAGCATTCACGCCGCTGAGCCCGGTGCCGGGTCTGCGGTAAGGAGGTCTGTGTGCTCAGGCTGATGATGCCTTCTGGAGAGATGCTGTGCACCCAGGGAAAATGGAAGTGAGGATACAGACGGAGGGGTATGGGGTGCATGCATATCTGAGTATGCGCAGGTAAAAATCACAGGGCCACCTTAGGTGTTGCCCTCAGGGGACATCAGTGGCTTTTCCTTGACCCAGGGTCTCTCACTGGCCTGGAGTTCACAAATTCTGCGAGACTCTGCTTGTCTCTGCCTCCCCAGAACTGGGGTTGCAAATATATGCACCGCATGCTTTTCTTCTATCTTTGTGATCATAATACAATTACATCATTTTCTCCTTTCCTTTCCTCTTTCCAAACCCAGCCCTCCCACAAACGCTTGCTTGCTCTTTTTCCCAGCTCATGGCCTCTTTTTTTCAGTAATTGCTATTACACGCATATATATGCATGTACACTTTTATGTACATATACACTTGATATTTAAACCTGCTCAGTTTGAATGCCACTCAACGTATGTGTTCAGGGCTGAGCATTTGGTGTTGGATAACCAATAGATTTGCTCTTCTCTGGAGAAGACTGTTTTTCCTACCCTGGTCATCCTTCAGTTGCCTATAGTTCTTCACATAGAGTTGAGGCCTCCTGGGCTTTCCCGCATCCACTGTAGACTCTATGGGTGTCTTCCTTGTCCAGGTCATATTTGGACATTTGTGCTGGTGAGATTTTTTACAGATGTAGCTTCTGACATTCCTAGGAGACACACTCTCACAGCAAATTCCCTGATCATCTACTTTGTACGATCTTTCCATTCACTCTTCCAAAATGTTCCCCAGCCTTAGGAACAGTGTGTTTCGTGGATGTATCCATGGAGCCTGGGCTCCACAACTCTGCAGTTTTTGTCTTTAAATGTAGGTTCTAGGGCTTGAGTTCAAGTCCTTCTGGTTGTGCAGTAAACAGGTTACTGACTGAGTTCTCTCTCTCAGGACAAAGTTTCTAATCAAATGATCACACTTCTTATCTCCTTCTGTGGTCAGAAATAAATTAATCCTAAGGGTGTGGATATCAATGTCCAGGATGACATCTGTGCCCAGGACACCAAGTGGACTGCCCCAGAGGCTAATCTAACTAATCTAACCCACTATTTGTTTCTGACCTGAAACTCTGTGCTATAGTGTTACCCTTTGCCTCCCTGCCTATGTGTGTTTGTTTAATCCTCACCATTAATACATCCCCCACCTCCCCCAATGCAACGTAAAGGTGGTAAGGTTTGCTTTGGCTACAGTTTGGGGTACAGTCTATCATGATGGGGAAGGCATGGTAGCAGGAGCAAGGTGTCTGGACTCATTGCATCTAGTCAGGAAACAGAGGAAGATGGATGCTGGTGCCTACCTCTCTTTCTCCCTTCTCTTCAGTCCAGGACCCCAGCCCATGGGATGATGCCACCCATATTCAGGATGGGTTTTCTCACTTCCAGACTCTAATCTAGATAACCCAACACACACCTACCCAGATGCTTGTAACCTACGTCAGGGGCCCTCGAACTCCAGGTTATGCGCCACCTGCGATAACTAATGATGGTGCGTGAATTGTGAGTAAAATAAGCCCTTTCTTCCCTAAGCTGATTTTCTCCCAGCAGCGAAAACCACAACCAAGATACTCACCAGCAACGCAATGAGTCAGTTATGTTTGTGCTTTCCCATGTCTGATTGCTTGCAAAGATTTGAGCATGGCATTGGGGAGTGGCGATAGCGATGCTACATCCCAAGATTGAGCTGTAATGAATAGTGGTGTAAATGGAAGGTTCTGTGTCATGCCCATGCTTCCTAAACTCTAGGCATTGACATGCATCTGCGTCTTAGCCTAAAATATCTCCCCTTGCATGTGTAATTTAGCCAGGGGGCAAAAAGCCTCCGCATCACAGGTTTTACTTCACAAATATCCTAATGTACATCGAAACAAGTAGGTATTAATTAAAACGCATGGTTCAGGGGCTGAGGAGATAGGAAACACTCCTGCCATGCAAGCATGAGGACATGAGATCGGGTCCCAAGAATACATGTGAACCCCACATGGGAGTGCACATGCCTATAATCACAACACTTCTATGGGAGGAGGAGAGGAGATGAGCTACTTCCCTGTAACTCAAGTCACCCTGGAGCCTGAGACCCTGTCTCAAGCAAGGAGAAAGGAGAGGATGACACTGAGGCTGTCCTCAGACCCCCATGTGTACCCTGCAGCGTGCACAGGCTTGCTCCCGCACACATGCTCGTGCACATACCCCCTCCACCCTCAGATTAAAACAAATGGCTCCCCAAGTCCCTCTTAAGTGACCTCCCTGTGCAGAGCTGCCCACCACCAGCTAGCTACCTGGTGTCTTCCCCGTCCCTAGAGGGACATCACAGCTCTCCACGTAGCTGGGAGGTCTTGTGTCATCTTCTCATGGTGTCTCATGATCCTCATGGCAAGCACAGCTGAGATGGCCTTTCTGGTTACTGTCCCATGAAATAAGGAACATAGAGAGAGGGTGTCATTTGCCTGTGTCACAGAGCTTTGCATGTGGGAGTCAGTGGAAAGCCCAGGCCTCTGGGAGCCCGAAGCTTCCCTTTGCTGGGGACATCTCACTCACCCAAGCAAGGTTCTGGGCCACCAGCACTGCTGGTTCTCCTGCCCAGATGTGGCAGTGTTTTGGGGAGACTGTCTGGACTTTTGGAACTTACTGTATGTAAATACTGGTGAGCCATTCCTGTCTTATCTCAGAGTCTTTTCTCACTCACTCAACTGCCAGTGCTTAAGCATCCATCAGCCTGCAGACTGCAAATCAGTTACAAACGCAGCAGCAAATCCACCATCCTGGGCTAGAGATGGAACAGGCATCAGGCCCTGTCTGGAATCTTCAGAGGGAATTCTGGAGCTAATCCTAGCCAAGAACCACTCAGTTTAATAGGGTGCTCTGACTCTATGTTCCTGTCTCCTACGGAGAGATTGCAAGGAAGGAGCCAGAGGCTCTCCCCTGGTCTGAGCCACAATGAGGAGGCAGGAGAGGGAAAGTGTTGATTTAGCTTCCTCAACAGCTCGACATCCTGGATCTCTTCAACTATGCAAATGCCGATGTAGTTCCAGGACTTTATGCTGATCCGACTTCAAGTAATGCTTGACCACTAAACCCAAGCTGGAAACTGCACCTCCTTACTGGGATCAGGAAACAGCGAGAATATACAAGAACAAGGTAAGCATTTCTGTGTCTTCTGCAAATGGATACAATACAATCCAAAGCTCGTGAGGCTCCCAAGCGTGGAGCCAGGGCAGTCCCGGAGCCCTGCCTTCCTTCCTAATTGCCAACTGGCATTCACTACCCATGCCAGGCCACCTCCAGGACAGAACTTGGCCTATGGGCTTCTACCCTCAGCCCTTCTGCCAGGGGCAACTCCTCCCCTGTTCCCACCTGGTCCTCTGCACCCCATCCAAACTCTGCTACCTTGCCTGTTCATTGATTAACACAACATACCCATACTGATGCAAACAACTCAATGAATCAAAGCATGGTGGTGGTGAGCCTAGAAACAGGCACCAGAGTCTGGACAGGATGAGGACAACGTGTTAAGCAGTATGGGGTTCTACTGAATTTGGATAGGTGCACTCCAACTCCACCCTTCTAGTAACTGTGTGCTTGGCAGCCCAGCCGCTTTACCTGAACATAATGTACACACACACACACACACACACACACACACACACACACACTCACACACACACACACACACACACACACCCTCTGAACAACACACACAGCAACCTCAAATCCCCTTGGCTCCCATCCACATCTGGCTACACATCCACCCCTCTCTGAAGCAGTCTTCTCTGCCCCTAACAATAATCCAAACTAGACTGTTTTTATTCACACATATTCTCTCTGAATTGGTTTTGGGTGGTAAGACAAACCACATCTTTCATGGGAACTTTTAGGGAGAATTCCCCATTTACCATCTTATGCCAATGCATAATTGGGTGTGCATGGGGTTAAGTCCAATGCCTTATGAGAAAGGGCGTGCATGGTGGGAAGAATGAATGTATGACCTAAGCCATCAATCAAAATACAGAACTGCCCTCCCCACGCCCCTGAGTAACCAAACTTTTCTTTCTCTTGAGCCTGGTAAAGGGAAGCCCAGATCCTCAGTACTGTGGCCCATGGCTCCCTGCAGGGTATGTCTGTCTGTTTCTGCTATTTGCTTTGATTTGGAATACAGTCGATTTGCTACTTTTGCCATTGTCTGTGTCTCATTTTCATCCCTTTTGATAAAAGGCTGAAGACCTGGAAACTGATCACAGTGCCACCCTTCAGGTAGCTGGACTGTGAGGCTATAGATTTAATTACACCAAATAAGACCGACTTTTCCCAGAAGACAGTGTTTCCACCGCATGTTCTAGGCCCTGCTCCTATCTTTGTGCTAGCTGTGGAAGTGAACTTTCAAACATCAAGTCTCTCTTTACACCACTTGACTTTCTCTCCTGTCTCCCCCAAACCTAGGGGCTGAGGGTGTGGCTCAGCTGACAGAGAGCTTGTCCAGCATGCACGGAGCCCTGGACCAAACCAAGAGCAGACCTGGTCCAATGTGCCTGTAATCCCAAGTCTAGAATGGTAGACAGGAGAATCAAGAGTTCGAGGCCATCCTCTGCTACACAGTGAATTTAAGTTGCTCAAAGGGACTTCCACCTCATCCCTTTCCCTCTCTACCCCACCCTCACCTCACACCCTACCGCTCCACACCCCGTCCCCCTCTGCCACAGGGTAGACACTATCTGCCTCATGGCTCATTTGTTTCCAGGGTTGGTAATTTCATACGAACTTCCTCTGTGTTGATATTTTGTCAAAGAATAGGATTCCTTAGACAATGGCTTTTAAAGCTGTCTCAAACAAGTCAAGTTCATACTATGAAAGAAGCCATGTTCAGCCCGAAGCCATAGATCACGTGTATCCCCGGATAGCTGTGAATTAGGTCCAGCACTTTCGTAGATGACAGTGCCACGTCATAGAGTCGCAGGGTTGGACACGCGTACACAGCATTAGGGAAGGTGTAGAAAGCATTACAATGGGAACTATAGGAATTTGTCCTCCTTTTCTTTCCCTGTGTCTTCCACCATTTACTAGCTCCTTTTGCAGCTCAGCCAAAGACATGTGGATTCATTTTGAGTAGATAGAGAAAGGAAGAACGGACAGAACGCATGGTCTGAGTAAGAGGCAGCAAGAGTCTTAGATATAGTCTGGGGACATAAATAAGTAAAGTGCTTGCCTTGAATACAAGAAGACCTGAGATTGATTCCCAGAACACACACACACACACACACACACACACACACACTACAGATCTATGGCAGTGGGGTGAGAAAAAGGGTAGCAGGTGAATTTCAGAAGGACAGTTCTCTTTCCCCTCCTGTGATGCTTGGCTGTCATTAGTACATGTGATTCTGGTTGGCTGGACAGCTTACTATCTTCCTTATCTTACACGGTCTACTATTCTTGTTGGCAATTATTGCTGGTGGCAGGGCGTGCTGGCGTCTTGGCAGACGGTAGCCTTCCTGCTGGGGAGAAGGGTTTTGTGTTTTATGCCCCTATATGACTTTGATGGATTCAGACAAATTTCTCAGGCTTGATGGACCTTTGCCCAGGCTGGAAAATCTTCCCTGGGCAGCAGGAAACATCTGAGACACCCAGACCCCAAATGGGGTGCTCTGCTTTGTTAATTTCCATGTCCTGGTGGACTACAGCCAAGACCAGAGTTTGAAGAAAGCCAAGTTTTGGATCAGTCCTAAAGGGTACAAGTAATGGCAATGGAGTCCTTGAACTTGGAGAGCTAGGGACTGGTTTCCTCACAGCACCCAGGGTGGCTTTCCTGGGCAGAGGAGGAATAGTGGGTGGGCTAGCCTGGGCTGTGCTAATGGGAAGGGTCTCTCCTAGATATCCGCCCTTATTACCTGCAATTAGTTAGGGCCGTAGACACACACACACACACACACACACACACACACACACACACACACACACACACATACACACACACACACACAGAGAGAGAGAGACAGAGACAGAGAGAGACAGAGAGAGACAGAGAGAGACAGGGAGAGACAGGGAGAGAGACAGAGAGCGCACATATGCTTTGGAAGAAATACAGGGATGGAAATCATGATAGATCTCTGAAATTATGAGGCAGTATCAAAGCAATCTAAAAAATTCTTCTTGTGATTGCAGAGTAATGAAGAACCTGGGGAAATTGAATTCAATGATGTGAAGGCTACTCATGTCCCATGGCTGCCGTCATGCTTTTGTGTAACCTGAACCACCAAAGGGTCTTAAATGTGAGCTTGGATGGCCCAGGCTGGGACATAGAGTCTGTCACTTGACTTTGCAGTTAGGGTTGCAGACTGCCTCAGATGTTCAGGATGCAGGACACACACATGACAAATGTGACTGGCATTTGACCCCTTAGAGCCCAGAAGTGTCTGAGTGTCTGAAGAGTTACTAAGTGACAGCCTCTGGCCCAGCCTGCCACTCCACTAGGATACTGCCTTGGCTTCTTTTTGGTTGCTGTGACAAAATATTTTGACAGAAGCAACCTCAGGGGTAAAAGGTTTATTCTGGCCTGTGAGTTCAAGGGTGCACTCCAGAGTGGCAGGAAGGCCAGGGTGGCAGGGGGGTCAGGGTGGCAGGGAGACCAGGGCGGCAGGGAGGCCAGGGTGGCAGGGGGGCCAGGGTGGCAGGGGGCCAGGGCGGCAGGGAGGCCAGGGTGGCAGGGGGGCCAGGGTGGCAGGGGGCCAGGGCGGCCGGAACTTGAAGCAGGTGGTCACAACACGTGAGAATGTATGCTGCTGCCAGGTTCTCTTTCTCCGTTTCCATAGTCCAGCATCCCTGTCTCAGCATCCTCCATCCAGTTAAGATGGATCTCCTCACATCAATGAAAACGATCCCATAGGCATGTCTAGGGATCCATCTCCAAGCCATTCCAGATTCTGTCATGTTGAAAATTGACACTAACCATGGCAGATGCCATACCCTAAGCCAAGTTGTGATAGGAAGTTCTATTGGGCAGCCAACCCTATCTGAATTCTCAGCCAGTGCAATTCACTGCAGGCCAACCCGTTATTCAGAATGTCATGTGCCATGCCCCGTGCGATGTAAGAGTGGATGCTACAGGAGAGTAGTTGCACAGCCTTACCGTGGATGACAGACCTCGTCCTGTATGGACCCTATACCCACTATGTGCGCAGTTCTGAAGGGATCTATAGGATGATTCGGAGATGGGTAAGGAGGAACAAGTGCGTTGATGGGACCCTGAACAATGAGTAGGGGTTCTCCGGGCTGATTGTGGAAGGCAAGGAAACGTGTAGAGGCATGAACAGCCGAGTCCTCATCAGTAGTGGTAAAGATTTTGAACTTGATCCTGCCAGTGGTGAGAAGTACTGAAGGTTTCCGTGTGTGGTGGTTGTGGGGCGGGTGTCAGTTCCAAAAGGAACGCCAGACAAGTGGCTGGCTGTGGTGTCCATTAGCACCGCAAAGCTGTGATGGCCTCCCAGATCTCTCAGCGTCATGAATGACCGTCTACAGTCCATGTTGGCATCCTGGCTCGTCTCACTCCGCCCCACCCTGAATTTCCCCAGCTCATACGTGTGTCCGTCGCCACCCCAGCCCTTCCTTCCTATACAACTGCCATTTCACCTCTGCTCTTTGTTGACCGCCCCCCCATCTCTCTCTCTTGGTCCTCCCTTTTGTCTTCCTTTTCCTCGTTCTCCCCCCATCCCCACGGCCATGAACTTTCTCAACCTGTTCTGGACTCGTCTAGATGCCTCTGTCTCTACTCTCCCTCCTGCCTACAATACGGACTGTCCCCCTCAACCATACTTTAGACAGTGTGTGCGTTTGTTGTGGTGTACGTGTACATTTGCATCTGTGTGTCGTATGAGCCTGTGTGCCCATGTTCAAAGCCTGACATCATTGTTCCCCACCTATTTTTTTTTTACCTTCTTGTTTTATGTGTGTTCGTTTGTGTGTGATAGTTAAGTGAATCTTTTTTCTTGTTTTGAATTTTCCCTTCGAGAATTCCATATGTCTCAATGAGATATGAGCACGTTCATCTCCCATTCCTTTGCTCCATCTCCCAACACATCCCCTTCCCAACTGCATCTTCTGCTCTTCCCCCTCCTCCTCTTTTGATCATCTACTAAATCCAGTTGACTCTGCCCACATGTGCCTGGATGTGGGGCCAGCTACCAGAGCACAGGTACTTACCAGTAGCCTTACTCTTTGAAATAGGCTCTCTTGCTGAGGCTGAAGCTCAATGCTTCAGCAAGCCTAGCTGGCCAGAAAGTGCCAAGTACCCTCCTCTCTGAACCTCTCCCAGTGTAGGACTATAATGGAAACCACCGCCCTAGAATTTTTTATGCTGATGCCGGGGTCCAAACTGAGGTCCTCATGCTTGCTCAACAAAGACTTGACTGAGCTCTTTCCTCAGCCCGTGCTTACGGTTTTGGTCACGGTGCTTATACAGCGAAACAAATAATTACAGTTGAAACAAGGATGCTTTTTCGAAGAGGGACACTATAGGAGTAGGAAGAAGCCAGGCAGCGACCCATCTGATCAATGAATGACACAGCCCCCAGGTGCCTGTTTCTTTCCTGGGCTCTCCTGTGCAGGACCTGATAATCCCTTCTCAAACACACCCAAACACACTTTTGTAAGGCAGCCATTCAGGGACAGTAGGTCTGAAGGCCGGGGACATAAGTGGAAGCTGTAGCCATTCTCTTATTTTCTCTCTGAGTGCACACAAAGGGTGGGAAATGTGCCCCAAAGTGCCCACCCTGTCACCCAGAGAGGCGGTGGCTCACAGCATCTCAGAACATGGCATCCCGGGAAATCAATTGTTAATAGATGCTTCTGGTGGGCCAGATTGGTTGGGCTAGGGTAGACTGTCTGGGGCTTTGAGCCCAGCTTGGAAACCAGATCCACCCGTCCCAGCAGCCTAATCCCCGAGGGCCTCTGCTGACTGGCATCACTGACTGATGGTTGCCTGGGACAGCTTGCCACACTGGCTGGGGACTGATTGGCAGCCTCTCATTCCTTCTCATTCATGGAAACATCTTGTATAAATGCCTGGTATACATGCAGACCAAGGGCTGGGGAGCCGAGGACTACCCGAGACATTGCTTCATCATCTGAAGACAGAGGGCTGAGTTCTGGGGTTACTGCATGTGCAAGTGTGCAAACCATGTCATATTATCATGCCCATCTACTACCAAGTGGACAGCTCTGGAGACTTAATTCTATCAGAAATCTGTGTGACTCCTGAACAATTCACCTTTCAAGCCCCGAGTCTCCTCATCTGTACAATAGGAATAGCTAATTTTACAGATTTCTGTCGCAGTGATGGATGAAAGGGAGCCTGATTTAATTAGTGGGTGCAGTGAGATGTCCACCCCGCCCGCACCTGTTGCACTGACCACACCCATTGGTGTGTGGGAACAGGTACAGGCATGACCTGGGGGGACTAGGTCTGGGGTCCTGAACCCCAGCTGGCTCTCTTGCTTCCTGGTTGGAGACAGGGAGCATCTGGAGGCATCCTTGGGACGGGAACCTGCAGCGGTCATCTGTTTCTGGTGTAAATGATTTCTCCTGGAATAGACATCCATCAGCCTGTCGTTTCCCGGATTCTTATTTACCACGAAGTAAGTGGGTAAGGCAATCTAACCCTGGCTTCATGGCTCCTTCACTGTGTGGACTGATTCTCCTCTCTTCCTCTCCCTGTCCTGTCTCTGTTTATGAGTGTCCACATGTGCACACACTTGCTTGTGGACGCCAGAAGACATCCCCAGCTCTCTACCTTGCTTCGGAGAGAGTCTCTCACCAGACTGGAGCTCACCAACTCAGCTGTGCTAGCTGGCCAGCAAGCTGAAGGGATCCACCTGCCTGCCTCCGCCCACCTGAGTGCTGGGTTATAAACACTTGCTACTGTTGTCTGCTTATAAAATGGTGGTAGTGATGGTGGTGGTGGTGGTGTGTGTGTGAGAGAGCGAGAGGAATAGAGAGAGGGGAGAAGGGGGAGGAGGATAGAGAGGCAGAGGGAGAGGCAGAGGGAGAAGGAGAGGGACATGGAGATGAGTTGGGGGAGTTGCACTAGCCCTAAGGACCATGTATAGGGCAGAAAACAACTTTGTGGAGACAGGGTCTTTCACCCTCACATGGATGGGTTCTGGGATTTAATTCTCATCTCCAGAGTAAGTGTCTTGATCTTCTGACCCTTCTCCCCTGAAACTTTTTTTGCGGGAGTTTGAGATGCAGTCTCAGACTTCAACCTGGAACTTGGCAATTCCACTAAGCTTCCCAGGGATCCTCCTGCCTCTGCCTCCCTAGTACTGTGATGACTCTTATCCCAGCAAGCTTGGCTCTTTAACTCAGGTTCTGGGACCTGAACTCAAGCCCACATGTTGCTAGTCAGGCACTCACTAAGCCATTTCCTAGGCCCAACAAAATAATTAAAAATATCTATATTGGTTTGCTTACTTATTTTACTTACTATACTTATGTGTACTCGGGTGACTTTATATACACCACATGCTTGCAAGAGCCTCTAACAGTCATTAGATGCTCTGGAGCTGGAATTACAGGTGGTGGCGAGCCACCTGACGTGGTGCTGGGAAATGACCCAGGTTCTCTGCAATTGTAGATCGCACTCCTAACTTTGACAACATCCAGGCAGTGTAGGTGCTCTCTCCTAGTGGGACGCAGTACAGCTGTCGAACGTAGTGCTGGTGAAGATTTCTTTATCTGATCTAAAAGACTCGCACTGTCCAATGTCAAATAAAAGCTGTCTTGATTAGCTGGTGGCCAGTCAGTTAGCTGTAGGCTTCGTGATGTCAGCCCTGGAAGCAGCTCAGGCATTTGATGCTAGGTGGCTCCTGTTGACATCCCTCTTGGATGGATTCTCCAGGAGGCATATGTTATTTTAAAGCGGAACTAAAAGTATTATTTTTTTTCCCCCTGAAAAGCAGAGTTTTATTGCCATTGTATTGAGACAGGCAAGCTGGAGGGCTGTCTGAGAGTTTCAACTACGCAGCAGCTTGCTCATTTCAGCAGGGTGGCAGACAATTCTAGACCATGCAAATGCCAGGAGAAGAGCCAAAAGGCAAAAAAGAAAAGAAAAAAAAAAAAAAAACCTCCATGCCATCTCACACACGGAGCACCACCCAAATGCCTCTGGGTCTCATAGCATCCAGTGTGAACCCAGACAACAATGGCAGAGGCAAACACACACAATTAAGAATGTAAGTAAACATGACTTGTACCCATTACTTTTATTTTCCTGTGGTGCTGGGGTTGAACCCACGACCTAGTACTTCCCAGACAAGTGCTTTCTACTACTGTATTGCATGCTCAGCTCAAATGCGATGCATTAAAAACAAACACACAAAACACTATACTTTAATAAATTGTGGCTTTTCAAAACAGTCATTTAAGGGTAAAGGGTGCAGCTCCGCCGTAGCAAGGACTAAGCCCTGGGTTCCAGTCCCCACCCCCTTGGCAAATCTGGCTTGGAGGTGCATGGCTGTGATCCCAGCACTTTGGAGGTGGAGACAGGGGGATCAGAAGTTCAGGGTCATCCTTGGTTGTACATACAGTTTGAGGTCAGCCGTGGCTATGTGAGGCTTTGTCTGTAAACCACCCCAAACAAAAACTGCCCTTTAGACAAGCCATGCAAGCATTTATCCCCATACAACTTTTATGGCTCAGAGAAATTCCCAGTTCCCTCTTTGGGGACAGTCCCATGGGTGCAGCAACTCTGGTTCATGGATTTGGTCAGCATTGTCAAGCCTGAGCCTTTAAGGATGACTTGTGAATTTTTCCAAAAAGCCATTAGAAAATTCTATTCCAAAACAGGGCAGTGAGTTTGGGAACGCTTTTTTGAGTGAAAATAAAATTTGAATGGGAAGGCCAAAGGCTGTGAGTCCCCCAGAGCGAAGAAAGAAAAGGTCTTTGGAGATCCTGCAGCACCCAGATCTGCTGGCTGCACAGAGCGCTCGCCTGTTCTCATCTGTATATGTTTGCAGAAAACATTAAACTTTTACATCTTAAGGGATGAGGCCACAAGAGACCGCCTGGTGACTAAGAGTACTTGTCCAGCATGAGGACCTGAGCCGGAAGCCTGGCACCATGCAAACAGCTGAGTGGGACCGTGTATAAGCTCACCACCCCGGCCCCCTAGCGACGAGCATCGCTGGAGCTTTCTGACTTCCAGTCTAGCTCCAGGCTCAGCAAGACAGCCTGTTTAAGGACGTAATGTGAGAGTACAGCACGGCACCTGTGTCCTCCTCTGGCTTCTGCATGTGTGTACGTGTGTGCAACTATACCCACAGAAGTCACTGAATGCAACAGCCCTGCCTGTCCTGAAGGATCTCCCAGGCCCATCTCTTCCTTGTCCCTAGGATTAGCATAACCAGAGACTGCACAGGAAGCAGCCATGCCCAGCCTGTCTACATTTTCATAATGAGGTGGGCAAGGTCCTGAGGGCAAAAGGTCGACTTCTGGACAAGAAGAAGATGGATCTGTCTTCCTTAGACCTCAGTTGCCTGTGTCACCTGAGGCAGACAGACCTGGACTTTGTTACAGGTAAATAATTATAGTTGTATGTGCCATAAATATCTCACTGAAGGGGCTATTGCAAAAATTGAGATTGTATCTCCAAGCAACTGTCAGATGGCTAGAATAAATTCCGAGGGCTTGAAATACAGACGCACCTTTTCTATCATAAGATATCTCTCGGTCTAGACTTCCAGACTGCAACTTGACAGAACACCTAGGATGGTTGAGAAATTAAGGAGTCACAACCCACCCCCCCACACACAAAAAAATTACATAGTGTTGGTGTTATGTGGCTTGTGTCTTCTTTATCTGTGATCCTGGAAAACAGGAAGTCCTTGTGGACTGGGGAGGGTGTGGGCTGGGGGGGGCACAGGGTAGGGGCAGAAATGCTAAAGGCACAGACAGTTCCCTGGGAATTTCAAAAGGCAAGGCAAGGAGAACATAAATCTCGGGCCCAAATTGAAAGCCCAAAGAGGTCAGTGAGCTACAGCCAACCTAATATCTGTAGTTCTCAGGGCCGCAGTAAATCTGACACTGCAGCTTCTGGACTCTGCTGGCTTCTGTGCAGCCGGCACTTCAAAAGCCTCCCTCAGGTCCCCTCTGCACTCTCCTGTTTCTCATTGGGCCAGTTGGGTGAAGAGGCAGGATGGGGGTGGTGGTGATGATGCTCTGTTCTCTTTCCCGCACCATCTGGGGGCCATATTTAAACACTCGTAGCCCGGGTTTAGGAAGACAACACAGGGGGAGCTAGATGGCATGCCCCAAAGCTTGGCTGAGAGAAGAATCAGCCCTGGGAAGGGCAGCAGGAAAGCAGATAAGATTCCGTCTGGCAGATGCTGGGGATTTTTGATTTGTGTTTTCTTTTGTCTCGCTTTGTGGTACCGGGGTCATCTTGGCATGCTGGGCAAGGGATCCCACACTGAGCCACCCTTGTGTTGTATACCTCAGTCTTCATAGGTGTGTCTAACGTGAGATCGGCAAGCCACATCCTATCATAGTAATGAATACAGTACAACACAAAGCTATAAGCCTACTTAGAATGTCCTCTCTCTCCCTCTCTCTCTCTGTCTCTCTCTCTCTCTCTCTCTCTCTCTCTCTCTCTCTCTCTCTCTCTCTCTCTCTCTCTCTCTCTCTCTCTCTCTGTCTGTCCTCCCCCACTACCTTTTAGATAGGCTCTCACGTAGTCCAGGCTGGCCTGGAACTCACTGTGGAGCCGAGGATGACCTTGAACTTCTGATCTACCCTTTTAGCACTGGAGTTACAGATGCGCACCATCAACCATCATGCAGATTTATTCCGCGCTAAGGATGGGACACGGGGTTTGCCCGCGTCCAGCAAGCTCTCCACTACAGTTTTCAAATGTGAACTTTGCAGGCGACAAGTCCTGTCATAAGGTTGGGCATGTCTGAAATTTAAGATATCCTGCGTAATTTTAGTTGGAAGGGAAGAACATTCCCTTTGAATGTGAAGAAATCTGAACTGTCCATTATAATTTAGTCGGCTCTTCAACTTGCACATTCCCCTGATGGTTGAGTTCCTGCCACAGTACCCATGCCTGTGCTTGGGATTTATTACGTCTATGCCGAGTTCTAGATCGGACACTTCATCCACTTCATCACTACCCACCCACCCTATGGGTCTGCACGGGACATATTGCTACTGTCTCTCTCCCATGAAAGAACTCCAGGCTCAGGATGGTGACCTGACTCTGCGAAGGTCAGAGGGCCACTGGGTAGCACAGTCAGAATTCAAATTCAAGCCTCCGAGAGACTAAAAAGTTCCTCACTAGTCATAGTGAGTCTACTGTGATCAGACCACCACTAAATCTTTCAATGGGTAGAAAAATAAGCCAGAAGAGGAACCTAAAAATAAAGACAGTCTCAAAGTTGAGATTTTACTGTCTATAAATAATAGTGATACAAAGTAGAGTGTGATAAACGCCTCACGAGGTGCAGATGGAGGGGTTTGGGGGATGTGAGCATTTCCAGAGAGCGTGGGCATTGGTGCCAGGGGCTTGGAGCATCACTGGGATTCAGAGATCTGGCTCCAAGGAGAGAGAACTTCATGGCCGAGAAATGGCTTGTTCAAGGCCAGCAATGGCATGGGCTGCCTTTAGGAGCATCTGAAGCCCTCTGGAAGGAGCCAATGCCACAGCGGTGCCTCAAAGATCATGCTGGAGCCAGGGTATGCCTTCAACTACTTAGCTTTCCTCATCCCGCAAGCAAGGAGAGTTATTGGAGACTTCTGAGCGCATGATTTAGAATGCTTACTTTTGTAGTAGTGCGGAGGATAAATTGGAAGAGACAGAGGAGCCAGGAAGTGAAATCCCATTTCCCAGGATGTGACAAGCAGACTATACTGGATGTCCATACATCTTTTAAAAATTATCAGTTTGTCCAAATTTGGGTGTAGACTATGCAGGAATATTATCTCTCTCCATCTCTCTCAATCTCTCTCTCTCTCTCTCTCTCTCTCTCTCTCTCTCTCTCTCTCTCTCTCTCTCTCCTTTCTTCTTTGGTTTATATGTGTGTGTACACTCATGCCTGTATGGTTGTTTGTGCCTATGACAGCTGGGCAGAGGTCATAGGACATCACATGTCCCACACTTTCATTCTCTATCTTTTTCCTTGAGGCAGGGTCTCTCCCTGAACCTGGAACCTGGTTGACAGCTAGAAAACCCTGGTAATACTGTCTCCTCCTTCCACACAGCTGGAGTACAGACATGTACACTGCCACACATGGATTTTTACATACATGCTGGGGATCAGACTCTGGTCCTCATGCTTGCATACCAATCACTCTTACCTAATCTGAGCCACCTCCCCAAACCTATTTCCAGCTTTTTTTTTGCATTGCAACAGGAAGTTGTCATTTACCTCAGAATCAAGTTATGAAAAATAACATTTTATTTTGTACTGGTCTGCAATTAGAGCCGCCTTGCGTGTGCATCCTGGACACCCCCGAAAGCCATCATTGCACAGACTGGTCCTTAAAGCTCTGCTTCTCTGGAGATGCCTGAGGATTCATACGAAGAAAGTCTCAGCAGATCCCTGAAATCCATAGCACTCACCCTTACTGGCCCGCTACGAGCAGGGTATACATGCATGTATATGTAAACTGTTGCGAATGTGTGTAGGGAGTTAACTAGGAACCAGAGAATACAATACAGTGTCAGGTCTGTTCTAGCTTGTGAGACCATTTGTGAACCATTTCTTCTCATCTTGAACTGTCTCTTCCCTCCCTTGGTTTGGAATGGGAAAGCTATACCCCTTCTAAGAATGAGGGCCTGTTTCTCCATTTCACGGGGAATTTTTGATCATGAATAGCACAAGTGTACTGATGCTATAAGTAATTCTTACAGGACAGTGGAGCGAGGATGCCTGCTGTGCATGCACAAGGACCTGATTCTAAATCTTCAGCACCTATGTGAAAATCCAGACGGAGTGGCATGAATGCATGTATCCCCTGAGCTTTGAAGGGCAGGGACGAGAGGATTACTGAGTTTTGCTAACTGCCAGTTCAAAACAAGAGAACTTGTCTCAAGGGAGAGAGGCAGAGAATGAGGGAGAACAGAGCAGAGACTCCTCCAGCCTGTGCATATGTATGCACGGGTGTTTGCCGTTGCACACACATATGTACATACACTATACACATATACTACAGACATACCCATATAAAAAGAAAAAGAATAGGCCTATATCACATCAGTTATGCAGACCATGACCATGTACGCATGAACTACTCTTCCTGGTGCTATCCTGACAGAAGAGCTTAATGGAGAAGGGGTTTATATTGGCTCACAGTTTGAGGGTTCAGTCCAACATAGTAGGGAAGGCATGGCAGCGGGAATCTGAAGCAGATAGTTATATCTTACCTGTAGTCAGACCCTGTCAAGTAGTCAGCCAAAATTAACCATCACAACGTCAAAGAGTCCATCCTCAGGGCCGAACAGGCATGACCCCAAATGCACGTGTTTTACCATTAGGAACGGTGTCCAAGCTTCACGCAGTGCTCGCCACCTCTCTATTTCTAAACGGTCGTCACACGATCGATTATTTGGCAGGACAGCCTCCAGTAGGAAACAGTGTGGAAGGAGATGGCAGCTGGTAGTGTGGTCTTTAAGAGTCAGCAGACTGGCCCAAGCAAGTGAACCAGAAAAATAGGAAAACCATTAAGAATTAGGGAGCTGACACATGGATTTTAGCAGACTTTACGACAGGGACCATTGACCATCGGGGCAAATATTATTATCCAGTCTACTTGTATCCATCTCACTCTCTGGCTGGAGGTTAGCTCTCATGGTAGCCGGAGGAATCCAAGACAGTTAAAACCCTGGCTTCCACATAAGAAGAGTTAGGCTAGCTGGATGTGGAGCCAGGGATAGAGCTGAAGCTTGTTCAAATGCCAAGTTGTCAAACTCGAGCTCTGAGGGGACTTGGAAAAGCACAAAGCAGAAGGCATGTGGACAGCCAAGGGTGAAGTCTTCTGGAGGCTGTTTATGAGATTCAATCGGACATGTTGACTGACATTCGACCCATGACCCACACTGGGGCCGGGCAAATAGTTCAGATGGTCAAACCTTTGCTGTATAAGAGGGAAGAGCTGAATGTGATTCCTAGAACCACATTAAAAACACAGATGTGATGGCGTGAGATCATAATTTTAGTGCTGGGGAGACAGAACGGCGGATCACTCAGGCTCGCTGGCTGACCTGTCTAGCTGAATTGGCAAGTACCAGGTTCAGGAGGAGATCTTTTATCAGAAAGTCAGGTGGATTAAACATGAAGAATGACAGAGAAGACTGACCTCTGACTGTCACATACATGACAACACATACAGATAATTGAACACACACACACACACACACACACACACACACACACACACACACACACACAGACCTGCATTCAGCTCTAGTATCCAGGTCCAGGACATCACTCCCTAGGAAGACCTCGCTGTTGGCTCTGGACTAGTACTTTAAATAGCAAGGTCTTCAGTGGTCTAAAGCCTCGGCTACTATGAGACTCACCTGGAAAGTGAATTAAAGTATGACAGCCAATAAATATATGGAAAAGAAGTGTTCAACCTCACCAGCCACCAGAAAAACACAACTTAGCACTACACTGAGGCTTTTTCTCACCCCAGGCAAACCATCAAGAAAATAAATAACAAATACTGTCAAGGAGAGGGACAAAAGGGGCCCCTCATCCATTTCTGGTAGGACTATAAACTAGTCCCGCCATCATGTAAATCAGCATAGAGTTGCCTCTAAACCTTAAAATAGATTTACCAGATGACCTAGCCACATCTCTCCTCCATTCTTGGCTAAAGGGCTCCAAGTCAACACAGCACAGAGCGTCTTTTGCAGCACTGAACACAGTCGCTAAGTTGTAGAGCCAACACAGGTGTCCACCAACAAAGGCATGCATAAGGGAAACTTTGTTTTCAGCCATAATGAAGAATGAAATGATGTTGTTTGCAGAAAAGTGGGTGCTACTAAAGAAAATCATATTAAGAGAATTAAGGGGCTGGAGAGATGGTTCAACAGTTAACAGTGTGTACTGCTCTTGAGTAAGACCTGAGTTCAGTTCCCAGTACCTGTGTCGGGTGGCCTGTAACTCTAGCTCTGGGGGACCAGATGCCTTTTTCTAGCATCTAGGGTACCAGCATTCATGTATGCTCTCTGTCTCTGTCTGTCTCTGTCTCTCTCTCTCACACACACACACATACACACTTAAAAATAAAAATAAGTCTTCAAGCCAATTAAAGTCAATTTAAAAATGAGTGCTTGCTACATTTTATATAGATATGTCAAATCATGAGTGTGTGTGTGTGTGTGTGTGTGTCTGTGTGTGTGTGAGACAAAAGCAGAAACAATACTATCTAGGGAAACAAAGGGGATGATGAGAAGGGGAAATGCATGCTTGTAGAAAATTTTCAGTACATAAATAAAATTATGAATTATTCAAAGCAATATAAACTTGTGTGAAATTAATTATTTTCCCCCCAAAGACAGGGTTTTTACTGTATTAGCTCTAGCTGTCCTGGAACTCGATTTGTTGACCAGGCTAGCCATGAACTAGAAATCCACCTGCCTCTGCCTCCTGGGTGCTGGGATTAAAGATGTTCACCACCATAACACACCTCGCTGAAATTATCATAAAGTAAATAAAATCATACATGTTTTTAAATCATGTACATTATAGATATTTTAAATCATATACCTTGTAGACAATGCACGTGTTTGAAAGCAAATGAATAAAAATAGCAATGCCAGACTTGCCTCAAAAGTGTCTGAGCCTGTGTGTGTGTGTGTGCACGTGCGTGTGTGTGACTAATATATTACTGAACTAAGATCCTCAGCAAGAGCAACAAATGCCCTTAACCACTGAACCATCTCTCTAGCCTTCCTGGTTGTTTTTGATAGAGAATAATATTATACGCACACACACACACACACACACACACACACACACACACACACACCCCTGCACGTGTACATGCTGACATACTTACATGTATATTTCCCCATACATCTATCTATACATATTGAGAAAATCCTGTTCTGCATGCAGCTTTCCTCTCCAGGGTCAGTCTGTCTCTCCTTTTCATATTAAGCTATTTCAATTACATTTATATTTCTCTCTCTCTCTCTCTCTCTCTCTCTCTCTCTCTCTGTGTGTGTGTGTGTGTGTGTGTGTGTGTGTGTGTGTGTGTGTGTGCGTGCGTGCAAACTCAGGCCATTAGGCTCCCTCCCTCACTCCCTTCTCTCTCTCTCTCTCTCTCTCTCTCTCTCTCTCTCTCTCTCTCTGTGTGTGTGTGTGTGTGCAAACTCAGGTCATTAGGCTCTCTCTCTCTCTCTCTCTCTCTCTCTCTCTCTCTCTCTCTCTCTCTCTTTGTGTGTGTGCAAACTCAGGTCATTAGGCTTGATGGCAAGCACTTCTGTCCATTAAGTCATCTCGCCAGCCCGTCCTTTCATATATTTTTTATTCCCCTTCTCCATCTTGGCAATCAAATGCTATTATCCTATTATCCTAACTATTTACTGATTGGCAGTAGGTAAATATCACGTATTTACTCCTCTTGCATAGAACTGCTGCCTTGTCCCGCTTCTGTAATGCCTTCCAGACCCATTCAGACTTTTAAAAGTCTATGCCCATGTGGGGCTGCTTGTTCACAAGCATATCCCCATTGTGGAGTCTCTCTTTTCTATGGGAAGTTCAGTAAGGCTTTTCGGGCATCTCAAGCCATGGTCACCTTCAAAGACACCCAGGAACATACCCACCTCAACCCCTGTCACTTATTGGGGGAACACCATGAATCAAAAGGTAGAAGCCCAAATGTAGTGTTGGATCTCAGAGCGCAGCAGCTGGCCAGTGGCCAGCTGTGGCTTTGAAGTCAGGATCTCAGAGGACACTCTGGCCACCCCTGAGCTGAAGGGTGGGGAATCCTTCTAAATGTGCAGGTTGATTGTTGGCCTGTTTCTGAACAGGAGAGAGGTAATGGTATGTTTGAGCAGAGAAACAAGGGAAAAGATTAATAAGGGGGAAACAAGGCATATTTCCGGTGCTGTGGAGCAACCCTGTCGGTGATGTGTTTGTCTTGCTGTGGGGATCTAAGCTTGATCCACATGCGCACACACACACGCACACCCATGCACACACGCACACGCACACACGCGCGCACGCACACACACAAACGAACACACACGCACGCACGCACATGCGCACTCACAGACACGCGCACACACACTCACACACACACCACACACATCACACACACACACACACACTCACCACACACACCACACACACACACACACTCACACACACACTCACACACATACACACACCACACACACCACACACACATCACACACACACACACCACACACACCACACACACACACACACATCACACACACACACACACACACACACACACACACACACACACACAGGCACACACAGACAGACAGAGACAGACAGAAACACAGTCACACAGAGAGACAGACAGAGCCTGAGAGAGAGGCGGAGACACAGAGAGGCAGAGGCCTTCCTTTCAGACGGATGTCTCTGTCCTCAGATGGCCTAAAGTTGTGTCCTCTGAGATGGTCAAGAACCGCGCTAGCCACTGGCCGGCTGCCACACTCTGAAATCCAACACGACATCTGTGCCCCTCCAGCTTCCTCCCAACAACTGACTGAGGGTAGCAGACATACGGAGGCAGGTCTGTTCCTGGACTCCTTCAAAGATGGCTGTGTCTTGAGATGCCCTAAAAGTCTTGGGAAAGCCCTGGGGGCCTGTCAGGGGCAAGTGCCAACCTCTGGGGGCCTGTCAGGGGGAAGCGCCAACCTCTGGGGGCCTGTCAGGGGGAAGCGCCAACCTCTGCCACTGGCAATCACCTTGTCTAGCTTCACACTGGTGGCGTGCAACTTCTTCCTTTCTCCGCAGAATGTGATCATTTCTCACCATTTTGGAGTAGCTTGGCCTGGTCCCAAGGGCAATGGATTAAACACAACGATGTGGAGGTAAGTGGGTCTCTCCATAATTGAAGGGGGTCAGGAGTCTTAGAGCCTCACCTGAGCTTCGGGCCGTTACGTCTTCCTGCCATTCTGTGGTTGCAAATGATCTTGGGAGATGCTGGACTACACAAGAAGGGGAAACTCCATAATGCAGTTTCCATTAGGTCATGGGCTGTGATGGGCTTGGACTTGGTGGAGACACAGCTGTTGGGGATCACTGTGATCTTGGAAGTAACCTCTGTACAGAGCAGGTAACCTGTGCGCTGTAAGTAAGCCTGATGTCATTGGTCTGCCAAGCAGTACCTCAGTGGATCCGTACTCAGTCGTCTTCCACGCCTTACCTGGGGGAAATAGATGCTTGTGTATGTCTTCCCTGGAAGACTTGGTGCAGGCAGCATCAGGGAAGTGTACCAGCCAAGACAGGTCACTGACTTTAGCTTGTCATTGTTACCAATAAGTCAGGGACACAGAGGCCTTGTGTGTGTGTGTGTGTGTGTGTGTGTGTGTGTGTGTGTGTGTGCGTACATGTGCATGTGTGGTGGACATTAGAGGACAGTTTTCAGAAACCGATTCTCTCCTTCCATCAGGTAGGTCTCAGGTCTAACCCTGGTCATCAGATTTGGCGGCAAGCCCCATTCCCCAGTGAGCCTCTTGCTGTCATGCAGTACTTAACATTTGGATAAGAAGCCTACATTATATGTAGGTTTATAGTAACTCTTAAGGATATTTGGTGGCACTTCCTGGTGAGGAGGTGACTATCCAGAGAGGGTGAGGTGAGACACAGTCACAGCTGAACTGGACTGTGTGCAGGATTGACTATATCCAGTGTTGTCCTACACCCACAGTGCTACAGCTCTGCCTGGGGTGTCAGCTCAGTTCCCCCGAGAGCAGGTGGCATTAACTCTGCCTCTGCACCTTGTGAAATAACTTGCTCCCCGGAATCATCACTTTACCTACAAGACATAATTTTATTCTCCTGCCTCTGATTTCATTATCTGTTTTGTCACTCCATCTTGCTTTTTTTTTTTCCTAGCAGCTTCCAAAGAATTTTACAATGAATGATAAGAAAGGAATTATAAGACCCCTCCCCCCCCAGAAAAAGAAAGAAAGAAAAGAAAAGAAATAGAGAATAATTAAATGTCAGTCATGGCCGTGATAGAGTGAATGGGATCTGGTATCTCACTGTTTGGGCGCTGGCTAGGTGATACTCATTACTGCTGTTTTTCCTCACACTGGGAGTTGGGCTGCAACTCCAGCCATGTGAGATGGAGCACGCTCACCTAGCCTCCCCCAAACCCACGTGTTACGGAAGGGAAGATAAGCATCTCTGGGAGAGAGACTTTTGAAATGAGATTGTTTATGCATGAAGGAGTAAGTATTAATAGCCAGCGTGCATTCATATGGTGATTGTTTTCTGGTGACGGGAATGGGAAGTGTTATTTCTCTATTAAATTAAATACGGAGGCCACTGGATTATGCATGCCAGGCTGGCATGTCCGCTTGGCTTCTTTGCACACTCGCTTCCTTTTCAAACCCGATGTCTCTCTGCCTGAGTGTCTCCTGTGTGTCTGGCCTCATTGCTGAAGAAAATCGGATTGACTAGTAAACATCTTTCACCTGCTCCTGGGCCTGATTGACAAGCAGGGACAGCTATGCTGCCCACTGCACTGAGCTCTGCTGTCCTGAACTTGCTTTGAGACTACCATCACAGAGACATAGTAAGTAAAGCAAGCAGGGGAAGCCTTCATCCCTGCTAGACTGATGACTTCCAGGCCAGTGAGAGACTGCTTAAAAAACCAAGGTAGTTGGTACCTGGAGAATGACAACTGCCCCCAAACATATATACATACATGTGCATACACACATACACACACACACACACACACACCTGCACACACACGCATGCATGTACACATACATGCACCTGCACACATGCATGCACATACACACACACACACACACACACACATGCACCTGCACACAAATAACACACAAACACACACACAACCCAAAGATAACAACAGTTCTATGCACTAGTTTGATGCTCATTCTGTATTGTTTCAGTTCAAAGAATTTGGATCAAATGACTTCAGGTTTCACAAACATGACAGAGTTTTCCCCATTTTTGCAATAATTTAACTGCTTACAAAGCCCTTTCAAAAACATTGTCACCAGAAAGCAGTCACCATGGTGACATGTCTGGCCTGGTGTTTGTTGTTTGTTTAGTGCTGGTAGCTGCTGTGACGGAGCCTGGCACATAGAATGCCGTTTGATGCATATTTGGCTAGGTAAAGAGATGAAGGGGGTGGCTCATGAGGGTCGATGTTTGTATTACCTACTTTCCTGTGCTGTGATAAAATACCATGACGAAAGCCAACGTACAGGGCAGTTTACTGGGCTCAAGGATCCAGAGGGAGAGTCTATAGTGTGGGTAAGTCATGGCAGCAGGAGCAGGAAGCTGGCCCACTCCGTTTCATTTGCACACAGCCAACAGGAAGTAGGACCCAGCTAGAAGTTCTCAAAGCCTGCATAGTCAGGGTATCTTTCTCCAGCAAGGCTCATCTTCCTGAAGGTTCCCTAACCTCCTCAAACAGCAGCGCTAGCCGACTATCAAGTGTTCGTCAAGTTGAGCCCATAGGGGACATTTCTCATGCAAACCTCAACATTATATGCTCATTTTGCAGGTCACAACAACTGAGGCTCGGATCCATAGAGTGGTCTCCAACTAGGCAGCCACCAAACCATCCTGAGCTCAGGAGCCCCAATAAGAGTCCTGTGCAAGTGTTAGTGAGGTTGGCTTTCTATCTAAAGTGGATCGTGGATCACCCCACGCGGAAGTCGGGGGCCCCGCCCATCATAAGTTGGGCCAGCACATTTGTGCGTTTGTTGCCCATCTCAGCCTCTTACCTCAGCAGAGGAGCCAGCCCAGGTGAGGAGAGCATTCATGCTCATGTCTTATGTATCATACCTCTCTTTTCTTTATTTCGTATTAGTTTCTTTCCTTGCTGCTGTAACAAAACATCTGATAAAGGCACCATAAGCAAGGGAGGATTTCTTTTGGCTCCCAGTTCCAGAGCACTGTCTGTCACCAGGAGAAAGTCACAGCGGCAGGAGCAGCATCACAACATCACATCCGGCCAGGAAGCAGCAAGCAGCAAATGTTAGTGCCCAACGGGTTTTTCTCTTTTGCTCTGTCTGAGACCCCAGTCTGCCATGGTGGGTCTTTCCTGCTCTGCTATACCTCTGGAAATACCCTTATAGATGGACCCAGAGGAGTGTTTCCATGGTGATTTAAATCCCACCACACTGACAACGAAGATTAAGTACCACATCTTCTGTGGCTTCCTATTCCTCCTGGGTCTCTGCAATACCTCCACCAAATGGCTGCTCTCCCTCTACCCCCTTTCCTTGTCTCAAACCAGACCAGAGCTGTGTCGAGTGCCCAGGGACACTCCAGACAGTGGCAGCCTCCCACACTCCTGTTCTCAGAGCACGTTTCCAGAGCATCTTCAACAGCAAGAAGTTGTGATGCTGAATTCCAGGTACCATGCCTCCGGAAAGAGGAGCTAATCTTGGAAGGGAAGAGTCATGTGGGGAGCTAGCTTGTTTCGTGTGTGTGTGTGTGTGTGTGTGTGTGTGTGTGTGTGTGTGTGTGTGTGTGCGCGCCACATGTATGTGTATGTGCATATACATGTGCAGGTCAGAAGTTGATGGTGGCTATCTTTCTCAATGAGTTGTCACCTTGTTTATCAAGGGAGGGTATCTTACTGGCCTGAACCTTTTTGAATCTGCTAGGCTGGCCATAAGCCCAAGGATCCTCCTGTCTCAATCCCGCCAGTGTGAGATCACAGGTGGGCACAGCTACAGCTGATTTTGTACACAGGTGGATTCTGGGGATGGAAATCTGGTCCTCATCCTTACACATAAAGTACTTTACTAATGGAACTGGGTTCCCCAAACTATTTGGGGACCTTTCTGAGTGACCTTGGAACACTGGCCACCAAGCCATGTCATACCCTATACCAGAAGCCCACCTCTGCTGCTGGCAGCACTGAGTAGGGCCTTTCCCTTCTACTTCTCCTGCCCTCCTTCCCTATAACAAGAATGCCAATGCACTGTGCTAAGCATTGTCAAAAAGCTTATAGACGGCTTTAGCGGGGGTAGCAATGATGCATTTCTGTACGGCAAAGAGAAAAGATCAATACAAATTTTGAGTGCTGGAGATGTAGCTCAGTTACAGAGTGCTTGCCTAGCATGTATGAGGCCTGGAGTTCAATCCCCAACACCACATAGACCAAGTGTGCCTGTAATACCAGCACTCGGGAAGTAGAGGTAGGAAGACAGAGAGTTCGAGGTCATTCTAAGCTACATATAAAATTTGATGCCAGCCTGGACTATATGAAATCAAGCCTCAAAAGGAAGGAAGGAAGGAAAGAAGGAAGGGAGGAAAGAAGGAAGGGAGGGGGGAGGAAGGGAAGAAAGGAGGAGGGGAGGGAGGGAAGGAGGGAGGAATGGAGGAAGGGAGGAAGGGGAAAAGGAGGGAGGGAGAAAGGAAAGAAGGAAGGAGGGAGGAAGGAGGGAAGGAGAGAGGAAGGAGGGAAGGAGAGTGGGATGGAGGAAGGAAGGGAGGGAGGGATGGAGGGAGAGGTAAGGAAGAAGGGAGAAAGGAGGGATGGAGGGAGGAATGAAGGGAGGAGGGGTGGGAGGGAGGGAGGAGGGAAGGAGGGAAGGAGGGAAGGATGGAGGAAGGAAGGGAGGGATGGAGGAATGAAGATGTTCAGAGAGATGGTTAAAATGGCAGGGACCTCCTAGGTGTGAGATGAGCAGACTATAGTCTTTTGGTAGCCCTAGTTGTCTCCCGGAAGTCTTGTTCTCATACCGAGTCTTCGCTGTGATGCCGACACACAGTCACCTTACTTTGTGGTTCAAGGTCATAGGCTCCGGAAGATGTGCCAAAGAGTCTTGGATTCTGCTCATCAAGCCAGGAGCACTTCTTTCCTGGTTTCTGCACATCCTCCGTAGAATAAGAGACAATGGGAATATTCACAAGTCCACAGCAATAAACAAATGGTTAACAGGACCTGAATAAGAAAGCAAAGATCTGCCTGCTTCCGCTTCCTCTATCAACACTGCTCTGAATGCCAATTTGTCAGCAGTCAGAGAGCTCGTCTGGTCTCCTTCTAATGCTTCACGCTAGGTTTGTCCAACAAGAGTAATAAAAATAACGACACCATTATCCCTCTTCTCTCTTTGTTTTCAGCACACCCCTTGAAGGTTTGAATAATGAATTAAACTCGCATTATCCTGACTCCCTTCCTCTGCTGGCTGGAGTGAAGCTATTATCCCATTGTCAGAAGACAGAACAGCCTTACCCAGGGCAGTGTGTGATCTTGAGATTTAGATACAGTCCAGGGCCAAAATTATCGAGGGTACAATTTCAGACTACAGAAGAGAAAATTGGTAGACAGTTGGAGATGAATCTAGAGCCTGGTGAAATATTAAATATTTCATTAGTAATCCTTTTGGAACAAAAATAAGTAGACAACAGAATTAGTTTAGAGCTGGGCACAAAAGGCTAATTAATGTTATTGTATTCAGATGATTGACTTAAAGCCTATTAAATCATTATTTTCTCGTCCCAATCTCTACCTCCTTCAGGCTGAAGAAGCCAGTTTGGGAGAAATACCACAATCTATGTTCTCCTCATCTTTCTTCTCAGAAAATAAAAGCAAAAACCCTTTGCTTCTAAGGAGACGCACTCATATACCCAGATTAATTTCCTCCCCTTCCCCTTCCCCCTCCCCTCTCCATCCCTTCTATCTTTCCTTCCTTCTTCCTCCTTCCTTCCCTCCCTATATTCCTCCCTTTCTTTTCTCCCTTCTTCTTTACCAGGGTTCTCACAGTGCAGCTCAAGTTGATCTCAAGCCATGTAGCCAAGGACGATCTGCCTCTCCCTCCCAAGGGCTGGGATTACAGTCATGCAGCATCATAGCTAGTTTAGGTGATGCCAGGTATGGAACCCACAGCTTTGCAAATGTTAGGTGGCATTCCATTAGTGGAGCCACAGCCCAGGCCTTTAACTTGGCTTCCTTCACAACTCAGTTTGCTCCTTTGAACATGTTTCCCACTGCTCTTTAGAAGATGCAGATTACACGCCTGGCATCAGGAGTGAGCAATGGTGAACGTAGAGAGGACCCTTGAGACAAGAGGGTACAGGTCTGGGACGTACTGCAGAGGTCACACTGGCCACTGTTCTTTGTCTACTTGCTGGAGTGCTGTCTCCTTCCCCTCATTTCCCATCCTCACCTCTATTTCCTTCTCACTCCACCACCCACAGAACGGAACCAAGTGAGCCTTCTCTTACTCACTGTTATACAAGATGCAAGATGGTTTTAAAGTTGGTTGTAGTGACTGTGTCTCCCTATGCCACAGACACAAAGACAAACGTTAGGAACTTTGTCAACCAAAGCTCCTGTGCTGCTCAGTCCTAACTGTTAGCTTGATCCAGAGTCCCCTGGAGAGTGAGGTTGACTAGATCAGGTTGGTCACGGTCATGTCTGTGGGAGGTTGTCTTGAACGTTAACGGAGGATGCTCCATCTGGGATGTGGGAGGCTCTATTTCCTGGGCTAGGCCTTGAACTAATGTATGATCGTTAAGAAAGCTAGCAAAGCAGAAGCACAGACCCATTTGTGCCTTCTCTTCCCTCTTGTAGATGTGGTGTGATTAGCTGCTTGAGTTCCTGCCTTGACTGCTCCTACATGATGGGCAGAAGCAAGAGGCAAATAAAGAGTTTCCTCCAGTAAGTTGTTCTTGGTCATGGTATTTTATCTCAGCAACAACAATGCTGCTAGAATAGTGACTCAGATGAATTTCCCACACCGTGTCCTGACCTGTTACGACATGGCTCAATGAGCATGTTGAGGGCCAATTGTCTCCTCTCTCTCTGTCTGATTGCAGCTTTCCATTGAGGCACATCCTGGGCAGGCAAAGTGCAGTGTTGAGTTTCAGCACTCTGGGGGCTGGAGAGATGGCTTGGTGGTTAAAAGTTTCAGCACTCTTTGTTCCCTGGGCCAGACATCCTTGAACACTGAACAACCACATGCAACAGACCCTGTAATGACTCTTCCAGTAGAGCTGGTGTTTAACAATCATGTAAAGTGGCTTAGATTATCACTAGAGGTCTTCTTCTTCTTGAACTTTACTGTCTATTCTTTTCCTGGTCAGCTTACTTGTGCAGACTGGGATGCCTTTCTAATAGTGACTGCTGAAGAGCAAGAGGACTTCGAGATGCAAAGGAAGAGATTTGAATGGTGCCTTTTCAAGTACCCCGGAAGCCAGTGATGCTTTCTGAAGTATTACTACTTAATCTTCTGAAGCCTGCTTCTCCAGAGGTAACCCCTGGGTTCTAAAGGCACATGGATAAGACTCCATTTGGGGGACATTATGGCCATTTTCAGAATGGCAGAAGGCAGGCCAAGCCAAGGAAGGATTGTGATACAAAAGTCACAGGAGATTGGCCAGAAATGATTTGTCTAGAGCATCATACAGATTGCTCTTGGCATTTTCGGAGGAGGGTGTGAGTGGGTGGTCTCCCCATATACCAGCCATACCCAAGCCAAGCTAACAGGAGTAACAAGAGCCTGCACCATGAAATGATGTGATCTGTGTCTTCCAGTCTCCATAGCAGCTTGGCTTTCCACAGCGTGGACAAAGCCAACACTCTTACTGCTTTTCCTGTTGGTCTTTTTCTAAAATGTAAAATAAAATGGGAGGGTGAAAGGGGGTGAAGGAAGGAGAGAGTGTAACTGAAAGGGGAGGGAGAGGCACCTAGAGAGAACTTTCACTTGTGTTTGTGAGCATGGTGGCATGGGAAATTTTTATTTTATATTTTGTATTTTTAAAATCAGTGATTCTATTTTCACCGGATAAAGCAGAGATATGATACCTGGATGTCATATGAATACACACAAAACTGGATGAGTTCTTGGGAAAGAAATTATTAAACAGCTAGTGGGTTTGTGGGCTGGACCCCCTTTTCTATAATGGCAGCTTCCTACAGGCAGGGAAGGGTTGGTGGAAGGATCCTTCTGTGGGTTTTGTGGGCAGATGTCACAGTGGGTTGAGAAGGGATTGGTGGGGCTTGGGTATTTCCCAGATGCAACAGACAACCCTGGCTCTCAAATGCAGTGGATTGCTACCAAGAAAAACCACACTGCCATGCTCTGGGCAGGGTGACTTTCTGACAGCTCAGTGGGAATCCATCCTGGATCTAGAGCCATCTTGGTCCTGAGCTCGGAAGTTCGGAGCCTACTAAAGTGGCTATGGTTTCATACCTACAAAAGTCCCTTTACCTCAGCTCAGCTTGATATCCTGTCTCTGAGCCCTATGTGGCTGTTACCATGCTAGGGTAGGATGGGAAGGGAAAAGGTGGCACTCCCTCAAGCTCTTGTCACCTGAGGTGGGAAATGAAACGTGCTTATTTCACATTCATCTCTTCGGGTTTTGGTAGCATCCAGGTACTCAGGACTGGATGTTCTGATGGTCCTGTCTGCAGGAGAAAGCCAGAAGGGAAGTAGGTATTCTGCTGAATCCAGAGCTTCACTGGAGCATGGAGGTGCCTCTACTGTCTTTGTGGCATCCACTAGAAAAGTCAGCCTTTGCTCGGAGGTAATGAGTGTGGTGTCCGACGCCTGAACTGTGACACCAGAAACCATAAAATGTTCATTCGTCTTTTTAAGTGTGTGTGTGTGTGTGTGTGTGTGTGTGTGTGTGTGTGTGTTCATGCCCATGCATGTGGAGGTCAGAGGTTGACAATGGGTGTCCTCAACCACTCTCCATCTTACCTACCGAGACAAGGTCTCTCAATTGGACCTAGAACTTGCTGACTCAGTGAGTCTAGCTGGCCAGCTTGCTTTAGGAATCCCCTGTCTCTACTTACTGTACACTGGGATTATAGGTCTGCCACATAACCCTTACATCCATGTGAGCACTGGGGATCTGAACTCCAGGCTTCACACACACATTTGTTCATTGATTCACCTCCCCAGGACCTGTTTATTTGTCTTGATGGATCAATTCCATGAGTGTTCAACCTTTGGATATTATGACAGGTTGTTGTCAGCTACAAAGTTTATGCTCAAAAATCATGTAATCAAGGTACCAAAAAAATGCTACAAAATGTCTCATTACATCTTAAGTAAGTTTATGATTTTGTGTGGGCCAGGTCCATAGGTACCTTGGGGTTCACGTGACCCATGGACTTGGACACAGCAGTGTAAGAGAGGACAAAGGGGAAAAAAGCTCAATCTCACCCTGTTTCTGTTGGGAATCTCTGTCAGCTCCACTTAAAGTATAATCTCACTACTGCCAGACAGTGGTGCCATCCACATTTGTATGTGGTTTAGTAAAAGCTGGCGTTGGCTCTGTCAACTGCCATTTATCCCCATTATATTTGGAAAAGTTGGGAAACTAAGATCGGAACTTTCTCAAAGCTCTGGCGGCTAGGATCTGGGTGGAAATTAGACTGTTAATCTGGTATGTTTGGGGGCGATTTGGAAAGACCCCAGGCAGTGGGGATTTTGTGTCCCATCAAAGAAGGCTCTGCAGAGGGGAAGACTTGTTGTGGCCCCACTCTGTGGCAGGGCATCTGGCAGCACTGTCAAGGCCATTGGTGGCAGCAGGAAGCCTGGCTGCTGGATCACAGTGGGTGTGGACATGGCCGTGGGTGTGCACTTTTCATGGTGGCTCCTGCTACCTACTGGCTCCTCCAGCTCTTTCAAGTATTTCCAAGCAACTGTTCCACAGTGTTAATTTCCTGTTCAAAGAGCCCAGGATGTTCCCTACATCCGAATACTGACAGATTTAGCCAACATCTGCCTTGGCCAAGATCTTTGTCCCAGAGGAACCATTTGAAATCAGGAAGCCCCTTTGGGACTATATGAGATGCCCTTTCTTCTGCACTTGCCTCCCATACTGTAACATAGTTAATTCACCTGAGGCATATCTCTTTCTAATCTCCTAAGGTATAGCATCACTTACTTATATGACACATCCCATTCCCCTTGGCTAACTGAATTCACTAGCCATTATGGTGGGGACTTCCTAGTGTAGAAACGGCTCGGTATAAGCACCCTGGAGTGTAAAGGAATTGGCAATCCTAAGCGGGTAAGCTTCACTGGTGGTTGTTAATGTCAGTAGGAGGATGTACCCGACCTACTAGGGTACCTGATCATGGAAAATTTTCTGGACTCTATGATGTGTTTCATGGAGCTCTCCGTGAGTTTGCCTCAGAGCGAATGAACAACTGATTTACCCATTTTCTTCCTAACTGCCTCTGCCCCAGGATTGCTGTTATTATGTAGTTATTTTCTCCAAATAGAAAGACTCCCTAGGAGGAGGCGGAGGTAGGCCAATAAGACAGGAATTAAAGAAAACATTCTAGGCCCAGGGAGTAAATCAAACTTAAAAGGCTCAGGAAGCTCCTGAAAGTGACAAGATTCTCAAAGCTCCCCCTCCCCCCAGGTCGGATGACCAGTGACAGTGCCTGAAGAGACAGCACCTGAGGAGGAGAGACTTCAGTGGAATGGCTTCCACGTCCTGCGGGGCTCTCAGGGCTTGTAATCTTCCTGAATGTTCATTCCTGCTGGGGTGCACTTTTCTGTTAAGAAGCTGACTTTCAGTCACTTATGCCTCTCCAAATCACCCCAATAAACTCACTGGTTCACTCAGCTAGACTTGGGTAGAAGCATTTTGGGGGGGGGGTCTCTTGTGGGTGCCGTATCTACAGAGAATTAATGTTTGTTCACATCTGCCCAGGAAAAGTCACACAACCGCTAGGGACTCTCCGAGCTTCTCTATGGAAAGTCTCAGATCCTGGTTTGCCCGTTGCGGCTGGATAAACAGGACAGCTGGTTACCCTAGCCCAGCCTGGCAACGGGCACAAGACAGGTTATATACTATGTATTGTTCATCTTACATGAACCTACTATTTTTCCGTTGCTCAATTGGGGCTCTAGAAAACCCCCTGAGAGCATGGGTACTGAAATTTAAAGACTTAAAATAACCTTAATTTGCTTTAAAGTGCACTGCATTAAGCATCTGTCTCAATTATGCTTTCCACCCCATGGAAAATCCACAGATGGGAAAACAGGAAGACAGAGAGATGACAGGTCCCCTCTGAGACAGGCTAGGCTGTAACTAACTTTACAGGCTCTGAGGCTCAAGTGAAATTCATCTCTAACCCTCTTGATTCACTCACTTCCCAAAATATCTAATCATCTAATCCAAGTGACCCTCCAATTCCTCTGGCATGGAAACTAGTCAACACAAGGCAGGGATCCTGCCTGGCAGACAGATGCGGCTCTGTCCGGGAACCCTTTGGTTTAGCATCCCAATCAAGTATCTTTTCACTTAGTAAGGAACATAGACAGCTCTGCTAGATGCAGGAGATCTCAGCGGGGCAAGTGAGACCAGTTAGTTTAGAAGCCAGAATGGCAACAAGTAGAAGGAATGCATTAAATGTGTGGCATCACTGTGGAGCCCCAGAAATCTGTTCTGGGAAGATGAAGCTAGTGCTGTCCCCTGAAAGTAGAGGAAGAGATGGAATGAGACAGAGAATGTTCCAGGCCCTGAGAGTCAAGTGTTTCTTGGGATGCTCGTGAAGACATTTACAGCTTCTATGCAGAAGCAAAGAGGAAAAAAGGGGTGCAACAAAAGGGGTTGGAACAAGCGAGGCCCTTGTTTGGTGATTTTGGGGTTTCTGCCCTGGACTAATAGCCACAGGGAAGGAATGGGTGACATAGAGTATTAGTCATTGTGCAAATGGCAGGAGCAAAGGCTCAGAGGAAGATGAGTCATGGCATCCACAGAAAGACTTCTCAGGAGTAGGAAATTTACACTGTCCTCAGGAGTAGGAGAGGGATGGGCTGTTGTGTAGCAACGATCTCCAAACTGAAACTTTCCACCCTGGAGTAAGCTCATTAAACTTCAGCAAGTCTAAAGGGAGGCTCCTTAAGACCCCAGAAACACAAGGATGGAGAGATCACTAAACAGTTAAGAGCAGAAACTGCTCTTACAGAGGACCTGAGCATAGTTCCCAGCACCCATGGAGTCAGATGCCACTCCAGCTTCAGTGGGAGATAACCATTGCCACCTGCAGTCATGTGCACATAACCCACCCCAAAACACATATGCCCAACCCAAAATAAAACAACTGATGACAAAAATTTCAAAAGACGCAGGAGGTAAATAACTCCTGAGTTTCAGGAAGTCCCTAAAACTTAGCAAATTCACAAGACCTTTCCCTCCCTAAGATTTTATAACCAGGAAGGGCTGCTGAGGAGAAGGGGCTCTCTGTTGGACTTTCTGCAGGGTTTCAGCTTGCATTCATTGTCACCCAGGCTGGGGTGTTTTGTTTTGCTTTGTTTTGATGCCATGGCATTCTCTAAGATGTCCATGTTCCTGTATGTCCTCACCCATATTTCTGTAAGTCAATCCAGTAAACTCATTTCACTGAGTTGGACTTTGGTGCTATCCATACTTTGGTCTGTCATCAGTTTTTTATCAGGGTGAGCATGTGTTAGTTCCTATCTTCCCAATAAAAAATCACACAACAGAGGTTACACTGGCTTGAGAGATGAAAATGACACCGTACATTCGGTGACCTTACAGAGATGAGCACTATGCCTGAGGATCTGTCCCCTGAAGGTATAGGGAAATGGTCTCTCTCTAACCTATCCACTCTCCACCTCATGCATGGATGAGTCTCTTTACTAAGGTGCATTTCCTGTATAAGCACACTGTGAACCATGAATGATGCTACAATATAAGATGTCATTATTGACAGCATGATTAAGTCAGTAGTCTCCTCAGAGATAGAACATTCATTTCACTGAAGAAAAATGGAGGTCAAGAAAGGATTGCTGTGTCCAATCTTTTGACATTATGATAAAAATTGCCACCCACAAAGTTTATACTCAAATCCCAGAAACGAGTTATAATAATAGTCACACAGAAATTCTTCCCATGATTTTTTAAGTGAGTTTATGATTTTGTGTTGAGGTGCATTCATGTCTGCCCTTGGCTGCATATGGCCTTGGAGCTGTGGACTGGATGTGGCTGGTTGTCCTAGAATCATCTTGCAATCTGGAGGCAGAACCAGGCTGAGCTGGTGTGATGCCTATATACCCCTTTCAAGGACAGCCTTCCCAATATGTCTACCTGGGCTTCCTACTGTTTGTCAGAGTAAAAAATATAAAACAAGTGACAAAGCCCCACGTTTAAGATAATTTACAAACATCTTACTCCATGTGCTGTGATATAATTGGCTTTTTGGCTGTGTATCAGCTTGCTTTCTGTTGCTGCGATAAAAACACTATGGTCAAAGGCAATTTGGGGAGGCAAAGGTTTATTGGGACTCACCCTACCAGGTAGCAGTCATGATCAAGAGAACTCTGGGTAGAAGCTCAATCAGGAACCTGGAGGTAGGGACTGAAGCAGAGTCCACAGAGGAAACGTTTTAGGCTTGCTGGATTGTATTGTTCTAAAATAACCCCTATGGCTTGCTCAGCATGCTCCTTATACACCCTGGTGTATAAGGGACCATTTGCCCAAGGGTGGCACTATTCACAGTGAGCTGGTCCCTCCACATCAATCATCCATAAAGAAAATGGCTGCAGGCCAATCTGATGAGGACATTTTCTCAGTTGAAGTTAGTTCCTTTTTCTCAGATGGCACTATCTTATACAAAATTGATGAAACACTCACCAACACAGGATGTGAGGAGGCTTTCTATACTAGATGTGTACCTAGCTTGCCTCCCAAAGCATGAGAAAGTGTGTGTGTGTGTGTGTGTGTGTGTGTGTGTGTGTGTGTGTGTGTGTGTGACTCCCTGTGTGTGTTATTTATGTACATAGGTAACTGTACATATGCATGTGTCTGTGTAAAGATAGACATCAGAGATTGAAATCGGGTATTTTAAACACTCTGTACCTTATTTTTGAAAGAGTGTCTTCTAAGTAGCTCACGCATTCAACTCAACTGGTTGGCCAACAAGCTCCAAGCATCCTCCAGTCTGTCTCTGACCCCCAGCATTGGGGTACAAATGCATGCACGGTGCCCCACCTGGCTTTAATATGGGTGCTGGGGATCCGAACTCAGGTCCTCAAGCTTATGTGGCTGGTGCTTTAGTGACTGAGCCATCTCTGACCCTCCTCTAATAATGGAAAGCTATCCTGTTGGCAGATCCAAAGTCTTCACTGGGTTTTTGTGAACTGGTTGCTAAACTCAGCTCTCCAAGATTCCTTTGATTCACACAGAGGAACCCTGCTAGAGTCCTCATGCAGGAGACCCCATCGTTCCTATAGAGAAAAGTCACTATGGAGGAACAAAGGCAGAACTCCCTGTACTGGAGCCAAACATGAAGCTTTGTAGTAGAGCATTTGCTTATCATGCACAGGCCCCTGGGTTCAACTCCTATCACCACAGAAGAAGAAGCCCTTTATAAGGCTGATGAGACGGGGTTTCAAACTCGTGTTCCAAGTCTGGGAGTATCTGTGTGCCACATGTGGGTCCCAGCTCAGCATCCGGCAGAGGATCCAGTAAGTGGGACAAAACCACAGCCCGCACAGGTGCAAAGTGGAGGAAATGGGACATCGTGCTTTTGAGGTCATCGTGCTGTGGTGAAATCCCAGCCACAGCCCTGACTCTAAGGCAGTTGGTTACTAGAGATCAGAATTTGTATCTGAGGGAGCTGGGAAGATGGCTTGGTAGTTAAAATGTTTGCCACTCAAGTGTGGGATTGGAGTTCAGATCCCCAGAAACCTACATAAATGCTGTAAATGCTATGAGGGTGTCACTGCCTGCCTATGATTCCAGCCTTGGAAGGCGGAGGCAGGAGAACCTCAAAACAAGCTAGCTAGGAGGACTAGCCCTACGGGCAAGCTTTGAATTTGATTGAGAGAACTTTCTTCAGTGAATAAAGCAGAAGATTGAGGGTGATTTCTGACATCAATCTCAGGCTTCAATATGCATGCAAAATATGGACATGTGTGCCCCCACACACATATTCATGTATGTACACACACACACACACACACAAACACATACACATACATGTATGCACACACACACACACATATACACACAGAAACACACACACACCCTGTATGTACATCTATGTACCACACACAGACAAAGATACACACACACACACACACACACATACATGTATGCACACCACACATATACACACAGAAACACACACACACCCTGTATGTACATCTGTGTACCACACACAGACAAAGACACACACACACACACACACACACACACACACACACACACACACACGGAAAATGTAAAAAGGAAAATAGAAGAATTGCCACCTCTGGCCTGGGGAGGTGGCCTTGCTGGACCAGTGCTGTTTTACCTTCATCAGAGTGTCTGTGCCTTAAACAACAGAGCCTGGGCTACTAAGGCTGTAGCCTGTCGGGAATTCTGCTCCCCCAGACAATGGCTCTGGTGCTACTGTTAAAGGCATCTTTAACCTAATCTCCATCGTTCTAATGAAACTTGAGATTCGAGTGAAAATCTGGAGCTCAGACAGTTAGAATAGTAACTGGTTAACTTTCTCACGTATCTGGCATCCCCGGAAGCCACTCTCCTTCCTCCCAGCCCTAACTGAAAAACCCACACTAAGCTCCTTCCTGCTACTTCCCATCAACTACTCACTAACCCCACCTCTCTGAGCCCAGGTTAACTTTATTTAATTAGTGCACGTGCAACACATCTTTCCATAGTTAAACAAATGCTGCACATAGTTAAGCACATCTTTGCGTGGTTAAACAAGTATTCCGCAACAGCCCGGTACTTATCGACATGCACACAGGCCGGCACTGCGTGAACCAGGCATGGTAGTGCGTGAGTGTAATCTCAGCACTTGGCAGGTGAAGCAGGTGGTCACTGGCATTCTGCATTGTGAGTTTCAGGCTCACCTGGAACCCATGAAACCCAGTCTCCAAAAACCAGAATGCAAATAAAGGGAGAAAAATCGGTGTCTTCAGGAGTAATCGGGAGAACTGATGTGGACAGGTCAGGTTTAACAGACCCATTCCATGATTAGTTGCAATTACAGAGCAATGCAAATAGGTGCTTTATTCAGATGCGTTCCACCGAAACACAGGATCTATATTCACACCTTGAAAAGCATGTTTAGACTGCTGCCCTCTTAGATGTCATATCTTCCTCATACAAATTTTACCCAGTTATCCTGAGATAGTGTTCCCCTTCGGACATCAAACAGAGAGAGACAAAGAGACTGCCACTGTTGAGTAGCCCCAGCCACAGAGGTTTGGGTAAAGAGGGAGGAACGTGTGCTGTCCCAGGCCCATGTCTGGCCTTTCCTATGTGAACATGTGGGCATTTTCCTTGCTGGTACCTGTGTGGGGTCACTCGACGCCTGCTTGTGCTCATGTTTGACAGACATAGTTTTCCACAAAGCACACTGGGTTGAGATGTGAGCATGTTGAATGGAGCATATTTGAATTTCATAGGCTGTTGTCTCAACCCAGGCTGGGGCCCTGAACTATAAAATTGATGAAGGCACAGTCTGAATTAATCAGCAAATATATACTAATTCATGCTGACCTTTTTTCAAGCTCAGGCCTTTTATCACTCACTGTAGGTTTTAACACTGGCCTACCGAGTGTTATTACAAAGGACTCAATGGTCGGTCATAATTATATAATGCAAATGACATTTGCTGTTTTGTTTGAGCTTATTCCCTCAGATGTTTCCTTTTTTATCACACTCCTCACACATCTGTGTCCCCGCACGGCTCCACAAGCTCCTCCTCTCCTGGTCCCCAAGTTGCTAGCACTGTCTGTCCCGACTGTCACGCAGACACAGCCTGCTGTGAAGATCTGGCGGGTGTGACATGTGCCTGTGACACAGGTTATGCTGACAGCTGGTCGGAACAGGTGTACACTGATTCCACGTCAAATGGCTACACACATTTGGCTCCCGCCCAGCGCACAGGCATGAAAAACCTGTTCTCTTCACATTTCTTTGGAGACTGATTGACTGTTCTTTGACACAGCACACTGTGACTGTAAGTTCCCTGGTTCTCTGGCCACTCAGAAGTGTTCCAGAGAAGAATTCCGACAAAAGCCCCATGTGGCACTATGAATTATTCATCTGCTTCTTCAGGATGGCGGGGTGGGGGCGGGTGGAGGCTCCTCCCTTTAAAATCTGGAAGACACACTGGACATTGTTGGGGGTGGTAAAATCAGTAAGATGGATGGCTTTTAAACAGAGGCAGCACCAAATAAACCAACGAGAATTCTGACTTAAAACCAAAGCAGTGTTTTCAGCATGGGGGAGCTCTGGGGGGATGACTCAGTGGATGAAATGTTCTTGTCATGGAGCATGGGGAGCTGTATTTGATCCCTCAGCTCATGTGAAGAAGGCCTGGTGAGGCAGCGTGCACCTGTGCTCTCAGCACAGGGAGGATGAATGCAGGAGGGTCCTGCAGGCTTTCGGGATAGCCAGGCTAGCTGAGTCAGCACGCTATGTGCAGGCTCAGTGAGAGACCCTGGAGCAAAAATAATAAAGTGGAGAATGACTGAGGAACACACCTAACATCAACTGTAGCTTCCATTCATAAGGACACACACACACACACACACACACACACACGCATGCACGCACGCCACGCACACACACTCAGAGAGAGAGAGACTAGACGTTCCAATACAGTGATATGAAACAATGATTTTTTTTAAAGCACTTTAATAACTTTGTCCAAGTAAGACTGTCTACCCTCGTCAGTGGCTATGGACAGGGATTTTGTCTCAGTAAAAATATAAAGCAATTGTTCAGCAAGACAGATCAGTAGTTCAAAGCCCTTGCCCGGTACTTCAAGCCCTATGACCTGAACTTGATCCTCAGAGCCCACAGGAAAGAGAGAATCAGCTTCCTCAATTGTTCTCTGTCCTCTTCACATGCATTGTACACTGTGGGACATGCATGCCTGCATTCCCAAGCAGATCACATATGAGTGAGCATGCACGCACACACACACACACACACACACACACACACACACACACACACATCACAACAAATAAGGCAGCTTCTAAAAGTTGAAAAAGATAAGTGTGTCTCTGTGTATCTCTTTGTGTGTGTGTGTGTGTGTGTGTGCGCGCGTGCATACGCGTATGTGTGCGTGTGCGTGTGTGTGCGTGCTATTGTTAAATGTTAAAGAAAAAAAGATTGATTCCCACCACTTAAGGAAATGGCACTGTGCACAAGTGCATGCTGGGACAGTTTCGTGAGAGGCGACCCCTGAGAAGAACTCTGTAGTTCTTAGTCACATGTAAAGGTCATGTTTCTTCTCAGAGACGAAACAAGGAAAACCAGACTTTGTGAGCGGGCATGAGAGGAGTCTAGGAGGGTGTCAGCTTCACCTCTGGACCCCCTCCCCCAAAGCACCAAAGCTGGCCTCTCCATTTCCAGGCGCATGCAGTTGCCCAAAGGGAAGGGGAGAGGTAAGGAGCAGGGGTGCTGCATGCATGCCTTTGTTCCTCCCTCATTTCATGCCCCCTCCCTACAGCCCTGCATGTGTAGACCACATCTGGCTGCATCTGCCCTGTTCAGCTTATTTTTCTATTTGTCCCCTGTTGGTCTGATTGCTATTTTAACTCTTAAAGTCATGTCTTTGACTCTTCATTTCTTTCTCTGAGTGGAGAAACCCAAGCTGGCTGAAACAGGGGAACCAGGGTGGGTTTAATGAGTGCTTTCTAAGCCTAGTTGTTTATCACCAACATCCCAGAGCCCTAAGACTCAAAGTGGAAATCAGTGGGCTTATGGGAGGGTGTTCATGGAAAGTCCTGCATCAACATGGAAGGGCGTGTCAGAGATCCCACATGCTCGCACACTGCCATTGTTACCGTGGACTGGCCATGTGTCATTAGCACTTCATGGATTCATTTCATACAAAGTACAAATCTAATAAACTCATCTCAAAAAAAAAATAATAACGCCAGCACATTCAACTGCTAATGTCTCAGACAAGCCTGATACATTTGTAGACCGCCGAATCCAAAATCCAGCGGAGAATTCTAAGATGGGTTTATGCGCAGCATGCTTCTCATAAAACCTTATTTGAACATTTGATTCCAGTTTACATTTTATTAGCAAAGCTCTCATTTTTCACTCGGAACAAGGAAGCAGGGGGAGGAGACGCCCACTCCTGAAACTTCAAATCTGTGTTCAAATAACTTACAAGATGGTCATAAAATGGACAAGACGATGACTGCCCTGAGACAGTTACAAGAAAAAAAAAACTTAATTAGGATGCAATCCTGGTTATTTTAAGCCATACAAAAGAATTTGGCGCATAATAGAGTAGCTGTTTCTTGCAGTTCATATGATAAAATTCTCACCAGTCTCAAAATGACAGATGTAATATTACCTTTAATAAGTGTCTACCGATGCATGCAAATTGAATTAGATAGTGGGAGTACAAATTTGTCCGATAATTAAGATAAAATTTCATGTCAGTTCAAACCCCGGTGTATATTAGTAACTCTGTATATTTCTTTGCTCTGCTCTCTACCAGTTATCTTTAGAGTGCTTTCCTGATGACTGGAATCGTCCAGTTAAAGGGGTAAAAAACATGGCTCTCAAATCACATTATTGTCAGTGGTGGAAAAATCATAGAGCTGATTATTGCTCAGTTTATGCTAAGTTTGAAATACTAGGCACAGTTCATACCACACTGAATAAATCTGGCTGTGTATTAACTTCGCATTTCTTGGTTCTCCTGAGGTATTACTGCGCCCTTAAGTTTAATGCCTAGCTAATGCCATTTAGGGGAAATCAAAACACAAATTTGTAAGTTAATAGCCTTGCCCATTTAGGGAACCTGAATTTTGAGTAGACTCTTTGGTGCTTTGTTTTGACACTGCAAGTGAAATGGGTAGGATTGCACACACACACACACACACACACACACACACACACACACACACACACAGAGTCCAGAAGGCAAAGAGAATGAACATACATAGAGATGTGCATATACCGACCCATCTCCCCGTAGGCAAAAAGGCACAAGGCTGTGCCCACATACACACAGCTTAAAGGGTGAATGTGTTGCATGGCATTCAGCCCCATTTTAATACCATCCACTGCTGTGATCACTGTTCCCCAAGGGAGGCAAATATCCTGAGCATTATTAAAAGTGGGATTATCCAATCTAATATGAAGACTTGGGAACCAGCCAAGAGTAGTTAGTCACAAGCACGAAGACAAAACAAAGGAGACTTATCAGGACCCAGACCGCCAGGTTCGCCATCTTTAAGCTTGTGCTTGGCTGTGGATGGCTGGCATCACCTCAAAGGTGACTGTCACTTCACTGGAAAATGAAAACCCTTCCATGCGGGTGTTATTGGTGGTGGTGACATGCCACACTGACTCACCCATGAAATGGATAAAGGGAAGGTACATTTTCTTGTTGAACTGCAGCAGGGAGGGTCCCAATGGGGAAGGTACTGCCACATTTGGAGTTGAACTATAATGATGATGGTTTTTGCTATTTTGGTAGAAATGTGACACTCAGCAAGCTATATGGTCAGTATTAGGAGAAACCCTGGCAAGACTAGGATTTGGAGGTATTCTTTGTACACTTACTGTATTGCAATTTCCTCTCAGTTGAAGCCTTCCCTCCTGGAAAGACATTCACTAAGACTCAGGAAATGAATCAATTTACAAGGCCCAGGAAGTCAACAACTCACAGGTTTCAGGAAGCTCTTGAAACTTACAGGATGCACAATGCCCTGCCTAGGCAGTAAGGATTGCTGGGGAAAGGTGATTCTCTGAGCAACTTAGCTTCAACCTTACTTCTATAAACTCCCTGGCTCACCAAGACAGATAATATAGTATTGTTTCTTTGGTCTGTGATTGATGCAAATCTGTGGGGGAAATAAACATTTATCTATCCCCAAGAAAAAGCTTCTTGGGAGAGTAGGCCAACATTCTGGCTTGGTTGTATCTGTTGCAGAATCCAGATCCAGTTTCAAGTGTCTAAGACATCTGAGTCTTGGCGAGCCTGGTGGCATGTAGCTCTTTGGAGAAAATGATCCCTTCTCGCCTCTACCAGTCACTACCACGAATGACCCATGCAAAGTATGCTACCGTCTACCAGTCGACTCATTTAAATCATCTTGGGCATGGGGTGATACCTGTCAGGAAGATGTTTCCCTTGAAAGCACAGGAATCTGAGCGCAATCCGCAGAACCTAAGCAAACCCGTGTGTCTTCCTTGGGATCAAACCATCTTGTTCTTTCACTTTTCCCTGGAGCTCAGCAATTCAGCTGGCTGAGTCACGGGGAATTGCCTACCTCTCTGTTTTCAGTGCTGGGATTTAGTGCTGGGTCCACTATGTCAAGCTTTCATAAACCAAACCTAAGGGAAGCACACTTCTTATTACTGGAGACTTACCAGTGCCAGTGTGAGAGCAAGTACAGTTCCAAGGTGCAGATGATTTCTTGGAGTAGACCAGGGCCTGGTCAAATGCCTCAGGAAGGCTTGGTGTTAGTTACACTTCCAGACAGTTAACAGTCACCAGAGCCCCCAATACCACATTCAAAGGCTGAAACCCGCATAGCAGTGGTTCTCAATCCCCCTAATGCCATGACCCTTTAACAAAGTCTCTCATCTTGCAGTGACCGCCAACCATAAAATTATTTTCATTGTCACTTCGCAACTGTAATTTTGCAACTGTTACACATCTTTGTAAATGTTACAAATCTGTGTTTTCTGATGGTCCTTAGGTGACTCCTGTGAAAGGGCCATTCGACCCCCACTGCTCTAGGTGATGGGTGACTATGAAGTGAAAAAGTTATACTGAGCATCTGGGGAAACAGAGATCCCGGGACTGCAGAGTCGCCAGGAGTCAGAGCACCGGTCTTTACAGCTCCCTCCGCACAGATGTCCAGAGCTCTTGTTTGGCTGTTTAGAAAAGGACTTTGTGGGGCCTGCATCTCAGTGATTAGGAACGTGTGCTGTTCTTGCAGGAGATCAGAGTTCGGGTCTATCAGGAGACTCACAACCACCTGTGACTCCAGCCCAGGCCACCTCATGCTTTTGTACCCCTCTACAGGCACCTGTGCACACGGTACACAGATCACAAACAAAACTTAAAATCCTTTAGTAAAGCACTCTGTGGAAGGGAGATGACTGGGAGGGAGCACCACGAGTGCTGGTCAGTGTGCACTCACATTGTTAATCCGTGTTTTCTCTTTGAATCAGGTTGCCTTCAGTTGCAACTTAGCAAGCAACTGTCAAGAAGCAGAAGTCTTCATGGCTTGGGCCCCATCCTGACTTCCCAGTGGGGTCTAACTCCTGGCCTCAGTAGTATTTCCTGTGTTTTATATTTTTTATGAGGAAGAAAACCCAACTTATTTTGAACACGAGACAGGAGCTGTGTGTATTAGTCATCTTGGACTGTTTCCTTGTCAGGGGGATGCCTGGATCGGATTTGCTAGTGGGGTTATCTGGGTATGATTATCCTGAGGGCATCTATTTGATCGCTAGAACCAATGTTAAAAAGCTGAGCGTGGTGGCACAGTTGTTAGCTCAGTCCTAGCAGGCGGGGACAGCAGGATCCCTGGTGCTCTCTGGCTCACCAGTCCTGCTAAATTTGTGAGTTCCTGCTTCAGTGGGAGTTGTCTCAAAAAATAAAGATCAACTGAGCAAGACACATAAGAAAAGAATAAAAGTGAGGCTCAATAGACAGCGAGGGTTGTTCTTTTTTCCCTTTTGCCCTCTGTGTGTGGACGCAAAGCAGAGAAACTCTTTAACAGATTCTGGGACTTTATTTAACTTGAACTTCTTAGTCTCTAGAACTGACAGACAGTAATATCTGTTCTTTATAAGATACCTGCCTATGGTGGTCTGTGGCAGTAGGAGAGTGGGTTTAAACAGAAATCTTAGTTGTGTTTTCTCTAAATGCTGTGTGTGTGTGTGTGTGTGTGTGTGTGTGTGTGTGTGTGTGCGCACACGCATTTGTTCAGGTGACCTTGCACATGTGTGTATTTGAATACAAAAGGCAGAGATTGATGTTGGCTGGCTTCCTCAGATGCTCTGCACCTTGTCTTGAGTCAGTGTCTATTGTTGCATCTGGAGCTCACCAATTGAACTATATGGTTGGCTAACAAGTCTTAGGGATCTTCGTATCTCTGCCTCCCCAGACCTTGGGATTATAGGCACGTCTCAGGCCCGTGAAGTCGTGGGTGGCCAATGTGGACTAATTTGTTACACAAACTAATGCACCGATCATGAAGGTAAACAGAAACATGGGTTCTCCGACAGAGACAGCGGGTGAGGAGGAGTTAGGGAAAGCTTGCTAATTACTATTAGAGGGTTATGTATGTGCACACACACAAGGGGGAATGGAAAGATGAAGTTTATTCTAACTCGTTAATAAGTTAATTATTAGGTCCCAAGTATGAGCTCCCTATCAACTCAGGACTTTCTGATATATGAGTTGTTTGCTGGGAGGCTCTGAAGATAATTTAGTCACCAAATAAACAACACGGAAGGATAGTCGAGGTCCCTTCAAAGCTTGAGATACTGCCCTGGCCCATTTCATTTCATGATATCTCCGTGTACTGGCTAGATTGACCTCCAATAGGCAGTCTTGGAAATTACCATGGTCTAGTGACACCAGGCTGAGTTTTAAAGGCCAGATCCCTGCTGCTTCCTGCCCGCCTATCCCACGGTGAAGAGTGCTATACCTGCCAGAAAATAAATGACCGAGCATCCCCCCAGCCTGACTGCATCTCTTCTCATCAGTCACCTCCTTGCACAGATTGACCTTGCTTACAGAGCAATGGGATGAGTTAGAATCACAAAGCTAGACCCAAGACCACAGTAGCTCCACTAGCAAAGCAGGATTGAGTACACAGGAATCAGAAGTGACGATGAGTTGATTTTGGATAGACTGATTGCTGATGCGAGTGACTGTGTACATGTATGTAAGGCCATAGAACAATCTCAGGTGTTTGTCCTCAGATGCTGCCTGTAGAATGTGTGTGTATGTGTGTGTGTGTGTGTGTGTGTGTGTGTGTGTGTGTGTGTGTGTGCATGCATGTGTGTATGCACAGGTGACTGCATGTGTGTGAGGCCACAAAATGATCTCAGCTGCTGGTCCTCAGATGCTGCCCACCTTTTTAATATTTTTACTTTTGAAGTAGAGACCCTCGCTGGTCTGGAACTCACTAATTAGTCTAGGTAGGTTAGCTGCTGCCGCAGGAATCCTGTTCTCAATCTCTCAAACTCTGATCTACCTGCTGGATACAAAACCCACCCAGGATTTAAATGGGTGTCGGGATTCTACCTCTGGTTCTCATAGTTGCACAGCAAGCATTTACCCACTGAGTTGTATCGCCAGTCCCTATACTCTTCAAGATTATTGAGAATCTCCAAAAGCTTTTGTGACTTGTATCCAATATTTATTAGATACTAGAACAGAAAAATTGAAGTATAAGAATATAGCAACAAAGAGTTCATTAGCCTTCAAAACAAGGCCATCTGGAGGCAGCAGCTCTGGCAGCAGCATGTGCCTATTAAAACTGACTGTGTGAGTGTTAGAGTATATCAATGTTGTTGTGAGCAGTTTTGATATGAATGGTCTTGGGGGGGCTCACAATGGCTGGGGCCACATTTTGATAATCATTGACCCAGCCTCAATGTCCTCCAAATTCTCAGGAGGAAAGTATATTAGAAATAAACCGAGTCAACCAAACAAGTATGCAAGAAAGGATAAGCAGTTCAATTAATAATGGAAGGCAACTGGTTACCCACTGGGAGAGAGAGAGGCTCTATTCTGATATCCATCTATTGAATAAAAACTCCTTTCTGTTGCTGGGATAAAACAAGGTGACCAAAAGCAATTTAGGAAAGGGAAGGGTATATTTTACCTTACACCTCCAAATCACAGCCCACCATTGAGAGAAGTTAGGGTAGAAGCTCAAGCAAGAATTTAAAGTAGAATGATGCTTACTGATTCCTCATTGGCTCATGCTTAGGTAACTTCCTATATAACCCAGGACTGCCTGCCTGCCTAGGGAATGATACCACCCATGGTGGCTTAGAGCCTCCTACATCAATAGACAATCAAGGCAATTAATTCCCCATAGAAAAACTCACAGGTCAGTCTGATCTGGGCAATCCCTCAAACGAGATTCCCTTCTAGGTAGTGTGTCAAGTTGACAGTTAAAGATAACTATGACAGACAATAATAAAGTGATCAATATGAAATGATGTAGCCATGAATAAGAACAAGAAAACCTCCACGTATTGATAGAAATAACCATATATGGTAAAATCGTAAGCAGTTTGAAGGATAAGTTATCATCCTATGTTTGAAAACAAAGAATTTTATATACAGAGCAATTTGATATATAAGCGTTTTTACTTAGAAACTCACAAAATATATGACTTTTATACACAAATATGAATTATCCAATTTTATACTTTCAGCATAGCATAGCATATTTACAGCTGTTAATGCATGCTTAAAGCATATTAGGTCACTGAGAAATGGCACAGGAAATTGTACCCTTGTACCCAAGGAATGAGGGGGAAATGGGGGGAGGGTTATTAATGCAAACAACTTCAAAGAGACATAGAATTATGAGAGTGTAATCCTTTTTGTATGCTTTCTTAGATCATTTTAAGACAAAATTAGAGTTGATTTTTAATATTAGGAGTCAATATTCTCAACCACACTCCATTCTGGACTCCTTCTTTTCTTTCCAGTGAAGCCAGGTGAGCCTAGGTCAGCTGCCCTGCCTGCCTGCCAGGGGTCTGAGGTGGGGAGTGGCTGCCCTTATTTACTACACTTGAGATTGCTTACAACTCAGTGATTTTCAGCAAAGTCCTGTGAATAGGCATGGCATTGTGGTACCTGTCTGGGTAGGTTCTTCTGGCTGGTTGCACTCTCCAGCCCAGTGAAACCTTCCTAAGCCACTGATGCTCAGTATGACTGCCTGGATGTATTTTCACCATCCGCACACTCATTCGTTAATCTGTTCAGTTATTACTGGCTCCGATTCCAGGGGAGGGTGTCAGGCAGTTCCAAGTTGGAAAATGAGCAATGGAGAAGGGGGAAAGAGAGCTGCTGCTCTCAGTGGGGGTCATAGGAGAAGAGGAGAAGAAAGAGGAGGGAGGGAGGAGGGAGGGAGGGAGAGAGGAGGGAGGGAGGAGGAAGGGAGGGAGGGAGGGAGGGAGGGAGGAAGAGAGGAGGGAAGGATGGAAGGAGGGAGAGAGGGAAGGAGAGAGGGAGGGAGGAGGAAGGGAGGGAGGGAGGGAGGGAGGGAGAGAGAAGGGAAGGATGGAAGGAGGGAGAGAGGGAAGGAGAGAGGGAGGGAGGAGGGAAAGAGAGAGGAGGGAGGGAGGGAGGAAAGGAGGAAGGGAGGGAGGAGGAGGGAGGGAGGGAAGGAGGGAGGGGGAGGGAGAGAAGGAGGAAGGGAAGGAGGGAGGGAAGGAGGGAGGGAGGGAGAGGAAGGGGAAGGAGGGAGACAAAAGGGAGGGAGGGAAGGAGGGAGAGAGAGGGAGGGAGACCTGAGATGGGGTGTGATGGAGAGGCAGAGAGTGAGGAGAACTGGGAAATAGAAGAATCTTTGGAAGGAAGAGAAGGAAGGCTAGGAGAGCGAAAGGAGGGGGATAGAGAAAGAGAAGAGAAAGGAAGTTGTGTAAGCTAGCATACCCTGAGATGAACAGAGTGAGGGCCCAAAGCCAGATAGGTGGTGTCTGCACTCACTCTCCGAGTACACTGTGCATCCTCGGTGAGCTGTGACAGTTTCTGGGGTCAGAATATGCTCTGTGTTTCTTTAAGTACCAGCGAACACAGGGCCAGGCAGCCGGGTGGGGTCAGGGTAGGTGGCAGAGACAGAGATGGCCACCGACTGGACCCCATGTCCCCTCACATCTTCCCACTCAGCATTGTTCTCACCTAACATTTCATTTTGAGCTCTCAAGCTCGGTCATTTCCAACAGGTTCCCTCCTCTTCCTCTCCCGGCTCCTAGCTCCTACTTTACTGCCTGAAAGGATCCGGTCGCTTGTCATTTCCACATGACACTTCTCTTCCTTCTTTGTTTAGTTGAGTTTTGTTTTTGGAGACAAAGTTTTTCTGTATAACAGTCCTGGCCGTCCTAGCACTCACTTCAGGCTGGCCTTGAACTCACCAAGATCTGCCTGCCTCTGCCTCCCAAGTGCTGGGATTGAAGGTGTGCACTGCCACCACACAGGACACTGCCTTCCCTTTCGTCCCTCCTTATCTTTCATCCTCCCTACCTTCCCTCTATTCCTCTCCCTCTCCTGCTTCAGCTTTAGGAGTGGAAATAGGAAACAACCCAGAAGCCCGATAATCCAGCTCTCTGTTGGCTGTGACTATGGCCATGTCTGCCCACCCTGTGCACTCAGGCCTTGGTGTGGGGAGAGGGGTCTGGCTTGCCACTGGGATGAAGAGAAATGCTCCAGGAAGGGGTCCGTGATGTGGAGGTCAGTTCTAAGGACTAGAGCTCCAAACAAAGTAACTGAAAAGAAAGTTCAGGATGGCATTTTGAGTCTTAAAACACCTATGCTTCTGGGGGACTCTGTCTAGTGACATCTCGCTTTGCCAGTGAACTTGTTCATGGACACCACACAGAAGGCGAGTGTTACCGTCCCCACAATAACTTCCCAGGGGTGGGAAGCCACAAAGAAGCCAGCCACATAGACCCTGGATGCTCCGGATGTCAGTGGAGGCCCCCAAGCTGGCCCAGCCACCCTCGCCAGCTCTGGGTTATCAGTTCTGCGTCTCTCCTTCAGTTCCTTCCAGCACAGACTCTTCCAGCATCTGGACCCGGAGCTGTGTTTTGAGTCCCCTTTTTATGCTAAGCCCAGGCCTCTTGTCTACTGCCCTCTCCTCCAGCCCTGACTTGGTCTTTGCTTCTTTGTTGCTTCTGTTGGAGTAAACGCTGGATATAAACACTTGGTCTAACCAAGAAGCTGAGTGAAATAAGCAAAGGTACCCAATTAATATTAGGAGAACGAATGGATGAACCCCCAAGGTTTCCATCATAATTGTTACTTTATTCTCTTCCAGAAGATTAGAAAGTTCTGACAGTTGTCTGGAGCTTCGGGATGACTGACCAGACCCAGTTAGATATTTTGATTTTCATTTCAGTTTGATCAAATAATTCCACAAGGAAACAGTGCAAATTTGAAGATTTGAGCTTAAGGCCCCAAAAGAAATCACTTCTTTATTACATTGCTAGTTAATATTTTCTTTCCACATACAGTTTGCCTATATAAGCAAAATTATCATTTGCTCTGCTTTTCAAGAAAGAAAATTTAATATAAGATACCCAAACTCATAACCATATTCAAATTGAAGTAGATTAAAGTGTATATTCAGATGAAGGTCTACCAAATTTCTAATTATAGGTGTGTGTCTATGCTTATGTGGATGACTGTGTGCATACACATATGAGTGTGTGTTCATGCACAAGTATGTATATTAATAGATTTACACACATATTTCACCTCATGAAAACATATACATTCTTTTAAAAAAAGACTTACTTTTAATTTTAATTTTGTGTGTCTGCACATGTGGCACAGTGGTGTCTGTGAAAGACATTAGACTCCTGGAGATGGAATTACAGGTGGTTATGAGCCACCTGGTGTATTTGCTGGGACGCAAACTAATGTCTTCTGCAAAGAGCAGCGAGCATTGCTAAACTGCTAAGCTGTCCCTCCAGCCCCAAACCTATATATTCTTATATTTTACAATACATTTCTTGTTCAAAAGCATTGTTAATGTTTTTCATGTAAGTCATTCACACTTTTTGAACTATTAAATCCTTGCTGAACATTAATTTGTTTCCATGCTTTCTCTTAAAATTAGTAACATTACAATCAAAACAAACAAACAAATACCTACTGAGCAAAATGGCTCAGTAGGTAATGGTGTTTAGACTGTAATCCTGGTGGCCTGAGTTCAATCTCCAGAACCCATGTAAAGGTGGAAAGAGAAAATCAACTCCACAATGTTGTCCTCTGACCTGGGCATACAAACAGTGCCACCTAAAGACATATGCACTTCATAATACAATATGTCTTAAGAATTTTGAATAATTAATGAGGTCCCGCGTTGGTCCTATTGGCCCTTGTTCAGTGCTTTTGGATGCCAGTGAGTGAAAGCACATGTCCACCACCCCTTTCCGATCTAGGACCCCATCAGGTGGAGACCCCTGCATGTCCCTTGCATGCTGCTCCAGTCTCTGTGACTTCATATGAGCATTGATCATGTTGATTTAAAGGGTCTTGTTTATGTCCTTCACTCCCTCTGGCTCCTACACTCTTTCCCAGGGTTGGGGGCCCCCAGGGGAAGGATTTGGTGGTGACACCCACATAGGACTGACTGTGCCAAGGTCTCTCAAACTCTGAGTGTTGTCCGCCTGTGGGTCTCTATTTGTTCTCATCTGCTTTAAGAGGAGGCTTCTCTGATGATGGGTGAGCAAGGCACTATGAGTATAGTAGATTATTAGCATCAGGAGTGTGCTGGTTAGTCTTATGTCAACTTGACAAAAGCTACAGTTATCTGAAATGGGGGGTACTCAATTGAGGAAAGGACTCCATACGATCCAGCTATAAGGCATTATCTTAATCAGTGATTGATGTGGGAGGGCCCAGCCTCTTGTGGGTGGTTCTGTCCCTGGGCTAGTGGTCCTGGGTTCTGTAAGAAAGTAGGCTGAGCAAGGAAGCCATGGGGATCAGGCCAATAAGCAACATCTCTCCATGGCCCTTGCATCAGCTCCTGACTCCAGGTCCCTTCTCTATTTGAGTTCTTGTCTTGACTTCCTTCAGTGATGAATAGTAATATGGAAGTGTAAGCCAATTTTACCCTTTCCTCCACAAGTTGAGTTGTTCATAATGTTTCATCACAGCATTAGTAATCCCAACTAAGACAAGGAATCACTAAGATTTTGTTATTGACCGGTAGTATTTGGTTTTATCCTAGGTCTCTAGGATGCCTAGTCTAGTGTTGAGTATGGGTTTCACCTCTTGTAGGTACTAAGTCCAATCGGGTCTCCAGGTTCAATGAGTGGTGTAGGTGTTGTCTTCAGCAATGGGGCCTTGCCATCAATTTGTGGTGAACAATCTATAGTCTTGGCAACAGTCTGGGTTGTTCAAAGATTCCTATAGGACCAATTTGGCCAAAAACTGGATTAGATATAACCTAATCCTGGTACAGGAAGATACATTTGGTGACAAAAGAAGGCCAGTTGGAACTGTATCTCTCCAATTATTTGGTAATTCCATTTAGATTATCTTCATATATGTATATATTGTAGGAAGCTTCTACTATATTGGGTTTCCATGGTACCTTTCAAATGATACTTAATTTTAGCTGTTTCTCCTTGCATTTCCTCCACTGTCCTCCTCTCTTTGCCCCCTCCCCACTTGATCTTCTCTTTCCAGGCTCCCATCCATCCATGACTATTTATTCTATTTCCCTTTTCTAAGATCTAGCTGTCCCTCTTATTCATTTATAAACATTGTGGTTCTATGAATTGCAGATTGACTTAATAGTTGATATCCACATATATGCAAACATATACCATATTTGTCTTTCTCAGTCTGGGATATCTTACTTTGGATTTTTTTTTCTAGTTCCATTTATTAATTGCAATTTTAATGATTTTATTTTTTAATGGCCGAGTAATACTGTAAAAGTGCTACAATTTCTTTATCCATCCTTTTGTTGAGGGATCTTTATCTAATTTGTTTCTAATTTCTGGGTATTATTAACAGAGCAGCACCACTTGTTGAAAATGATGTCTTTTTTTTTTTCCCCAGTGTGTATTTCTGGCTTCCTTGTCAAAGTCACGTGTCCATAGCCATGTAGATTTCCTTGATTAACATATCTATTTTTATGCCAATGTCATGTGGTTTTTACTAATATAGCTCTGTAGAACAACTTGAAATCAGTGATGGTAACACCTCCAGTAGTTTTTTTGTTTGTTTAGGTTTTTTTTAGTTATCTGGGGTTTTTTGTTTGTTTGTTTGTTTTTGTTTGTGTGTGTGTGTGTGTGTGTGTGTTTCATTTCAGCTGAAAATTAACATTTAAAGATATGTGAAGAATTGTGTTGGAATTTTGATGGAGATTGCATTAATTTAGACTGCTTTTAATAGGACGGCCAGCTTTACTATATTAATTCTACCAGCTAATGAGCATGGGAGATTTTTCTATTTTTTGATATTTTCTTCTTCAATATCTTAAAGTTTTTTTTATCAGACACAAGACTTTCACTTGCTTGATTAGGGTTACCCCAGGATATTTTATATTATTTGAGGCTATTGTGAATGATCTTTGCCTGAGTTCATTTTCAGTCCATTTGTTATTCGTATGTAGGAGGGCTACTGATTTTTTGTGAGTTCATTTGGAGCCTAGGACTTTGTGTATGGTAGGTGTCTTAGTTACTTTTCTATTGTTTTGATAAAATGTCATGACCAAGGCAATTTATGGAAGAAAGCTTTTAGTTGAACTTACCGTTTCGGAGGGTTAAAGTCCCTGAATGTAGTGAAAGAGAGCATACTGAGAATGGTGTGAATCTTTTGGAACCTCAAAGCCTACCCCTAGTGACATCTCCTAGTCCAACAAAGCCATATTCCTAATCCTTCTCTAACAGGTCCATCAGCTGGAGACCAAGCATTCAAACAAGTGAGCCTGTGGGGTTCATTCTCATTCAAGCCACCACTCCCTGGGCCCCACAGGCTCACGGCCATAGCATAATATACAATGCCTGTAGACCAGCTTTAAAAGCCCCTATAGTCTTTTAGTCTAATTGAAAGTCCAAAGTTCATAGTTACTTTTGAGACTCAAGAAAATCTATTTAAAACAAAAATTACATACTTGTAACAAGCAATGGCACAGAATATACATTACCATTCCAAAAGGGAGCAATGTGGGCATAGTGAGGAAATACTAGACCAAAACAGGGAAAACTACAAATCCTGTAGTTTCATGTTTGATATAAAAGACTTAGCTGGTTCCGTTTATTCAGCCATGTTGCCTACAGCATACATCTCTCTTTGGAGAGTCCCCACTTCCTGTGTGCAGCTCTCCTTGGCAGATATCCCTTGTCTCTAGTATCTTAGGATCTCCAGTATGGTTCTCCTTTAAATTGTTGCTGCCTTTTAATCCACGGCCGTCTGAGTCAGCACCTGCAACTCCACTAGAGTCTCAACCTGAGGGAATTCTGTTCCCTCAGGAAAGCTATCACGGAACTTATCTAAATCTCTGTCCCTCTAAAGAGCTCGAGATCCAAAGGTTAAGGTGGAATTCTGCTCCTCAGAGAGGCTGAGCTGCAAGTAGCTCACCTCCTCTCCACTCTCCAGAAGTTCCAGTGCGTCTCCTCGCCCCTCCTTAAAAGCCTTCCCCACCTGGCTTCTCCCTACCACTTCCTGTCAGCTAGTTCCTGGTGCAGCCTCCGGACCACAGGTGAACTTTTTTACATCAAACACATCTTTGCATTGCTAGAGAAATATTCCAGAGCACAAACAAAAGCGACACACCTTAAAATAATATTCTACAACAATAAAGGCGTCGCTTTCCACACTTTAAGTAATGACTTCATGCAGGAGTGGCCACCGTGCATTGCTTGCTTGATTTCAGTGACTCCCCTTAACCACAAAGGAGGACTCCATATCCCCTTAACTCATGTGGCCTTCAGGAGTCTAGAGACAGAGCCATGTGGGTGACACTGCCGCGTTTGGCTGCCAGCCTTGAATCTCGTTTGCAGAAGCTTTGCTTCGCTGTTGGTTCTTAGGAGCAGAAAATTCCATAAGGTCTTGCCTGAGGTACCCTTCTCATCATCCCATTGCAAACCAGGTCTTGTCTTGATCGTCTCATCTGTTTCAGCACAAACCTTAGCTGTGTGCTCCCCCCCCCACTTGCTCATTTTCCTTACAGACCTGCACAAAAGTCATTACTAATAACCATGCCACAGAGTCAATATTAGACCCTCATGCAATCTCCCACAACAAAGAAATTAGTCCTTCAGTTTTCAGTTTATCCATGGACAAAGGCTTCCAAGAAGGGTAAAGAGCAGTCACATTCTCTGCCAACATAGCTCAAGGACAGTCTCTACTCCAGTTGTTAATATCGTTCCCTCCGCCATAGTCCACATAGCTTTCAGCACTATTGCCTTCAAAGCTCCTACCAGTAAGCCTCATTTACAGCTTTCAACTCTTTTACTAAGCCAAATTCCCAATTACATCCACATTAAACAAGCAAAGAAAACACCCAAACTCCAAACCACAAATATCCACGGTCAAGTCTGTCACGGCAATATTCCACTTTCTGGTGCCAGCTTCCCCATTAGTTACTTTTCTCTTGTGGTGAAACACCATGACCAAGGCAACTTATAAAAGAAAACTTTTAATTGGGCTTACGGTTTCAGAGGGTTAGAGTCCTCGATGGTGGAGCAAAGGTATAATTGTAAGAACAGCTGACAGGGTCTCACTCTCTAGCCTTGGCTGTCCTAGAACTTGCTATGTACATCAAACTGGCCTCAGATTTATGAAGACCCATCTGCCCGTGTCCCCTGAGTGCCAGGATTAAAGGCAGGTGGCACCACACCCAACTGCTCAAGTATCTTGTATTTTACACATATTTATTCATTTATTTATCTGTGCATGTGTGTGACACAGCGGTGTATGTGTGGAGATCGGAGGATCATTTGTGAGAATCAGTCAGTTCCCTCCCATCTCGTGGGTTCTGGGACTGGAACTAAGGTTGTTAGACTCTGTGGTAAGCACCTGCCTTAACCTGCTGAGTCATCTGGCTGCCCTTAGATTTGTGTTTTTAAGGTCTTTTTTTTTTTTTAAGACAAGGTACAATTCATAATTTCAACATTTCTTAAAAGCACAGATTTTTTTTTTGTCAGTGGCCACATTACTTATGTCTTCTCTATTATACAAACTGATGGGTCCCACAAGTAAGGGGGCCCATCACCAAGCCTTGCAATCTGAGCTCAATGCCTAGAACTCAGGAGATGGAAGGAGAGAACTGTAGGGCCCTGCATGCCCCCCCCCAGGCACCTTGAGCAAGCCTGAAGCTGTTGGCTGGAACATCTTATCCCAGAGTTGTTACTGTAACTCTGCCTGATTTGCTAACACACGTCTGCTGGGGAGGAACTGAGCCCGAGAACTTGCACGCTTGACCCTTGATTGTTTCCCCCTGTGCTGTGAGTCAGTACATAAGCCCGCTCCTTCCCCTCAATAAACGGCATTCTGCATTTGGCATTCCCATAGCACAAATGACCTTGTCTTTTATTTAAATCTCTATGCCTTTGCCTGATTAGTGGACAGATTGTAGCATGTGTGCTACAAAAAACCAACCCCCAACCTAAATCGCTATTTTTCATGTGCCAAATTTTCAAATATGGCTTATTTTTGTTTCTGGACACTCCATACCTCTGACCTTATCCGGCTTGTCTGTTCAGGCATGATTGCCACACTGTTTCATTACCATAGCTTTGAAATACACTTTGAACCTGATGCAATGCATTCCTACCAATTACTCTCTGGAGCTTTCTTGCCAGCTTTCCTTATTTATTCATCTTCCAGAATTGTTTTGCCTATGTTAGGGTGCAAGAAAATACATGTGCACACACACACACACACACACACACACACACACGCACGCACGCACACACACATGCACATGTGTGCATGCACTCACACACAAACACATGCACTGACAACCATCTATCTATAAAATTGATACAGAATTCCATCACAGTTAAGAGTTGATTTAGAACAAATTGACTTCTTAACAATATTATCTCTTTCCAACCAGGGACCTGATATGACATTTATTCAAGTCTTTATATATATACATACATATCCATATATACATATCCAATATATATATCCATATTGTTTAGGACCACACACACTCCCAATGACTCCTGGCCTGCCAGAAACCTTCCAACACCTGTGAATTATGAAGTTCTGAAGTTGCACCCATGCCTAGACAACTCTTATCAAATGAGTCCATTCTCTTTGGAAAGACAGATATGAAGTCAATGGTGGTGTTTACTCTAAAAAGCGTAAGGCACACTCATATAGCCTCATACCATAGGGAATGCCATCTTTTAATTTGCAGTACTGACTTGTAGAAAACATGGCCGTATGAGCTCCTGCCTTTCCTTTCTTATCTGTATTTCATCCATCCTCCCCACAAAAGGTCTTTTGCCCTAACATTACATGGAGACTTCCTTCAGAAAATAAGACTTGTCAGAGAGTCCCTGAAAAGCTTCTGTCTGTCTGTCTGTCTAGGAGCCAAGACCTGATTGGCTATTCTGCACTTCAGAATGTCATATGTGTGTCCCCATACCTTTGGAAATGAGGAGAACAGATAAGGATGAAAAAAATCTCACTAGGAGTAACTCCTTTGGCTGAGAGCAATTGTGCCATTCTCAAATCTGAGCAGGGGAATAGGTGACTGGTGCTCTGAATTAATTCCATTCGGCTGTTCAGGACTCTAAATGACTATTTAATTTCCAAGTAGATAGAGGAAGCAGGCCGTACCCCCAGTTGAGGGCAGGCTTACAAAAATGGCCAAGCGTGATCTTTAATTTGTCAATAATGATCTTAGGCCGTGACCCTTAATAGGACCCTGTCACCAGTGAGGTGATTTATGCCTCCTGCGATGACATCAGTACCAATAGTGCTGATAAAAAGACGCTTACATTGGAGCAAGCAGGATGATGAATGGAATCTGGGGCTCCTTAGTCATCTCATTACAGCTTCTGCTGTTCACCACGGAGCTAATGTAGCGAGTCATCGAGTGTCTGGGGACTAGTTTGGAGGCTGAATTTAACAGTGGAAGTGCAGGAAATGGACTGAAGCCCTGGGTCAGGAACCGCAGAATGGGTGGTGTAGGTGTGTATATTCAAGAAGAGATCATCAGATCCCAAGCTGCTGCTGTCCCTGCCACCTAGACTACACCTGCCTGTCTCTTTACTTCTCTCTCTCTCTCTCTCTCTCTCTCTCTCTCTCTCTCTCTCTCTCTCTCTCTCTCTCTCTCTCTCTCTGTGTGTGTGTGTGTGTGTGTGTGTGTGTGTGCATGTGTGTACTGGTATGCATAAATGCAGAGACCAGAGAAGGACATGCAGTATATCCCCCTGTCATTTTCCACCTTATTGCTTTGAGACAGGGTCTCTCCCTGAACTTGAAGCTCCCTGTTTCAGGCAGGCCACTGAGCAAGTACCCAGGATCTGCCTGTCTCTGCCTCCCCAGTGGTACAATTATAATCACTTGCCAGCACCCTCAACATTTGATAGCTACTGAACATCTGAACTCAGGTCCTAACACTTGCCTGGCAATAATTCTCACCCACCAGTCCAAACCCCTGGCCTCAATAGTGTCTTTATTCAATACCACAAGGATCTTTTGGGGTATGCTCATTCTGCTCCCCCCCCCAGCATTGCATGATCTGTGGTACCACAGGGTACAAAGTGGTCCCCTCCACATATACAGGGATGTGCCAGGAAGTCAAGAAGCCGGTCTGACACTTGCTGGTTGTGAGAATTTTGACTGAGTCACTATCTCTGGGCCTTGATGATTCTGGAGCTTGAATGTATTTCCAAGAACTCACCCTGCTTCAAAGCATCAGCCTTCTGCAAAGTTTATACCGTGAGGCTGAACACAACCCAGTACGCAACCCCCTCATCACCCTTGAACACAAATTCTAGCAGTGTCCATGACAGAGAGGTCTTGCGCCCATAGACGCATCCCTGGACACTACTCAAAAGAAGAGTATGCCACCCATAATTTGGCCAGCCCCAGTGTAGCACCTACCCCGCTGCAGAAGGGGTGAGACGGTTTCATTTAGTGTGGGTTTTATTACCCTCGCCAGCTGCACTCTCTGCTCTATAAAAGGTAATTACTTCCAATAGTAACAAGCTAATTGATTGCTAATTAAATCAATTGGCACACTAACCGCTGTCAGAAAGTGACAGATTAGCAGGTCATGTGACAGCATGTTGGTAATGAACACTGGACATGGTCTGAGGGTGATTGACACCTGGGATGAAAAGCGATTCGGGATCTTGGTGGTGGTCAGAGAGAGGGCAGGGGGAACATGATTGATTCAATGGTGACTGTCAGGGAGGAAATGAGAACTGAATGGGATTCAGGATCTGCCTGAACCTGCTCCACATGATGTTTCCAGGTTTTTCACATGTAAATAAGGGAGACTTCTCCCAAATGAAAATGCCAAAATAGAAAGGATAAAAGGAGGGAGGGGCTACAGAGAGTGTGTGGAGAGCAGCCTTAAAGGAACAGGATTTCATTTATTTTACCGATTTTTTTTTTCATTTAGAAACTTATGAAAACACAATGGACATAATAAACGTCGCTTGTAATATATCTGCACACCATAGCAGCCTGGATGCCTGTGTGTCTATCATGTCTGAATGCAGTCCTTGATCAAAGCCGCCAAAGCGTTTATGACCTGTGTGGCTGAGGCTTCTCAGGCTGAGCAGGGCAGCAAAGCTGGTATGGAATTGGAGCACAGCAAAAGTGACTGTCACTGATGTCATAATGCATTTTAAAATGAGTCATGTGGTCAGTTTGGCGTTCGAACACTTGCTGCCCTGTCTGCAGCCTACAGGGGATCTGGAGTCACTCTGATATGCAGAGCTGGCTGAGAAATCACCCACTGTGTGACCCATGTGAGGTCAGACCATGTCCCTGCATTGGATGGATGGACTGACCTCTGACCCTATCCCGAGTCTTTTATTGCTCTGAGGTTGATTTGAGGTCACCTAGGTCCTTTGGGAGACATACAGAAGGGAAGACCTTGGCCAAACCCTGGCGCCACATTTCCTTGTAGACTGTCAAGGAGGCAGAGTAACTTCCTGAGGTGTTTCCCCATCTGTGAAATGGGTAGACTATTTCCAACGCCTGAGAGCTCTTATGTGAGCTGAAATAATTAACCAATGTAAGGTACTTCACACACAAAGGATGCTCAATAAATGGGAGTTGGTAACATGAATACCGGCAGCGGTTACTCAATAAATGTCAATAAGAGCCTTGGGTATGGCCCAGGGGAGGGCAAGACTTCATTCTGGAACCAGAAAAGGGGGATAAACATGAATTCTAAGAATTGAAGCTAGTTAGAGAAGTTTTGATTGCCATGCCAGGACTGTGATAGCAATAGGTAGATACAGGTGTCCCGAGTACACCTCTGCAGGAGTCCCGGGTTCTGAGGCCTGGGACAAGGAGTTAGAGGGAGACCCACAGTTGTAACAAAAGCCATGGCAGTTTATTAGAAAAAGACATACTCCAGGGGAGGAGGCTGGAGCTGGAGAAGAGGGAGAGCTAAGAAGCTTGGCATCTGCTGTACGGAGTCAAGACTTTTATGTTACACACCTGCGGCTTTGGGGCTCATTTGCATAGTGTGGACCTGTTTTGCACATATTCTGTCACTGTAATTCTATATACAATTTCACGTGTTGAATGTCTCCTTAGCATCTGACATCTCCATCCGGGAGCATGTATTATTATTATAATTATTATTATTATTATTATTATTATTATTATCTTTCCTTCCCTCAAACTCACCGTGTAGCTGAGGATAACCCTGAACACTGGATCCTCCTACATCTCTAAGGCTGGGATTGAAGGTGTAGACCACGCCGGGTTTATGCCATGGCCCCGTGGGCTCACGATAATGAGGTGTGCAATTAGTTCAACTTCAAAGTCCCCACAGGGTTTCAGAGTTACAACTCCAGTTAAGAGCCCCAAGTCCAAACTCTTCTCTCAGACTCAAGGCAATCTAAGTGCAACTCCTTGTCATCTAAAAAAAAAAAAATCAAATCACACATTTTTAATATTCAATTATGCAGAATACACACTATCATTACAAAAGGGAGGAATGAGGGAACAGTGAGGACATACTGGACCAAAGCAAGACGGAAACCCAGCAGGGCAAACACTCCATGGGCAAACGCTCCAGGTCTGCTGTCAAGTGCCTTAGCTGGTTCTGACCCTCCAACTTGTCTGCCTATAGCCTCTCTCTCTCCCCCTTCTCCCTCCTCCTCTCCCTCCCCTTTCCCCTCTCCCTCCCTTTCCTCCTCTCCCCACCCCACCCTTTCCCCCTCACTTTTCTCCCCCCTCTCCCTCCCCCCTCCCTGCCCATCCCCATTTCTCCCTCTCCCTTCCTTTCCCTCCCTCCCTCCCCACCCCACCCTTTCCCCCCTCTTCTTCCCCCTCTCTCTACCCAAACCCCCCTCCCTCCCTCTCCCTTCCTTCCCCTCTATTCCCTGTATCCAGCTCTCCTTGGCTGGGTCCCCCTCACTGCCCGGCCTTCACTTCTTTACACAACTGGCTCTTAGGAACTCCACCCAGGGACTCCCCTGCCACATATTACCTGGCCTTGGTGACTCTAAGATGATGGAGGAAGACCTCATGACTCTTTACTTGTGTGTGCCCCGTGAGTCTAAAGCCAGCAGCTTTGGACGGCGCTGCCAAGTTTGGCTTCTGCTTGGGGTGGAACCTGGCCCTCCTGAACCACATTTGAGGGTTTTGTTTATTCACCCCTTCTAGCAGCCCCCCAAAGTTGGAAACTTGGCTGCCTGGAGGCACACACTCTCCTTAAGTGGGGCGCACGTCAGGCCTCTCCCTGATTGTAAGTACCTCTTTCAGCCCAAGCCTGCACTTGGGGCTTCCATTATCTGCTGCTCGTTCTTCTCTCTAGAGTGTACAATATGTATTTCTTTCTACTCCACTTGCTCTTTTTCCTTGTAAACCTTCACAAGGCCTCAATACGGGGTAGAATTCCCTCCACCAAAGAATTTAGACTATTACCTTTTGGTTCAGCACCAGACAAGTTCATAGGACATGGGCAGAAAGCAGCCACAGACCTTGCCATTGAAAGACCAAAAGTAAAGTTAAGGAAACCCCACACACACACTTAAAGGACATTCTGACCTAGAAAGCTCACCCGCAGCTTTCCCTCACAAGGCCCTAAGAGAGCAGGATACCAAGAATTCACACTGCCTCACTGATAGCTGCAACTCAGGTTTGCCCAGACAAGATTAATTAGCACACCCCGAGGCCCTAAGGTCTGCTGATCTGAACAGTGAGACCATCCGGCCTCAAGGAGAAAACCCATGACTGGTCATGTACTCAATGGACAGGGGTTCACAGCCCCACCCTAAGCTTGTGGTTTTTTCCTTTAAAAATACCCCCACCCAGAAAAGGTTGCTTCTCTAGCCTGCGTGCTGAGGGAGCCCGTTTACGCAAACGTATCCCGTTCGTTAAAACCTCTTGCGTGTTGCATCAACTGGACTGGACATTGAGTTCTTGAGGGTACCGACCAAAACAGGAAGACTCCTCATTCTGAGGGTCTTACACCATAATATCACAACAAAGGCCTCTAGCCCAGCTTCTGATATTGCCCCCTTCTGAAACTTCTTGAGCTAGGCCTCCATATTCTTCATTGATCTAGGCTCCTACTAGGAGGTCCCACTAAACTCCGTTGACAGCACTCAACGTTTTTGTAGTTTAATGTCCCCAAAAATCTATATTCCTCCAAAAAAAGAAAAAACCAAAATCAAACAAACAAAATTCCTATCATCGTCAGGTCTATCACAGCAATAGCCCACTCTCCGATACCAACTTCTACTTTATATTACCGTAATAAAACACAATGGTGGCTAAGGCAACTTACACAAGAAAGGGTTTATTGCAGTTTATGGTTTCAGAGGATTAAAGCCCATGGTGTGGAATAGAGGCAGTAGGTATATAGTGGGTGTGACAGAAAGCTGAGAGCTCAAATCTGGGATTGTGATGAAGAAACGGAGATCAAATATAGGAATGACTCGTGGCTTTTAAATCTTAAAACTGGTTCTAGTGAAGTACTTCCTCCAGCAAGGCCACACCTTCTAAATCTACCCAAATACTACCACCAGCTGGAGACCAAGTGTTTAAACATCTGATCCTATATAGGACATTCTCACTGACACTGTCACAGATGAGCTTTGGGAAAGCCATTAGATGATGAAGGCTCTGAACTTGGCACAGTTGGGGGTAAAGCTCAGTGTGCATAGTTTCGGGGGAGCAGGTCACTGGCAGCATGCCTTGCAAGGTTGTAGTTTATCCCTAGTTCCTCCTGGTCTCTCTGCTTCTTGGCCTCCATGAAGAGAGTAACTTTTCTCTGCTGTGGACTTCCCCTCATGTTGTTCTTAATGCAATGGAGTCAATCCATGGACTGAATCCGAGATTGTGACCCGACAGAAATCCTTCCTCCTTTAAATTGTATTCTCAAGTATGTTATCAGACTGAGGCGAAAGTAGAGAACTCAGGAAAGTCAGACCTGGTGTTCATGATTCCTGTTTTCTTTTTCATCCTAAATGTAAGATATTATACTCAAATCTATACCCCACCCCTCTTTTGATGGGTCTTTCTACCTTGCCATATGCCCAGGAATGGCCTGTTGGTGAGCTCCCTGGTATTTAGGGTCATGGACAATTTGCATCTCAACGGAAGGATATGGTAACTTCTCCAAGTGCCTCGTTATACTTACACAGACAAGCTAGCCTTTAGCTAATTTCATGAAACTGTAAGAGATCTTTGTTGTTTGAACTCATTTCCCACCTGAACAAAAGGATGCTATATGCATTCAGGAATGGATAAGCTCCTCTCTGGTCACCCCATCTGGGGTTGCCCCCCAAAATTAATATTATTTAACACCATCTGGCCACCAAACCCGTCCAGTCACACAGGGTTTTGTATAGTCACTAAACCACTATTCTTCCAGACTTAATTACTCTGCTTACCAGATGGAGCAAGCTCAGTTACAGAGGCTGTGTGTTGTGATGGTTAGATTCAGGCTCTGGAGTGGAGTTTCTGGGTTCCAAGCTTGGCTGCATAACTGTCAACACATGGCTATGGAAGAGGTTAGCTGTTGGTGCACAGTTCTTCCTCTGTAAAGGGGGAACAACTATGGACATCACATAGAGTTATGGTAAAGAATTAATAATTAATAATCTAATCTATAGAGGGTCAAGGAAATAAAGAAGATAGCTCAGTCAATAAAGTGTTTCATCGGAGCAAGAAGGATGGAGTTCAACCCCCAGAATATAAACAAATAAACAAATAAATAAATAAAATGCTGGGCATGGTGTCACCTGCTTGTAATCGTGGTGCCAAGGAGACAGGACTCGGTGATTTAGCTGAGTCGGTAAGCCTCTAGATCCCTATGGGAAGTTCTCTCTCAAAACTACATTTTTTAAAGATGGCTAGTACCTGAGAAATGATACCTGAGGTTGTTTGCTGCCCTCTACACATACACATGTAAACACATGAATATGCTCGAGTGCATGCATGCACGTGTGCGCGCGCACACACATACACACATACACATACACACACACACACACAGAGAGAGAGAGAGAGAGAGAGAGAGAGAGAGAGAGAGAGAGAGAGAGAGAGAGGGAGAGGGAGAGAAGAGAGAAGAGATTACTTTGATATTATAAAAAGCACCAGGCAGAAAAATTTCTGACAGTTCCTGAAGGTATAGAGGATTTTCCTTCATTTGAATGAGTGGATGCTTACATGTCTCCAAAAATTATTGGAAAATCAAGCACATACAAAAGTCTTACTGTTAGGAAATCTGAAATAGATAATATTAGACAAAGATTTTTAGCTTTGCTGTTTGTTTCTTTATTCAAGGAAGCAATCAATTTCAGCCCAGACTACACAGTGTCTGAGTGACAAAAGACAAGACAAAGAGAGGATCAACAGGCCCTGCCTGACAAAAGAAGACCATAATATGAGTCTGGATAATCTTCTAGTCCCATTTGACCGTGGACCCATCAATTGCTAGAATGATGGGATAATAGTTGCGATGAGCTGGGCATTGTGCTAGTCACTCAGTTTATCCTTGATAATACCACCCATGGCCAGTGTCTGTTGTCAGCTCCATTTCAGACAGAGTCTCAGAGATATTAACTGAATTGGCCTGAGTCACACGGTTAAAAAAGCTGTGCAACTTGATACTTTCAACTACTCGAGAAAAACTAGGTGGTACTCTCAGATCTCAGGTAAATGTTATTTATACTTTATGATATTTATACTTAAAAGTCATATGACTAACTTTATCTTCAGTTTTTATATAACCCAGAACTATAGTCAAGCCAAGAGTACAAGTAAAACTGTTATAGTCCGCCTCTCATCAACTTGACACCAATACACATTTCATTACATTATAGTGAGTCCTCAACTAGGGAATCAGAAAGTCAAATTTATACCCAGTATATCATGCATGAATATACCTGAAAACAAAATAATCCTTTCTCTGAAAGAGGTTAAAAGTATCTTTGCATGATATTCACACTTCTCCTTTAATGCCTATTATAAATATATTTCACACTGAATGATAAAAGGAAAATTGATGAGTATAAGAATTCACAATGTAATATGGAATAAACATCTATCTATCACATAGATATTATCATTTGTCTATATCTATGGAGACAGGTTCTTACTACATAGAACAGGCTAGTCTGAAACTCACTATGTAGCCAATTTTGGCCTCCAATTCATGATTTTACTGCCTCAGTTTCCTGTGATAGAATTTTAGGTATGAGCTACCATGTCCAGATTTCTAGATGGTCCTTACAAAAACCTTGATTTTTTTCTTAATTCATAAAGTGTAAGGAACCTAGAGTTCCCAGGTAGTAACTTCTACCTTACGTGTATGCAATTAATGTTGTGTTACCTGATGGATATAAGACTTTTACACCAGACAGAACATAAAACTATTAGGACAAAAGCCAAATAGAACACAGACACAGATGTACACATACACATATGCACACACACACACACACACAGAGAGAGAGAGAGAGAGAGAGAGAGAGAGAGAGAGAGAGAGAGAAAGGATAGAGATAGATGATCAATAGATGATTGACAGATAGATAGATGATAGATAGATAGATAGATGAAACTAAGACCTTTGTCCAAGCAGAGAAGTGTTAAGATCATAGTGTTACCATCTAAACTTCTGTTGGTATAACCAAGGGCAACAGAAAGTAAAACCATTTGAATTTGACTTGATTTTTATCTTGATTCTTGGATCTATTAATTCTTGCTATGAAGGAAACATCACCGCCTGCTGGATCCTGGCTTAGAGTTCCTACAGCCTTCCAAGCTCACCTAGGTAGCACAGTCATTGAGTATTCATAAAACTATTTCTCTACTCTGCCAAATAAGCTTCAGAATGGTGAGGAACGTGGTAAAGTTAGTGAATTTTGTGACCATGGCCACGTTCTGTTCTCCATTTTTCTGTGAGCTGAGTTCTTCTACCAGAAGCAACTAATGATGATTGATATGGTGGTTCATGTTGATTGTCAACATAACAAGACCTTGGGTCACCTAGGAGACAAGACACTAGACATACCTGTAAGAGAATTGCCTTTGTTAATTACAATGAGGAGATCCATCTTAATTATGGGTGGCATTATCCTAGGAGCCTAGGTCCTGGACTTACAAATAAAAAATAGGAAGCAAGTTGAGCACCATCATTCATTTCACTCTGCTTCCTGATTGTAAAGTTAATGTGACCAGTTGATTCACACTCCTGTACAACGGACTACACCCCTACACTGTGAGTCAAAAGAAATCATTCCTTGTGTAGATTTTATCGTATATTTTATCACAGCAACATAACAGTAACCAAGAAAACGGATAAGCCATTGTGTTAGTTCATGGATAGGGAATGGAAAGAATAATTGTAGGTGAGAGTGCTGAATTTCTAACCACAGTAGTGCTTGGTGTCCAGAGATAGTATTTGCTCATTGGAACAGGAGTTATAAATGAGTGTGACCGGCCATGTGGGTTCTGGAAACTGAACGTGGGTCCTCTGGAGGAGCACCTAATGCTCTTAACCACCGTGGCATTTCTCCAGCCCAATTTTCTTGTGTCTTTAGGACCTACATGATCCTAATCTTTATGCATTAGTTAAGATTTTGGTGTGCAGAGACCACAGCAACTCTTTTTAAGGAAAACAATTAATTGGGACTAGCTTACAGTTTCAGAGGTTTAGTCAATTATCATCATAGTGGGAGATGGTGGTGTGCAGGCAGACATGGTGCTGGAGAAGGAGCTGAGGGTTCAGTAGGCAACAAAAAGTGAACTGTGTTCCACACTGGGTGTAGCTTGAACATAGGAAACCTCAAAGTCCACCATCACAGTGACATATTTCCTACAACAAGGCCATATCTATCCTGATAAAGCCATAGCTACTAATGTGTCAGACCCATTCAGGCCATTTTCTTTCAAATCATCACATCTCATATATACCACTCCCAATTACAGTGTTTCTATAATTGCCCAACTTTATGATTTGATGGGTGTGGCCATTTGGATGAGAAATACTTCCCTCCCCATAGGCTAATATAGTCTCCAGTTTTGGGAGATTTTGGAACCTTAAGAACATGAAATTACTTTATATGAAGTAATTTTATGTGAAGTAATTTTATGGTTGGGGTCACCACACATAGAATTATTTTGCTCCTATTTCATAACTGTAATTTGCTACTGCTATGAATTGTAATGCAAATATCTGATATGCAGCTCCCATGGGATCACAACCCTCAGGTTAAGAACCATTGGCTTATTTAGTTTTCTTTGCATCCTGACCATTTGCCTTACTTCTTGTATAGGGATTAGATGCGATATTTTGCTGCTGACCCTACTGCCATGTCATTCCATCCCCACCACGACAGACTAGCCTTCTGGAACCAGGAACTAAAATTAGCTCTTCCTTAAATTACATGTGGTCATGGTGTTTTATCACAACAGAAAAGTAACTGATACTTTACTGAGGCAGAATTTTTTATTCAATTATTTTCCATCCTTTGTTCTGTAACTGACATAACAATGTTTCACAGGGCAACCCAACATTTTGACTATGATATGTTCATCTACAAGTGTCCATAGCTATCCTAGAGCGCATGTAGCCTATAGTTGCAATTTGGATATTCCTGAAAGAGTCGTGGCTATTTATTTCCTGTTCAATAGATATGTCAACACTGATTTTGTCTGTATGATAGCACAGGAGAATAAATGTCCTGGGAACATAAAAAGTAATGAACTTAATTATGACATGGGGAGCTGGTCTGTCATTGAGGTGGGATAGTGAAAGTGTATTGCTGGCTTTTTCAGAAGAAAGCAAAGAAATGTCTGTGAACTGTAATTATCAGGAAAAGAGGATTTGTCAAATCAACAAGTAAATAATAAATATCAGGATGTATGTCGATTTTCCCAAGCAATGAAGTTACATTTGAAATAGTACTTGCAAATAGTTCATTTACAAGAGGACTCACTTGTAAATTCCTGATGAAATTTACAATAATCTACTGATCCTCTAAGAACCAGCTGTTCTCTGCACAGGTCAAACAGGTGAGGTGAATGGAACATGATGGAAATTACCACTCTTGCCTCTTTCAAATCCCTGTGGCAGTCTCTGATATGTTTACAGTGGTATTGTTTTGCCTATACTGTGTCTGTAAGGACAGCCAGTTCTGGTAGCTTCCACTTGGCTTTTCCTGAAAGAATCTTCATTGTACAAATAGATCGATTAAAGTCTGAGATTCTATCTGTTGATTCTGGGATCATCAGGAGACCCATTTAAAGTAGCTGCAATGATAACCATAGGGTAGATAGTCTTGGGGGGATGTCTGGACTAACTGTAAGATGAACCCAATCCTTGCTTCTGAAGTGACACCTTGGTATTGTGTCCTCTCCTGGCAGAAGGGACAGAAGTGAAAATAAGTAAAATAATAATCTCAGTTCCAGGGAGAAAGCTCATCCAGTAAAGGCATTTGTCACCTAGCATGGCGAACCGAGCTCAGTTCCTGGGACTGTTCTATGACACCACTTCTGTGGGAATGTGAACAAATACCTCATCACCCAAGATAGGTGACTGATGGCAGAACAAAATTCAATGTGGTGAACTAATGAGCTTTTCTGATGTTACTTACAGGAATATGGGCGAGGGGTTTCTCAGAGCAACAGAAATGACTCAGTGACAGCAGCGGCGTCGCCAAAGCCCACTCCACATGGGTGACAGTTCATAAAAACTGGAAAGCTGGAGCTCACTGCATGGCCTGCAGGCAGCTCAACTGATAAATAGTGTCCTTTGCAGGTGGTTCGGTTGGTCTTTGTCCTTTGCAGGTAGTTCGGTTGCTCTGTACCTCTTCCAGGAAGCTTGGCCCATCTATTTCTTCCGGGTGGCTCTGCTGGTTGGACAGTCCTTTCTACTTAAACGCACTTTTGGGGAGAGGGGGGAAAGCCCCAGTGGTTCTTGTCAGTTTTAGTCATTTATCCTGTGTGATTTACACACACACACACACACACACACACACACACACACACACACACACTAAATAAGTAAACAGATAAATCAGTAAATGAATACAAGCTCAGTATGTCCTGCTCTACTGTAAAGTCATTAATTCCCTGCGTAAGACCTCTACCCTGAGAACATGGTCATCTAAAAGCCTCACCTCTTAATACTATCGCTAAATTCCAATATGAATTCTTCAGAGGATGCACACTTACACCACTGAACCCCAGCTTTGATGGTGTGTGCAGAGATACATTACCATGGGGCACAGGTCTGTGAAGTCTAAACTGAGAAGCAAGGCCACGGCCAGGACATCGTGGCAAGGACAGGTTGAGGGACTCAGGAACGGAAGCCACAGACTGGGGCCCTGAAGAGTGTCAGGCACCAGAGTAAGGGTGAGGCTCAAACCACAGGTAGGGGCTGCAGCCAACATTCTTTCAGTTGTCTGAGCTGCTGGGATATAGCATAGAGCACATTTACAAACCCAAACTAAACAAAAAACAGCTAACTGGGCTGGACCATTTAGTTTGCCAGTCTGGTCTATTCTGCTTTCTTCGGGATGGTGTTTAACATTCCTCCAAGACAAAGCTTTTTGCCTTGGCTCTCTCCTTCCAACTTGACCTATACAATTCCATTGTCCATAGTCACATGACAATAGAGAAGGACCAGGCACTTCTAACCTCAAATAATGACTTTAATATTTAGGGGAAAAAAACAAGTAGAGAATAGTAGGATAAAAGATCAAAACTCACTTCCAGGCTTGAAAACCTTCCAAGCCCCATCAATCCCGTGGAATGAAAACCCACCAATCCCTGGGCTCAGCTTGACATTTCATCAATTCCCACCCAGGGAAATCTTCTCCCCAAAGAAACCCTATAGAAAGCCTGCCCCCTGCTCAGTTCCTTGCTACTTCTCACCGGAGCAGAGGCAGCCACCCTCTGGCGTCTCTCCCAGTAAACCTCTTGTGTGACCTTGATTGTATGGTGTGACTATGTGGTAGTCCTTGGCTCCCAGCTGCTAGGATACCTTTCTCTTCAGAGCTGGACCACTTCCACTGGGAAAACCTTTCTCCTCAGAGATGCAACACCTGCACCAGGAAGCTTCTCCACCCCGCTCCCTGCCCCCACCCCAGAACTGTTACACTTAGAAGAATGAATTTTTTTTTTCTTTTCGTCATTGCCTTTCCTCCCTCCCCCCCCCCCGAGTTATACAGACTTAAGAGACTAGTCCTCACGCTAGGGAGACAGCCAAGTCAGTCAATGGAGTGCTTGCCACACAAGCCTGAAAACCAGAGTTCAGATTTTCAGCACCCACATAAAAAGTGCAGTACAGAGAACACTCAGTACCAGAGAGACAGAGATCCCTGGAGCTTGCTTGATCGCTTGTGTTTGCCGAACTGGTGAGCTCCAGTGCCTGTCACCTCCAAGAAGGAAGATCTGGGAGGAGGTAACATGATCGATATGTATTGTCTAAAAACACTGGGAAAAAAAAAAATGAAACTACAAAAGAATAAGGTGAGAAAGTTGCCTGACATGGATCTCTGACCTACACACACACACGCACACATGCACGCACACACACATGCATGCACACATGCACACACACACACACATGCACACACATGCACGCACGCACGCACGCACGCACGCACGCACGTACGCACGCACACAGGCACACACACCTAAACCCGCAAGCTTCTAGAGAATGATTTATCAACCCTAGGACGAACTTTCTGTGCCTCTCCCCCCACTTCTTGTGGGTATGGTGTCTGTTCTGCTGTCTGATGGGGCTAAGCTTTCTGCCACACTTTATCTATTTATTTGTCATTCCATGACCAAAGCTGGAACTTCCCACTTGAATGAGAAAAGTCAAGTGTCCAATCTGGCCATTCCCGAGTCCTGTGACTGGTAATGCTTGCTGACCTTGAGCCAAATGCAGAAGGCAGCTGCAGATGGTGCTGTGGGGAGAGAGAGTGTGGAAGGTACCTCCTGCTAATCATAGACGCCCAGGCCCAGCCAAGCCACCGGACTCCTGGCTGGGAGTCAAGGCTCCAGCCTTCCCCCATGTGGGACTGTGTCCAGTCTCCTTAGGAAACTGTCTGGCAACCTGTTCCCCCAGCGTGAGGTGCCTCCTTCCCTGGCCTTGGAGCCAGTAGTCAGTCACCTGAGGGAAGAATGCCTGTCAGAATTAAGGTCTAGAGTCTGCTCTTTACAGCTTCGGGATGATTCACTTCCTGCTATTAGGATTGCTTTCTGACATGTAGGTGTTTGGGCTGTCTGTCTCTGACACTCAGTTTTACAATATCCCACTGGAGGTAGGTGTGGGCACCATTCGCTAACCCTTGCTGAGTTCAGCACCCCTAGCTCTTTTGTCTGTTCCTATCTTAGACCATGGTGATCTGAGAAGAACCCTAACTCCAGGCAAGGAAAGGCCAAAGAGTGACATGGAAACATCTTGGGCGTTGTTGGTTAATTTTAGTCTCATGCTTTGGGACACTTGTTCCCATGGAATTAATGAAACAAATAAAATGCCCAGATACATTTTCTAATTATTTATGCTATTATAGAGGAGTGCAACTTACTTCTTATTGAGTCTGTATCCAAAAGTCTTTCCAAACTCATTTATTAATATTGACAGTTTATCTGCAAAAGCTTTTGTGTTTTCCATGCACCAAACTGTGGCCACTTCAAATATGGGCCTGCTTTATATTTTCTTCTGTACCCCCATTCACTTTCATTATTTCTCTTGACTTATTCTATGAGGAAGGTTTGCTAGGACATAGATAAATAGGTGCATGGCAACTGGCATAACTGAAGCCTCTTCCTGGTGAGAAACATTATTTTTTTAGTATTGCATTAGATGTTTGTGGTTTTTGGAAGTTTGCTAATCAATGAATAGTCTTCTTCTGTTCTTATCTGGACAGATTTTTTGTTTAAAGTCATGTATGTGTCAGGTGGTGGTGAGAGCCTCCAGTCCCTGCTCTCCTCAGCACTGGGGTTATAGGTGCAGCTTCAGCCACGCCCTCCAGTTTTCTATATGGGTACCAACATCCAAACTCATGTTTGTATAGCAAATGTTCTGACCCACCAAGCCATCTAACTCCTTTGAAAATTTAACTTTTGACTTTAGAGTTATCTTCGGTACATAGAAAAGTTACAACAGTAATGAGGAGGTCCCACACAGCCTTCTGTCTGTAACATTTTGCATTAGTATACTCCATTTTTTTTAAATGAGCAACAAACAACTAATGGGGATGTTATCAATCAAAATCTATACATTATTGAAAACGGAGATTTTACCCAATGTCCATTTTCTATTTCAAGGTTGCATCGCTGTGGTCAAGATGTCTCTTTGGGCATAGGGTGGCTTTCCTATTTGTGATAACTTTTATTTGTAAGGACTGGCTTGGGTATTTTATGCACTGTTTCTCACCTGAGATCTGTGTGTGTGAATGTGTGTGTGTGTGTGTGTGTGTGTGAGAGAGAGAGAGAGAGAGAGAGAGAGAGAGAGAGAGAGAGAGAGAGAGAGAGAGAGAGAGAGAGAGAGAAGAAGAAGAAGAAGAAGAAGAGGAGGAGGAGGAGGAGGAGGAGGAGGAGGAGGAGGAGGAGGAGGAGGAGGAGGAGGAGGAGGAGGAGGAGGAGAATGAATTGTCTTGGTCTGCATGGAAGGAAGCTCATCTTGCTTTAACTCCATCCTGAGAGCCTAGCACCCATCATATCGGAGCCACTGAGACTGCTTGCAAGAAAACCTCAGACTGAACTTGTTGAATGTTGACAATCCTTTATATTTGGGAGACTGCAGAAGTCATTGGCACCATCTGATGCCTGGGGCCTTAATAGACTAAATGTTGGAAGAAGAGAAAGCTTACTGACCCATACAAGCTCTGTTTGTTTCTTATCCTATAAAACCTACATATATCCATAATGTGTCTAAGTGTGAGCCATATAGTATGCATTCTCAAACTATGAAATAATAAACAGCTCTCCAGAAAGCAGGAATTTTTTTCTATTCTTTGAAAGTTTCATAGATGTATAATATATCTTAACTGTATTCACCCCTCCCTCCTACTATGCTCTGCTATATCTCCCTTTCTCTTTTTCACTCTCTAAGTCAAGTTACTACTGCCCATGTGTTCATGGGTATGCGGCCATCCACTGGGGCAGGGACAACCTGCTTACTTGTGGCCACCCCGGAAAGAAAACTGTCTCTCCCTCCTAGTAACATAGCTCACCACTTGGGTGGAGCCTCATGAACTCTTCCTGCATCCACACTGGAATCTTTAACTGGCTTGATCTTGTGCAAGTAACCACAGTTGCTAGGAGTTCGTGAGTTCAGCAGCCACATCATGTCCAGCTTTGTACAGCAATCTCCTCCATCCTCCGGCTTAGTCATTTCCTCCCTGTCTTCCATGATGTTTAGGAAACAGGATACGCAAAACCCTAAGCAGCCCCAGTTTCTCAAATGCTGAGAGTTTAAACATTACCTTTTAAAGTAAAACAGTACAGTAACTGCACATTTATACCCACATCCATTACAGTGAAACGTTGGTTAAAAGCAAGTTAGTGTGAGGAAGCATTTGTCGAATATGATGGTTGAGGTTTGAGGACAAGTGGCCTTTAACTGTTGGACAATAATTGTCTCCTGAAGTCATTCCAGAGTAATGTGACTGTATGGTATCACAGTGAATAGCATTTCTCTTCCTAGATGAGTGGGCTAACTATGTAGTCCATTCCATTTAATCCCTGAAGTCACTGTCGCAAGAAAAGGTGTGGAGAGCTGGGAATGGCTCAGTTGTTTGTTGAGTGAGCATGAGGGCTTGAGTTTGAACCTTAGCATTCACGTTAAAGCCACATGCAATGGTGTGCATCTGTTACCCCACCACTGTGGAGGCAGACAGGCAATCCCCGGGGCTTGCTGGTGAACCAGTCTAGTCAATCAGTGAGCGCTACATTCAACAAGAGACATTATTATACCCAAACAAGGTGGAGAAAAGTTGAGAAAGATGCTCAGCATTAACCTTTTACACACACACACGCACACACACACACACACACACACACACACACACACACACACCAAAAATAGATGTCATTATCCTGAAAGACAATGGTTAGTTTTTTCTGTTTCTAGCACGTCCACACAAAAATATTTGGTTTCTTATTTTGTTGTCTCTGGTAGGCTTTTCAAAGTTAAGTAGTGGCTCCAACAGAGATCACCGTGTTTTCACAGAAATGGTCCATCAGTAAAGCACACATTCGTGGATTGTTTGAGCAACGTTTCCTCTTCCATTGTGTAGATTTTCTACCCACTTACAATTTACCAATACTTTTTATTTTACCATTTTAGTAGCTTTTCAATAATTTCATGTAATGTTCCGAACACATTCACCTCTTTCCCAGATCCTTCCAGATCCAATCCCTCCTCTATTCACCAACTTCATGTCTTCTTCAAAAAGGGGGGAAATCAAGGACAATTTGTGTTGCCCATAAGGAAATTAGACACAGGCTGCTTTGCATTTGTAGTCAGGATAAAACAATCCTGTAATTACAAACTCTTCTCACTTGGCTTATTGATAACATAGATCAATCATCTGGTTGCAGCTAGGATATATAGTTTAGAAGAGGATGGTCTGCTTGGTGAATTACCTAGGGCAATTGTCTAACCCCAGGAAACCAGTCTCCATATGCCAGCATGCGATCAGTGTCTCAGGGATCAGAGACTAATTATAATAGTGCCAGCCCAGCCCGGGCACCATTAGGAGGTCAGACCTGCCAGAAGAAATCAATTATAGGAGATGAACCTGTTTGGATGTGCTTTGCGCCACTGCCCCTTCTGAGGTCCAAGTTCATGAATGCCAGAACCTGTCACTCGCCCTCACTTGGCCCTGACCTTCCCTTCTGCCTGACTTTGCCTTTCTCTTCCGTACACAGAATTAATGAGACATGGGGAGGAGGTGGAGAGGAGAACTCCTCTTTATGGAGATGTAGGCTTTGGCCAAGAGAGCAGATTGCAGACGAATCCAGTTATCCTCCAGCAGAAAACAGAGGCATGCACGTATTTGCATGTGTGTTCTAAGAGCACATGCAGGCTCGTACATGTGAGCTCCACCTTTACTAAGAGTTCACTATGGCTGTGTTCCATGCGAGAGTAGATGAGTACATGAACCCATATGTCCTCGTCGTCATGTACATGTAGGTGCATAGGCAAAGCAGGAACATACTACCCAATCCTTTCTGTATATCCATGAACCCATGGTCTCCTTGAAGCCAAGACAAATAAATTCTAGAAGTTTCTATGACAGCTTGATTACAGATCTGAAACCTGAAGGATCAGAAACCTCCATGCCAGGACTAGAAAGGTGGTTCATTCTTTTGTGTCCCTGGTTATCTCAACCCACTCAACCCAGCTCTGATTGAATCACAAATACAGCTAGGAGACCCCGTGGCTGAAGAAGAGCTGGCATGTGTGTGTGTGTAGTATTGCATAGGTGTGTCCATGTGACTGTGGTATGTGTAGTTGCATCTACATGTATGTGATTTAATGAGTGCGTTCATCTACGTGTGTACATAGGTATATTAATGTGTGAAGTGCATGAGTATCCGTGTGCATATTTGTATGCATACATATGTGTGCATATGTGTTTATATCTACTGCATATACTTAAATCTGTGTGTGTGTGCATAATGGTGTGAAAATGTATGTGTGTATGCAGATGCATGTATTCATAAGTGTGTATGCATACCAACACATGTGTGTAATGAGTCCCTATAAGTATACATGTGTGTGCATATGTATCTGTGCATGCATGCTGAAGCTGTTAGGAGTGTGTGTGTGTGTGTGTGTGTGTGTTTATCTGTTAGTATCACTGATAAATCCCTTGTTTGGTTTTTATAAAGCACAGGATATAAAGATCTTGAAAAAAGAAACTTCCTAAAGAAAAATAATCTATGGACATGTCTTGGCTTTTGAATTTTTAACAGATTTATTGAGCTATATTTCACATACAGATCTCATATGTCAAATGTCCAATGGCTTATTTTAGTTTCCATTTAACCATTATATTTTTATTAATTACTGGAGAATTTCATACAATATATTTTAACCATCTTTATCCACCACTCCTCTCCCTAACTCTGTGCAGATCCATGCCCATCCCTTACCCCTTCCAACTTTGCCTTTGGCGTACTCAAGGTCTTGTATCCTTTCCCACATGCAACTTGAGAATATTATCACTACCCCAGAAAGAAACCCACAGGCTTACTGTACTGACTATGTGTCAACTTGACACAAGCTATGGTCATCAGAGAGGAAGGAGGCTCTGTTGAGAAAATGTCTCCATGAGATGCAGCTATAAGGTATTTTCTCAATTAGTGATCAATGGGGGAAGGCAGACCATGGTGGGTGGGGCCATCCCTGAGCTGATGATCCTGGGCAAGTCATGGGAAGCAAGCTGGTAAGCAGCATCTTCCATGTTCCTGTCTCTGGGACCCTTCCCTGCTTGAGTTCCTCTCCTGACTTCCTGCAACAATGAACAGTAATACGTAAGTGCACGCCAAATAAACCCTTTCCTCTCCAACTTACTCTAGCTCATGGTGTTTCAGTGCTGTAGTAGAAGCCCTAAGACACTTGCCCATTATGCTTCCTCCTCCTCCTCCCCCTTCCTCCCACCTCCCTGTCTCCCACCTCCAACACTGATTTACTTTCTGTCTCTAGAGTTGTTTCTTTGGAACCTCGCATGTAAGTGAATCAATACAATATATAGTCCTTTTTGTGAGCAAAGTGAGTGTGTGTGTGCGTGGGGGGGGGTGGTACAGGTCAGGCTCAACAATTCCTCAGGATGCAGTTCCCATTACTGGGGAGAGGGTCTTTCAATGTCCTGGAACTAACGCACTCTTCTGAGCTTGCTGGCTACCAAGCTCCACAGACGTCCTATACCCACCTTCCAGACAGAATCCGTCATTGCACCCAACCCTTTTACATTGGTTTTGCGGTTCAAATTTGCACAATCAGTACTTTTGCAATGGAACCATCCTCCAGCCCCCAAATATATAGTCACGTAACTGACTCTTTAACGTAGCAAAATATTTTTAAGGCTCATCTATGCTATAGCCAGAATCAGTACCTCATTTCTTTCAATGGCTGAAAAATAACCCATTGTACAGACAATAAATCACATTGGATTTATCCACTTACGAGGCTTGCTTTGCTTTCACTTTCCATCTGTTACAAGCAACGATGCTAAGAGCAAAGCTTTTTTTGCTGGCCATATTCTTTAAGTCTTCTTGGGAAAATGACTATGGGTAAAATTATTGGCTTATATTGGGCTTGTATGTTAACTGTTTGAGGGACCACCATGCTGTTTTCCAAACTGGCTGCTCTGTTGAATATTTGACAGCACATGAAGATTCCAGAACTCTGTTTCTGGTGTGTGTGTGTGTGTGTGTGTGTGTGTGTGTGTGTGTGTGTGTGTCCGTCCCAGGCCAGATCAACATGGGTGTCTTAGTTACTCTGATGAAACAAAATGACCAAAATCTTCCTGGAAAGAACTCATCACTGACCCCCAACTTAAGATGTTCAGAAAATGCATCATTCATTTTGGCTTTGAAAAAGAACTTACTGATCAGCAGTTCCCACAGAGGGGACCAAGTTCAGTATCTAACATCCTAGTTAATAAGAGCCTGCACCTGGCCTGCCATCATGATATCAATGTATGATGTTTCTATGATAGTAAATCCTCTTATTGAGTAAATGAACAAGATGGGCTCTCCTGAAATGTAGATGGCAGAAGTAATCCTTCTCACAATAATGAGTTCTGTAGATCAACCAGAACTGAATTATTCAATATAGATCAATAGACAGGCAGGCAGAAGTGTATCACAGGAGACACACACACACACACACACACACACACACACACACACACACACACACACACAACATTTGGTGGGATACACAGAATTGAAATATTGAAATCAGAGGTCAAACTATCATATTTCTTGGTCATAAATAAAGTGGTGGTTTTTAAATTGTTATAGATATGTATGCAGTTATTCTAAGATTTTGCAAAATGAAAACCTTTTATCTTGTCAATTTGCTTTTTAATATTTGGAACAAAGGATGAATTCTTAGTGATTTCAACATGTTGCCCAGTGGGTGTCCCCTCCTCCCCCACCTTTTAGGGTTGCTCACAGCTAGAATATTCTGTGGTAAAAATGGAGGGCCTCTGAAGAAAAGACACCCAGCCATTTTGCTAGAAGCCCCGTAGCTGAGGGGCATGCATTTAGTAAGGAGAATATTTCATTGCTGCAGGCAGCTTTCCTAATGTTTTAAAAGGGAATAAAACAAAGCAAAATGGCTCACATTTGATTTGCAGGCTGTCTTTTGTTGTTGTTTTGCTTTGCTTTTTGTTTCTTCAAGAAGGTTTCTCTTTGTAACAGCTCTAGCTGTCCTGGAACTCACTTGTAGACCAGGCTGGTCTCGAACTCACAGAGATTCGCCTGTATCTGCTTCTTGAGTACTAGGATTAAAGATGTGCACCACAATGCCCGACTGGCTTTTTTTTTTAATTTAGACATACATTAAGATAATTTTACAAAGGGCAAAAGATGCCTATAGCTCACTGTTGCTTAGTAACAAACAATTGTTGTCATCTCTTAGCACCACAGCTCCAGGAGACCTCAATCTTGGCTTCACCTGCTGTGTGTCTTTGCACCTGTCACTGGGCATCTCTGGGCTTTGTATTTTTTTTTTCTGCAGCCTATCTATTCCAGGTGGTTCACGCACAGGTCTCATCAAGCCAAGGCCAGGAAGCAGAATACTGAACCTTCTCCATGTCTGCTCTCACCCTTTCTCCAGGGTAGTGAATGAGCTTGGTACAACATTCGGTGCTTAAGTTTGGAGCTCAGTTTCCTCATCTGTGTTACTCTAGTTAATGTGTGTCCTTGGCTCACATTACAATGTTGCACTCAATCCATTCCTACTCTAGGAGTCAGAATTAGGGTATGTCTGAAAAGGAGCACAAGATAAAGGGGAAGTTGATACATCTGCTTTTGTTTCTTTTTATTCCTCACCACTGATTGCCCAAGCATGAAAATCAGGCAGTCATTTCCATCAGTGGGGTCGGAGAGAGAGAGAGCAGCTGGGTCTCATGGAAAGATAAAACACAATGAGGAAAGGTTTGTATGGTCACTTTTCGGTTGCTGTGACAAAAGAGCAATTTACTGAAGGGACTGTTTCCTTTGGGCAGGGGCTGAGGCTTTAATCATCCTAGTGAGGAGCTGTGGTGGTGGGAACATGAGGCCCCTGGTCATGTGGCATCCACAGCCACCAAGCAGAGTGCCAAGAACGCTGGTGCTCAGCTCAGGAGCAGAAATGACTCAAAGACAGTTGCATCACCAAGGTCCCCCCTGGCATGGTGACAGTTCACAAAAGCATGCTGCACAGCCTGCAGGCAGTTTTACAGGTTGGAGAGTGTCCTTTCCAGGGGTCTCCGTTGGTCTAGGCCTCTCTCTAGAAGCTCTGCTGGCTTCTGCTTCTTCCAGGCTAATGATCTGGTCTCAGAGTCTTCTTTGCAGCTTGGCTCTGCTGCATCTAAGGGAGACTCTCAGCTTTTATTGCTTACTCTGGCATGGAGTAGGCTTGATAAATCTGGTCAGTTTCAGGGACTTCCTGGAGCTAGTCTGAGTTGTTTACCTTCCCGCTTAAGGAGCTTCCTACAGGATGGAATGTTTTAATATTGGAGGAAATGGATCCACAACAGACTTGCTCCTCAATTAATCCAGTCTAGAAACTCTTCCACAGACCTGACCAGAAGATTCTAGGTGATTCTAGATCTTGCCAAGCTGGTGGTCAGTATAAAGTACCACAAGTCTACACCTAGCTGGACAGACTTGGAAAGAACGCAGGTCCTTGGGAGGATGGCTGCACTGCTGATCAGCGAATCACAGGGGTGAAAATGCTCTTTGTATGTAATATAATCAACTAGATTCACGGTTCAGTTAAGCCACATGTGGCCCAGAGGACAAATGGTTTCAGGCCAGTCCCCCCTTGCCCTTCTTCTGTGTAAATGAAGTAGGGCAGTGCATTTGCTCTTTTAATCCCCTGAGCACTCTCCTCTCTTGGTCTGTAGTTGCTGGGAAGTCATGGACATAGGTCTTGTGGAAGAGAAATTGAGCAGTGGTTCTCAAACCGTGGGTCTCAGCCCTTTGGGCAAACCTCAATCTCTAATAAATGTTTACATTACAATTCATAACAGTAGCAAAATTACAGCTATGAAGTAACAAAGAAAATCATTTTATGGTTGGGGGATGGTGGTGACCACAACGTGAGGAACTATATTAAAGGGTGGCAGCACTAAGACGGTTGAGACCTGGAGGGTCTGTTTGTGAATGAGTTTGATGGGATGATGTCGAAATACTGTTCATTTCAGTACAATTATCTACCATGTTCACAGCATAAGGTCACATGAAGTTTAAGGTTAATGTTTGCTTCTTTCTATGCTAGGGATGGGTCAGGGCCTCAAGCACAAGGCGAGTTCTTTACCACTCAGCTGTCCCTTGAGCTCAAGGACAATGGTTTTTGGTTTTTTTTTGCTTTGTCTTGTTTTTCTTGTTCTTTTTTTTTCCTCTCTACCACAAAAAATTAAAAATCAAATATGCTTGAAGCTATGTCTTATATGAGTCAGGGTTCCCTGGTGGAACAGAACTGGCAGAATGAATATATACCATTAAAAATAATTTGTTCTCTTGGCTTACACCTTAGGAGCTGGACAATCCAAAAGTGCCAGTCTACTTACTGAAGAAACTGAGAACCTCCATAACAGTTCCCAGGGCTGGCTGTCTCAGCAGTCCGGTGCTGAAGGCCTGGAAGATCCCTGGAGAACTCTTGGACTTCAGTCCATGCTAGAAGACTGAAGGATCTGGGCTCCAATGTCAGCAAAGGACGGTAGCAATGGCGCTGAGCAGCTGCATGGACACACTTACCAGCAAGATGAAAAAGCAGACACTGAGGCCACCCTGCTCTTTCCTTGATCCATCTTATGTCCGGGCTGCCTCCTCGGGAAGGGAGGGCCTCCTCCCCTCAGACAGTCCTTCTTGGAAATGACCTCACAGTCATAGCCAGGAGCATCAAGTATCTCTTGCTCAGTTTGTGCAGTGCTGGGGATCAAACCCAGAACCTTGTGCACACCAGGCAAGCACTCAACCAACTGAGCCACATCCCCCGGCCACCTGTGTGAGTTCTCACCTCCGTGTCTTCCTACCTCAGTTAGACCAATCTAGAAGCTCCCTCCCAGATCTTTCCAGAGTCTTGTCTCCTAGGTGATTCTAGCTCCTGTCAAGCTGGTGATCAGTAATGAGCTTCACGCAGCCATGGAAGCCACATTTCTAGTGGATGCAGCGTCCTGTGCTGTGTGCACAGGCTCCACCACTTGCGCTCTACAACTGCATCACTTGTTCATGTTTGCCTGCGCCCTTTGCCCGATCCTTCCTCTTCCTCCTAAACCATCACTTTAACCCCCTAGAGCCAGTGTGACTCTTACATTCCTCACAAGACCATGGATGGCTGCCCCCTCCCGGGGAGTGGTTCCTCTTTCTCAAGGCGATTTCATGTTAGGTCTTGTTCCTTTTGGAGCTGGGCTCTGTAGTTTTCCCTCTCACCAGTGTGTGTGGGAGTAGGGGGCACATGCACATCCATGCACATCCATGCAGGTGGAGGCCAGAGGGTAACTTCAGGTGCTGTTCCTCATAATGCCGCCCACCTTAGTTTTCTGAGGTGGCATCACTTACTGACTTAGAACTCAACCAAGTAGACTAGGCTGGTTGGTCGGTGAGCCTCAAGAATATCCCCAGGGCTTGGGTTCCAAATGTGTGCCATCATGTCTACAATCTAACTGTATTAGTCATGGTTCTCTGGGGGATTTATTAGAATGGCTTTTATCTACTTATTGGCTGGCCCAACAGTGGCTGTCTACCAAGAGAAGGTCCAAGAATCCAGTAGCTGTTCAGTCCACGAGGCTAGATGTCTCAGCTGGGCTTCAGAATATGCCAGAAACATGACAAAGTAGGCTCTAATGCCAGCAAAGGAATAGACTCAGCATCAGGAGTGAGAACAAACTGGCAAAAGCAGAGAGCTTATTTTTTTCCATGTCCTTTATATCGATTGCCAGCTAAAGGTGTGGCCCAGATTAAAGGTGGATCTTCCCAACTCAAAAGATCAGGATTAAAAGTACATTTTCCAACCTCAAATGATTTAAGTAAGAAAAAAGTCGCTCATAGGTGTGCACGGCCACTTGAGTGTTAGCTAATTCCAGGTGTAGTCAAGTTGACAACCGAGATCAGCTCTCACACCGTGAACGCTGGTCTTCTATGTGAAAGGCAAGCACTTTACTGACTGAGCTATGTCCTCGGTCCCCAAGTGTGTTTCATGTCATCTATCCAAATGGAAGCCCTGTAAACTGAACCACTGTCGCACCTCATGGACTTATAGTCTGTGTGGTCACTCAGAAGAATCCTGGAGTGATTATTACAATTGTCCAAGCTGAGAGGTTTGGCATCCTGCAGGCATGGGTTCAAATCCAGGCTGGGGTGCATCTAAACTCTGTGAATCTAAGGGCTGGGGGTTGCAACTTAGTGATAGAACACTCGTTATCCCCAGGGCTGGAAAGACTCCACTGGGTCCAATTTGCTTGGTTCTAGAAAAGAAGAAGGAGGAGAAGAGAGAGAGGGAGAGAAGAAGAAGAAGAAGAAGAAGAAGAAGAAGAAGAAGAAGAAGAAGAAGAAGAAGAAGAAGAAGAAGAAGAGGAGGAGGAGGAGGAGAAGGAGGAGGAGGAGGAGGAGGAGGAGGAGGAGGAAGACGAGGAAGAAGAAGAAGAAGAAAGCACAGAAACTGGCCCCTAGCATTTGTTCACTGAAATGTGTTACTGTTAGAGTAGATTTAGCTCTTTCTTTTTTATTATAATTTCATCCTTTTCAATGCTTCTATTTCAGGGGCAAAATTCTCATTGTTGGTGTGAAAACAATGTTGGTTTTTTACTAATACAGAGTTGATATCCACCCGACAAGGGCAGACATATTCCTGCTGTCACAGGTCACATCCATGAGACTGTTACATCAGAAATTAAGGTACAGTCACACTGAAGATGTACACATAGCATGTAAGCTGACAATTTGCAAAGCTGTTCGTTTCTCTTTGGGAACCATGCACACATCTGGACCAGGCTGATACCCACGGGGCAATGGTTGGCTCCATAGCATCTTTGGAAAGACAACAGAGTCCATGATAAATAGAGGAGATGAGACTGGGGGTTCCCATGCAATGGTGTATGTATTATGCAAATATAAAACATATCTAAAAACAGCCGAAGGTCCCACAGATCTGTGGTCCTTAACTGAAGACTGGCTCAAATGGCATTGCCTTTGATCTTGGTACAGCCAGAGAATTGAGAACCCGCCCAAGCAGACTGCATCAGAATCTACATGTTTGCCTTGTTGCTTGGGAGTGGGTGCACGGGAGTGGGTGTGCCTGCGAAGGAAGCCAATGTGTCAGTCTTGGCTATCTCTTCTTCAGTCATTGTCCCCTCTTGTCTGCTTCTTTTGCTTTAAGACCAAGTCTCTCACCAGCCTGGAACTCACCAATGAGGCTAGGGCAGTGAACTCCTTTCTGGTGCTACCTTTCCAAGGGCACAGGTGCAGTTGTCACTTGAGTTCTAGGGGCCTGGTGCTCCTAAGGCAAGCTCTTTGCACATGGAGCCATCTGCAAATGGTTGATATGCACGTGCATTTAAAGGTTGCTACCACGGAGAACGTCTAAACAAGTCCAAGATCCACCTGCTTTCTAGCGCTTCATGCCTACTTGGATGCCAGGCACCTTACTTCTGGATTTGAGCTGCGTGGGAATCAGTCCTTGCTCACATAATTAATCCTCTTTCTCGGTGTCTCTGGCTTCCATGCTCGCTTCAGAAGACCTGAGCAGATGAGAGTGTGACCACATTAGGTGCACGTATGTTTAGATTTCCCAGGAGCAGCTGAAGTTTGCAACTCTGTCATTCCCTGATGATTTTAGGAGAATTTGGATATTGGGTGGGAGCCTGAAGATCAGAAGATGGACAGAGATGACCTTTGTTATGCCAGGTGAGGAAAGGAGATTTATGAAACAGAGCCAGGTAGAGCTCACCACATAGGCTGAGAGTGTAGGGATCTGAGGGAGGTCAGGTCATGCTGACCTGAACAGGGAGAAGGCTCTTCCTCTTCTCTTTGAAGAAAGCAAGACCCAAGAAAGCAGCAGTTAGAATAGGAAGATGTGGAAAGTCCAATTCACAGCCCCACCCCCTTTGCATATGCATAGTCCTTCTTAAGTAGGCACAACTGCTTCATACATTTTTTAAAGTGTGTGTGTGTGTGTGTGTGTGTGTGTGTGCATGCGTGTGCTCGTGCGTGCACACATGCGTACATTACGCATGCACGTCCTTTGTGATACATGTGTGGAAGTCAGACTACCTCAGCTATTGGTCTTTGACTTTCCATCTTGTCTACGCAGGTGTCTTTTTTGCCACTGCATATACAAGGCTACCTAATCCATGGACTTCCAGAGATTTCTGTCTGTTCGTGGCCGCATCCCCCCTTAGGAGGGATGGAATCACAGGCGTGCATTACCAGATCTGGTTTTACATGGGTTCTGGGGACCCAAACTCATGTTTTCATGCTTGCACATGCAGGATTTTGTATACTGTATCATCTCCCCAGCCCTGTGCTCCATCCACACATCTTTCTTAACCCTTAATTGCAGGGACCAAAAGCAATGTCATTAAATCTTTTTCCTCGGGACACACCTTGACTTAATTCTTAGCACAGTTTTTTCTTTTTTTTTTTTTTCTTTTTTTTTTTTTTGACACTTTATAGCACCTGTACAACAACGATATCAGGAAACAAAGAAATAAGCCTTATTGGTGCTTTCTGCCTGTATCTAGCAATACCATGGTAGAGATGCTTTGATTAGGCAATTTTCTTTCCTTAAGACACTATAGCACAATAAATTAATTCAATGTTGCACACTTATCTGTTAGACACATGGCTATAGGAGTATAAAAATGTTAATTATTCGTTATCAGCACTCTGATTATTTGTTGTGGCTGATAATTACATTGAATATATTTTATATCAGTAATAACCCTCTGTCTACATTTACAACGTGTTGTATCTTGGGGGCTTGTCAAGTTTTTTCCCCAAGCCCTTTCTTTATTAAGACACAGACCTCAAGAGTACATAACCTTTATGTTGAAGGCTGACTTTCTTCTTTCATATAAAGAGCAAATATTATAGATTAATTAATCCAGGATGATTATAATTTAATCACTCTCCTCTGGCTTCATAAGGGATTTGGCTTGTATTCAGTTGCTCATTCATATTGTTATGAAGAATAAATGCAGTCATAAAATATTTGTGTGCCGTGAATTCACAGAACAACTAACCCAAGAGCCTACGGGGGCGATGTTTGCCAGCCAAAATCTCACCGGAGTTCCCCACCATGCATCCTAACCCTCCAACACAAGCAGACACAAGCTGGTACCCCCAAGGTGAATAGATTGTTCCAGTAAAGGAGAGATTGTTCCCAAAGTGAACTAAATTTAGGGTAGTTTAGCTATCGACAAAATATTTTAATCTCATAAAACCTTCCCAGCACCTCCTAGGCACCGTTTTAAGTTGCAAATAAACTGCGTATCGACTGTTTGATGGTGGTACCATTATTAGAGCTCATGCTGCCTCGGCTCCTTATCCGTAAAATGGGTTAATAACATTTACTGAATAGCGGAGGAGAGTAATGTATTGAATGCTTCAGAGACTGGCAGTTGGCGTGACTGTTACTATTCTGAGACTGCATCGCTTGTCAACATAGAGGCATGCTTACATGAAATAAGCGCCACAGACTTGCTGCTTGACCTGTTAGCAGTGGCTCAAACAGGGCTGGGGAGATAGCTCAGTCTGTGAAGTTCTTGCCTGGAAAGTCCAAGAAGCTGATTTCCAGTCTCAGAAATCACCTGAAAATAAAAAATTGCCAGGTGTGGCGGCATGCTTATTATCCCAAGAACTCCATCTGGGAAAACACACAGGACATTGTGGCTCAGAGCAGTGATGGATGATAGAAGATACCCATTTCCAAGTTCATTATCACATGTTAAAGGACATGACCTACAGGACTGAGTTGAGGGCCCAGTGGTGACCCATGACCTTTACAGTGACAGATGGATGTACTCCTCCAATGTCACCTCCCATTCAGGAGGGGGTACAAGCAACTGACCCACAGACTCCCGCTGTGGACACACATGCTTGTCAGCACCCACCCAGCAGGGGAATGGCTGCAACTCTGGACTCATGACAAGTGGCCTTGATTTTAACAGGGCCCTGGGACAGAGTTTGGAAAACACTTGAGATTAATCAAAGAGCATCATTGGTCACCAGTTCTCAGCTCTGTCTGAAAACTGATATTGTCCTAGAAATTGGGGCTCATTTCATCTTCAGTGGGATATTCTGTAACTCCACATTGAGTTATCAAACCAGCCGGAATCTTCCCAAGTCCCACTGCATGAGCTGTAACTCGCTGAGGCTTCCTACAGGGTCCATTGACATAGTAACAGCAATTGAAGGAAAAAACACAGTCCAGCTTCCTGGTAGGCCAGAGCAGCCATTGTCTGCTCTCACTGGGGTAGAGGTAGACAGCCACATAGAAGATACACAGCACTTTCTTCACAGGCTTTCCTCTCCACCCCAGAGACCAGAGGATGGACATGACGGTGCCCCTAGTCCTGCATGGCATGTCCTGCAGGGGAATGTTCTGTCCATGCTATTCACATGCTACAGAGCTGCAGCAGAGACCCTGACTCCAGCTGTGCTGATGACCCTGCAACACAGGCGGGCCTTGACTGGTTTTGCCCTGTCAACATCTACGTTGACGTCTGTGCTACCAAATTTAATCCCGGGCGGTTTGATTCCCATTCCTCTTTACCTTCGGCACCTTCGTCCCTCTTCACCTGGATGACACTCAGACTCCTGCACCTTTGGTCTGTGCATCCAGGACTCCGAAGCCAGGTTTGTTCTGAGGGCTCACCTTAACAATGGCCATAGCACAGATGCTCGGTGTCTGTCCACAGCTTACTTCCCTGGAATGCTGCTTTATAGCTTGGAGCACAGTGTATTTTCATAGCATCCTCTTTCCTGCCACGTGCCAATGAGAAGCAGGGGGGCCTGTGCTACTTTCTAGAATGAGTGGTTGCCCTTAACAAGCACCAACCAAGTCCAAAGGCAGAGACCAGAAATGTTTCCTCGGGGTTAGGGATCTGGCTGAGTTGATAAAGTTGACCATCAATGAGCCCAAGCCTAAGCCTGAGGGTCTCTTCTGAGCAGGCTGAGCTGATCTGATGAAATGGTGGCTGTTTTGTTCAGAGAGTAGCGTTCCCCTTCTCTCTCTCTCTCTCTCTCTCTCTCTCTCTCTCTCTCTCTCTCTCTCTCTCTCTCTCTCTCTCTCTCTCTCTCTCTCTCTCTGACTGCAAGCTGCTTTTTATTTGAAAATGTGCCTGCATTTGAACAGTGCGGAACATATAGGACAATGTTCTCCCTAGAATTAATTGTAAGAATTTTTAGACCCTTAGGATGGGCACAAATGTGACAAAAATTATTAAGTTATTCTTAATTCTGAGGACAGGACATTATTAGAAACAAAACAAAATGTCACAAAGGATTTTAAGAAATATTGTTTCTTTTGTTCTCTTATTTTCAGTGAATTGGTATTTGTATTAAGCTCTTTCATAGCATATGGCATTGTGGGAAATCCGTAGCACATTGTGGGAACTCTTCTGTGTCAATTGTATTTTCTTCCAGACAAGGCTTTTCACTTGTGTCTTTGCAAGCTGTGCAAATTGCTCATTCACTTATCATGTGTGCTAGTGCTGTTGCTAGGGTATGTATAGACAGTGTGCATTCAATTTCTTTATCTGCGAAGGGTGGGCTATGTGTGGGTATGTGTGCTTTATATATGTAGTGGGCATGTGTGCAACAGCTGTCGATGTTGGCGTCTTTCCCCATCACTTACCACCTTAGAGTTCTGAGACAGTATCTCTCACTGAAGCCAAGGCTCACTTATATGCCTGAGATGGCCAGCTGATGAACCTCTGGGCTCTGCCTAGTGCCAGGGTTACAGAACTCAGCTCATAGTGCTTGTGTAGCTAGCAATTCACCCACTAAGCCATCTCCCTGTCCATAACAGCGTGTAAAAACTAAGGAATGCAGGCCCTTCCCGAGGGCCTGTCCACTGCTACACACCTGAGGCAGGAGGTGGTGCTGTATGTGGGCTTGTCGGGATATTTCGGCAACTCCTTCTTATTCTCCTCTCCACAAAGGCCTTGAATGTTTCCAGGCCTTGGCGCTCCCCATACCAGATAAATCTTACAGAAGTTGTATTGCACCTCCAAAGGTGGAAACATAGTCAGTTGCCCACGGTCTTACTGTGAGTTTCTGTTGCTGCATTAACATATCGTGACCAAAAGGCAGGTTGGGGAGGAAAGGGTTTATTTGACTTACACTTCAGTATTGCTGTTCATCATTGGAGGAAGTCAGGACAGGAACTCAAACAGGGCAGGAACCTGGAGGCAGGAGCTGATGCAGAAGCCACGGAGGGGAGCGGCTTACTGCCTTGCTTCACATGGCTTGCTCAATCCACCTTATCACAGAACCCAGGACCAGTAGCCCAGGGATGGCAACACCCACCATGGGCTGGGCCCTTCCCCACTGATCACGAAATGAGAAAATGCCTTATATCTGGAGCTCAAGGAGGAATTTCCTCAACTGAGGCTCCTTCCTCTGATGACTCTAACTTGTGTCAGTACACCCATTTTGAGGAAAAAAAAAATGATTATTTTCTTTGTTGCCATCACTGGGCTTTGCTAACAGAAAGCTGAGTGACAGAAATGGGTGACAAACAGTGAGTCAGTATGATGCACCTCTGCTTATCTCCAAATAGCTGCCAGGTGTTCAATGGGGAACAGTGGGGAAGGACAGCCTATTAGTGCTTTCCTGTCTGTCTGTCTGTCGGTCTGTCTGTCTACTATCTATCTATCATTTATCTATCCCCATCACCCTCTTTGTGTGTGTGTGTGTGTGTGTGTGTGTGTGTGCACGTGTGTGTGTGCACGTGTGTGTGTGCACGTGTGTGTGTGCACGTGTGTGTGTGCACATGTGTGTGTGTGTACATGTGTGCGTGTGTGTGTGGTACATGAATGAGGATATGAACATACACTTGTACATATGCATACAGAGGACAGAGCATGACACCATTAGTCCTTTGCCTTTCCGCTCTCCAGCTCATTGCCTGCAAGCCGGATCTCTCACTGAACCAGAAGCATCTAGGTAGACCCACAGGCTCTTAGAATCTACTTCTCTATGCCCCACAATGTTGTAATTGCAGGCATACACAGCCAGACTTACTAAGCAGTGGAGAACCACCTGGCATAGGCACTGGTACCAAACTCAGATACTGTATGGAGCAGTAAGCACTCTTAACTGTTGATACATCTTTCCAGGGCTTGTGGGCTTGTTTGCTTGCTTGTTTGTTTAATGTGAATGCTAGGGATTCAAATTCAAGTTCTCAAACCCACAGAGAGTGCCTTACCCTCTAAGTCATATCCCCATCTGTCCTACAACAGATCAAAACATTCCATACTACAGGGAAGCCCCTTAAGCAAGACAGTAAACAACTCAAAATAGCTTCAGGAACTGACCAGATTCTATGGCCCCTTCCAGCCAAAAATACCCATTAAGACTGCTAAGAAACACTCTCTAAGACATCAAATCGCAAAGAAGACCCTGAGACCAGCCGAGCTGCCTGGAAGAGGCTTAGACCAGTCACTTGGAAAGGACTTCAGGGAAACGAGGATGGCGTCATTAAAAGTTGAACTGGAGGACTGAGGAGAGGACTACTTTGCATGCATAAAGACCCAGGTCCTATCCCTAAAGCCAATATGAGCATGGTGGCACCCCTTGTAATGCCAGCATTCAGGAAGTGGAGATAGGAATATATCTGGGGCTTGCTAGCCAGCTAGCCTGACCTACTTGGCTAGTTCCAGGTCAGTGAGAGACCCTGTCTCAAAAAGCTAGACTGCACTGAGCAACAACTAAGGTTGTATCCTGTCTATTCATGCACCCTCACCTGAACATGCAAGTACACACACAGAGAGAGAGAGAGAGAGAGAGAGAGAGAGAGAGAGAGAGAGAGAGAGGGAGGGAGGGAGAGAGAGGGAGAAAGAGAGAAAGAGAGAAAGAGAGAGTAAAACTGGAGTTTTGCAAATATGTAAAGAAAATTCGAGGCAAGTCAGAACTATATTGTTGGCTTTTCTTATTTTTAGGTTTTACGTAGAATCTACACTGAGCACTTCCGGTTTGCATCACCCAATGGTGTGACATCGTGATACTTCTAGGAGCTGCTCAGAGGAAGGGAAGGCAAAGAAAGGACAAATGAGTTCCAAAAATAATACTCCCAGCAATTGGGTTGGCCAGGCTCTGGAGGGATGTGCAGAGGTCAGACAGAGTGAGAGTGATCTAAACCTTAAAGCTCACTCCCAACCACTTCAGGTCCCTGGGATCTAACTATAGCTGATGGAAAAGGGAAGGATCTTGCCCCAATTCCCTGGAGACTTAATTGCTGCTCTTTGAAGGTCCAATGAGGTCCATCTCATCAGAACAAGGAGAAACACCTGGTCCTGCTGACTTGTATCCATCGTTGGAAGAATTCCCAGCCCTTGTAGTGTCGAAGCAGAAAATACCCCCAGGCTACTTCATGGGTTGCTTTCAAATCCTTAATAAAATTCTGATAAAGTATGGTGGGGTGGAGTATGACCAGCTCTGTTTTATTCTTCTCATCTGTCATTTGCAGGCTTCCTGTTTCGTGGTCCATGGGGATGCTGTTCCTGGCTCTGTTTTCCTACCTTGCAGTTCCAGAGGCAAGTGTCAAAGATGATAGGCATGGTTGCTAGTGAATCCTGGCATGTGGGCCTTGTAGATCTTCAGAGCATTGCTGGAGGCCAAGGGAGCATCGCCAAGTCAGGGAGGATGGTAGCAAAGACACGCATCACAGGGGGACCAGACGGAGCTCACCAGGGTGTGATGATGAAGGTCTATCAGCCAATTAACACCGCTGCTCAATGGGATGGCTAGACCACGCTAATTAACATGTGTTATCTTGTATACAAATGCTTCTTGATTGATGAGTGATGACTTTGCCCATTGTAAACTTAGAATGTCATGAAGTCAAAGACACATTAAACACACCTAAGCTGTGGAGGCGGGTAGCTGAGCCTGCTCTCCTTAAACATTCTCAGAGCACTTGCATAAGCCTGCAGTTGGGCAAAATCACCCAATACAAAACCCTTCTGTTAAAAGTGATGCTGCTGCTGCTGCTGCTGCTGCTGATGATGATGATGATGATGATGATGATAGGTCTACAGAGATGGCACAGTGGTTAAGAGTGTTACTGTACTTGCAAAGAACTGGAGCTCAGTTGTAGCACCCACATAGGGTGGCTCATAGCTGTCTATAGCTCCAGGGAATCTGGTGCCTTCTTATGACCCCTAATGGTACCTGTACTTGTATGTATGTGTGTATGGGAGGGGCACATGAGTGCACACACACACACACACACACACACACACACACACACACAAAACCACACATAATTAAAAACAAAATAGGTCTTTAAAAATAACACTAAAGGCCATACCATCTTCTGGTATCATTGAATGCAGAATGTCATAGAATGTCACTTGTTTCCCCCTCATGAACATGAACCTACGACTCAGGATTGCTAGAGAGCTTTGTGCCCTGCATCACTAACTCAGAAAAAAGACCTGAATTCAAAAACTACACTGTCATCTGAATGACATAACTGACACAACCATGAACATATGACAACTAGAACTAGTTATACAAAACAAGACATGAAAATCGGGAGGAACTAGTTGGGAAGACAAAGGGGGGTCTGTAAGTGTGGGGAACTAGAGATGGTGATGGGTAAATGTGATTGAAGTTTATTGAAACTATGTATGAAAAATACATGGAGGTGGATAATTTTAAAATTTAAATGGTCTCTGTTGAATGGCTACCACTTCATACCAATATAAAGGCAAGATATTACAAATTGGACCATTATAGACAGGGCATTGTGTCTCCTAATCGTGTGTGTGTGTGTGTGTGTGTGTGTGTGTGTGTGTAAGTAGAGTACTTTATTAGAACATGCAAAGCTCTGGGTAAAATCATGCACTACATGGACTAGCATGATAGAACACACTTGTAATCCCAGCATTTGGGAGGTGGAGGTTAGGGACACAGATGTTCAAGTTCATGCTCGGCTATGATCTTGGCTCCAAGGCCAGTGGGTGATGCTGTCTAGGGTTTCAGATTAGTGACAGAATAAAAAGGCAGGAAAAGCGAGGTCTCAGCACTCAACCAGATTTTACAGAGAGCAGAAGCATACCCTCACACACTCATTTAAAAAAAGACAAGTACAAGAGGCTGGGAAATGGCTCAGTTAGTAAAGATCTTGCAACACAAGCGTGATGACCTGAATTTGAGCTCCAGAACCCATGTTACAAAGGCCAAGTGAACACCCATCGAGCTACATCTCTCGCCTCCAAGACTTAGTACTTTTCAACAGCAATGGTCCTTACCATGGCTACCAGTCTCTTTGGGTAGAAGTCTAGCCCAGGGTCAGCAGAAATGTCTTGTCTCTGTCCCATAGCATCTAGAGCATCAGTTGTCAGATTTAGAGACAGGCAGCTAGAGGCATCTGCAGGGTCTCTCACTCACATGTCACTAGGGAGTTTGCACTGGCTGTTCCCTTAGCCCTAATGGCACGCCTTGGTTTGAATTCCCATGTATGGTCACTCTTTGCAGCCTGGACTTTCTTGAAGTGTAGTAGTAGGATTCCACGAGAGTGAGAGCCAGACAAGATATAATTAATGCCTATAATGCCCGGGATTTTGTCTGGCTTGATGTAAACTGTTCCACTGTAGTCTCCCACTGCCTCTGGCTCTTAAAATCTTCCTGTCCCTTCTCCCGGAATGAGAGGAAAATAGTTAGGAGGTCCCATCCCTAGATAAGGAGCTTTTGGTATAGAAGGATGCTGAGAGAGGGATATTCAGTGCACATACTGACAGCACTAAATAAACTCCATGGGTGAGAGAGAGAGAGAGACAGAGAGACAGAGAGACAGAGACAGAAAGACAGAAACAGAGAGACAAAGAGAGAGACATACACAGAGAGAACATAAAATTTGGAGGAGCTATAGGAAAGGAATTGGAGGAGATGGAAAGGGTGGTAGAGTTGATCAAAATACATCAATTGCATGTGTGAGATTCTGAATTGATTAAAAGTGATATAATGCCTGTCGTAGTCTTCCTTTAGAGGTCTACATATTGTATCACTCAGTATACCACAGGAAGCCACCAGGATTCAAGGGAAAGAAATGATGATATCCGTCCCTCCCGCATCCGTGCTTCTGTCTTGGGGAAGAAATGTGGGTGGGACCTGGTGAGAGAGAGCTCACTTAGTAGTCTTCTGAGCAAACAGGAGGACCTGAGTTTCATCCTCAGAACCCATTCAAAGAATCAGGACATAGTGGTAGGTGCTTGGAATCCCTGCACTGGGGAGGTGGAGACAGGTAGATCCATGATGCTTCCCAGCCAGCCAGCCTAGCCTGCATGATGAACTCAGGGCCAGGGAAAGACCCTTGTCTCTACAAAGTAGACAGCATCCAAGGAATGACTGCTAAGGCTGACCTCTAGCTTCTGCATGTACAATAGGGCACATAGCTTGCACAACACACACACACACACACACACACACACACACACACACACACACACAGAGAGAGAGAGAGGGGGGGATAGAGCATGTATGTCAGGCACTCTTTGTAAACCTCTCCTACTGTGGCACAACTGAGAGCGGGAAGTATTGGGCTTATTCTCAGTGTGGCCATGCTGAAGCATCATCTGTTTATGATACCAGTCCTGATCTGGGAGGAAGACATGGATGTCTGGGTACAGAGCCATGTTCTGCAGCCTCCTATCAATGATTCCAAAACGGGACCATTTGAACACACCTGTGCCCTGTCTTCTTTGACCCTTCATCATCTGAGGCCTTGGCCAGAGCAGAACCCTGAGATGATCAAACTTGGAAGTATGAGTACCATATAATGAGCTAAATACAGTTGCCTTCCTGCTTTGTGTGTGTGTGTGTGTGTGTGTGTGTGTGTGTGTGTGTGTGTGTGTGTGTGAGGGGGGAGATGTCCATGATCTTGTTTCCAGCTGTTTCTGCATTGCTATGCTGCCTATCACCTTTGGGCCAGATGCAGTATGAATTATTCATTTGATTTGGGGCAGGTGCACCCATTTCCTCCCTGGACCCCTGGGGCAGGCATAGGAAATTAATTCACAATGTCTAGAGCTGAAGTCAGTTGCAATTTCCACACCAGGGTAAAAATAAACGGAAGATACGGGACTTGCGAAAGCTCAGAGGTATTGAGAATAGCCATCAGCAATCCTTCATTGCCTCTGCAGAGACAGACCATGGACACCCATCTCCACATTTGTGTTTATGTTAGCTGTCAGGGCAGGTTCCTAGGTGAGCTTGCAAGGCTTCACAATGCTGACTGCAGAGTATCACGGAACCCAAAGAATCACAGCAAGCTCCCCATCAGGTGGAAGTACACCCGCCAACTTCTCCAGGTTCTCTCCAAGCACTGTTTTGTTATTGTTAAAGGCAGTTCCTGGATTGAGGGGAGCGGTGATCCTAACGAGATGCGTGTGAAGTTTGGGCCCCTCTTCACCCTCCATGTTATACGAACCTGAAGGTGCATCTTAGAGGTGGCCATTAGTCCCACCCCAGGCTGAGGACCAGCCCTGGAACCCCGGATTTCCAGAAAGCCACGATGTCTACTCTTCTCCACCATTACGAGTGTCGTTAGTTTCAGTGTCATTTGTAGCTGTCTTTACCCCTGTTTATATTTCAGATGATCTCTATCCAGACTCCACAAACATGCCCCCAAGCAGGGAAGGCTATAGTGAGCAGGATGGTAACTGGATGTGAGGATGTAGTATGGACAGTTGGAACGACACAGAGCAGAAGGAATCTTTCAATAATCTCAATGCCTTTCAAAGCCTCAGTTTCCATAGGGCCTGTCTAGTGCAAATGAAGGGGGTCCAGCACCCCGCCTTGCAGATCCAAAGGACTAACCTAATTTTATTTTCTTAGCCACTGAATCAGGTGATCCTCCTAAAAGCAATTTAACAAACACTAATCCATCTCTCTTGATATATAGAATGTAAGATGGATTGTAAAAAAGAGGCCAGTTTCTTAGCCACGGTCATAGGAAAAGGCTTTTATGCACAGGGAATTACCTAACCACTGAGGCCCCCAGCTCAGGCAATGCTTCTTTCAAGAAGAGTCACCTTCATGCTGAGCGTTTTGACCGAACAGTGTACAGTGTTCCCATGACGGAGCTATTGTTTGCGGGAGACGTGCGTAAACAGCAGGTTTACAGGGAGCTGGGCTCCTTTCTGGAATTGCCTTTAGAGGGAAGTGCATTTTCCTTTTTCTTTTCTCTCTTTTGCATCCATTTTGTTGTTGTTGTTGTTGTTATTTCGGTAATTGCTCTACCTGGACTCCTGGGACTCCACAACACCTGGCTGAACGGATTCTTTTCACACTGCAATTTGAAAAGACTTTTATGCCACAAGACACCTCAGCCCTGATTCGGTCTTCATTGCCATTTTATTTGGGAACTGTTTGGCCTTGGTTGTCTCTACTGACTGATAAGTGGGACCTACCAGGAGGCCACGCCGCTACAATTCTGAGTGGTTAGGGTTACTTATGGGGTGAAACCTAGCAATGTGTCTGCCGGCAGAAATATGCATCTTAAAACGCTTCCAGGAAGGAGACAGGGAGGTGGCTCAGACAGTGAAGTACTTGCTATGTAGTCATGATGGTCTGAATCTTGATTCCTAGAACCTAGACGTGCTGGGCATAGTGGCGTGTTCTGCAGCCCCAGTGAAGGACAGAATGAGAAAGGACAGCAGGAGAGACCCCTGGAACTCACCTGCCGGCCAGCCTCATCCTTCAGCTCTAGGTTCAGTGAGAGTCCCTGTCTCAAGTACACAAGGTAGAGAACACAGAAAGACAACCAGTGTCAACCTCCGGCCTCCAAACACACGTACACAAGCACTTCCACACACACCCCCAACACATACATATACCACACACACGTGCACATATATGCATACATACAAAAATGCTCAGAAAAGATAAGAATACCAAGGGTGGATTTGGGGGCCTGTGATGCCTGTATTAGGATCAACCCCAAGACGGTGACATACTTGATGGCTAATGATTGCTATCATTTCAATTATTATTGTATTCTTGTATCAATCTTGAGGCTGGAACACTAGACATAAGTGAATTTTCCAGGAAAAAGTCATTGAGTCATATACCTCCCTAATAGTGCTTTTTTAACTGATTCCATACAATTAAAAACATTTTTTTTTCTTTTGATATATGGTCCCATGTAGCCCAGGCTGTCCTTGAAGCTACAGATGGCCTTAACGTTGGCACCCTCCTTCCTCCTCTGATGTTGCTGGGATTACAGCTACTCTCCATTTGTCTGTGATGTTTAGGCTCAAACCCAGAGGCTGGACAAGCACTGTATTAATGAAGCTACATTCTCAATCTCTTTTACAGTAAGTGAATAAAAAGCCTGGCTATGTCACTCAAGGGTAAATCCACATTCTCTGTCGTTCTACTATATCAACAATCTCTTCATGCAACTTCCAGATTTGTTGTTGTTTGCATAGAAGATGGCATCCTTTTCTTCTAAAAGAGCATGAATCAAACAGTCTTTGGTAATTCTAGGCTCTTATTTACAATTTCAAGTCTGAGCTGGAGAGACTGCTCTTGCAGAGGACCTGAGTGTGGATGGTGGCTCACAATCCTCTCTAACTCCCATTCCAGGAGATCTAACATTGTCTTCCGGCTTCCTCAGGCATGCACATGTTACACATACATACATGCAGGCAAATCCTCATACAAAAATAAAAATAAATAAATCTCAAAGAGCAGTTCAGTCTATTCAAAGAGTGAGAACCTTGACGAGTAAAAAGGCCCACATAAGTCGTAAGTAAGATACCATCAATGTGTGCATTTTTAAATGTTTACTTTTAGATGCTTCGGTGGCTTCATTTTCAAGTTTCCCATCACTTCCAGTTTGGGAAAATACATTTCCAGGCATTCTGTGGTTATATGCAAGGTTAGAGGTACAAAGTCAGAAACCAAGTTTTCCAGCCCAGCCCTAAGACATTTGCCTGAACCTCTCAAGACTCACTGTATCTTCATTGGTCTCCACCCGCATCTCAGCCCAAATGACATTGAGCTGAGGCTATTTCATTGAAATTTCATTGGCTTCTTGTTTCAGCTGCAAGTACTATTCTTTTCTTTCAGCAATTACCGTGGTGCTTTAGAGAAATGTTGGTTAGCAAAGCACAGTTGGCTTCTGTTACCTGGATGTTGTGTAGAGGTTTCTTCTGAATAGGAGTATTCCATCTAACAGAGGAGAGATTCACTGAGACTCAGGAAGTAAACTCACAAGTCTCAGAAAGTTCCCAGAACTTACAAGAATCACACAGCCCTTTCTTTCCTAGGCACATATAAACAGTAAGGACTATTGAGGAGAGGGAGACTGCCTGACCTTGTCCAACTGCCTAAAAACCATGCAGAGAGCGCAGGGGATGCAGCTTTCATCATTAGTCCCCTTTGCTGGGGTATGCTTTTCTGTGATTCAGCTGACTTTGAATTTTCCATGCTCGCTTACTTACTCTCCTGTAAGTAACCTTGGCTTACCAAGTTGGGTGAATCATTGCTTTTGGTCCTCAATGCTCTATGTGGAGTGAATAGATGTTTGTTCAGGTATCCCCCATGAAAAAACCTCATTTGTATGGTGTCTCGGTTCCATGTGCACCCCAAGTCATGATTTTGTGCTAAGCTATAACAATTTAGCACTGCACAAGTATTTATTCCATGGCTAACCAAATATCCATCAGACACCTATTCATTATTAATTACCGATATAGAGCCTTTTATAGTGGGCATAACAAAGTCTCCACCTTCATAGGATGCATAATTATCTCCGAGTTCCCTGATGTTACAATTTTTAAACACTTACAATACCTTGCCATCCATCAACACGTGTTCTTCAGAAAAACTTTGAGAAATAGGCATGGGAATTCTTCACTTTCCCATTTCATGATGAAATTATTTACATGGAGTAGAGATGTGCTGATTGTGGGAAAGCTAGTCTAGCATGCATGAAGCCCTGGCTTTGATCATGAATATCCTGTAAACCCACATGGTTACACATACCTGCAATCTCAGCATTCTACAAGTGAAGGCAGGAGGGCCAGATTTTCAAATTAGCAGTGAGCCTTGGTTATACAGTAAAGTCAGCTTGGGATACATGAGCTCTTGTCTCAAAGGCTTTTACTAGGCTTTTCCTTTTTTTTTTTTTTTAATCTATCAGGTCTGGAGAAGGGCTGCATATAGTAAACTTCCTTAGAAGAGACAAGTGGACTGTTTATGATGAACTGCACCCAGCTATGAGCCCAACTCTGAGCATGCTCCAGGCCCTCTATACAGAGGATCTCAGCTTGATCTGGATGTAGGGTCCCTCTCCATTGGACTATCTCGTTTCCCCCAACAACCAAGGAGACTTTGGACATGCCTGTGAGTGACTCCCTCCCTCTGCCGTAACATAGCATGAGGAGTGGGCCCAGAAGCACTTTAACAACAATGAATATTTCCACATGCGTGTGCATTTCACACAAGCTTCCTCCTTGTAGGGACACGCCCACCATAAACAAGGTAACACCAAAGCTCTGAAAAGACTCACTGGAAAAAAATATGTACCATCAGACATGAATGGCACACTTGTCAGAAATATTTCCTAAATGCCCCCAAAGCCCATGAGGCCCCCAGCATGGAGTATGGGGAATTTGCTTTCTGTCTTGGCCACAACTCCCTGGCATTGGTCTTCCATATCTCCCCACCCTTAAAGGCACGAGGGAAGGATCTCCTTGCCTCTAGGAGGTGGAGACAGGAGTATCTGGGGCTTACTCAGCCTCATAGAATAAATGAGCTGTTTCAGCAAGAGGCTCTCTCAAAACAAATATGATGCAGAAGCATATTGAGCATTGCCTTCTGACACACATGTGCACACTCACCATACAATTGCAGGGGTTCACATGTGCCACGCATACACACATACTCCAAAAATCTTTATGTAGCACCTGAGACATTTGAAAAAAAAAAAAAAAAACACTTATCTCCATTGTCAATTAATTAGACTACCACGGTGTTTAAGGATACCAAGTGCTCATTTGTTAATTCTAATAGTTTCTCAATTTTAAAAATGATATTATTTACTTATTGTGTATAGAGAGGGAGCTCACATAGAGGTCCAATGACAGTGTGTAGGAGTGGGTTCACTCCTTTTACCGTGTGATTCCCAGGTCATCAGGTTTGGTGGCAGGCACTCTTACCTAATGAGTCATCCCAGCAAAGTCATTTCTTTTTAAATGATGCCTCAAGTAATCAACCAAAAATCTTGGGGACATTTAATTGTTAGTTAACTCTACATGAAAATATGATACTAGCCTCTGGTGATCAGAAGCAAAGACTCTGATTTGTTACCAATTGAAGGTAAAGGAACTGAACACCAAGCCTAGCATAGGGACAGAGGGTGGCGGAGTGCTGAGCTGAGGACTATATACGGTGATCCCAAGGACACAGGAGGGCTGAATGCAGAACCTGCTGTTCTGGGGATGAAACCATTTAGCTGCCTCCCTTTGCTTCCAGGTGCTGCCATGTTTGATCTGGTGGGTGCTTTTGTATGCACAACAAAACAATACTGGGAATAAAAATAGGTATTAATCTAATTCACAGTCCCCTCTTGTGTGTGTGTGTGTGTGTGTGTGTGTGTGTGTGTGTGTGTGTGCAAGAGCACACATGGGTGTGGGTATGCATGGTATACACATTCATGCATGCATGTCCAGATTCAGGTGTACGTGCACAGGCTAGAAGACTAGGCTGTCTGGCTGCTGAGCCCCAGGGTTCCTCTGTCTCTTCCCCAGCACTGAGATTACAAGCATGCACCACCCCGCCTGGCTTTTCACGTAGGTCCTAGGGTTACATCTCAGGTCCTCTTGTCCAACCAGCACTGTATCAATTGAACCATCTTGGCCAGGCCCCATAGACCTCTCTCCTCAGAACTTTTTCAAGACGGTCAGATCATGACTCTGATGCTGAAACTACTCTCATGACAAGAAGAGCTATGTGCCAAGGACTTGCTAACCAGACATCTCCCTGGGCCGTGGGGGTGGTTGTCATGTTCGTATCAGTCCTTTAAGTCTGTCCCTAAGGAGGAACATTCAGGAGCTCCATCTGACCAGATGAAGAGTGGACAGAAAACAGGTATGTTTAGTTTGGGATTCACTGTTTGGGTTAGAATCAAGATGATAAAGGACCTAGACAGCAAGAGTCAAAGTCTGTGTTACTGTCAGCCGAGTTTTTTTCAACCATCATTTGGGTCTTATTGGTCCTGATTTGTTTAAAAGGAGGAGGGGCGGAGAGGCCCAACGCCATCTGCGTCATTGTTTTGTGGGGAAATATATGCAGCAAGTGGGGGTGGGGGACCCTGTCTGCCAAGCCTGAAGCTTGTGGTGTCCCCTACAACTATTTGACCCGAATAGATTAAATATTGTAATGTTTGTTACATGTCCCAGGGCAAAAGAGAAAAAGAAATGAGGCTATCACTTATTAGCTTTCTGTTTCTGGATCCTTCCAGGGCTGATGCGACGGAGCAAAAGACAGTAGTGAAATCCGAAGGTAAAGGTTATCCGCTCTTTTATTATGTTTGCAGGATTTAAAGGGTAAGTCAGGAAATGCTTACATAACACCCAGTCAAAGTGGTGGATTAGTCACCAGAGCGGGACTTAAAAGCAGCCTTAATCCTCCAAATCTCCAGGGGTGAAAGGTCAACCTCTAACACCAGGTTGTGTAAAGAACGGAGAAGTCACCAGCTTCTGTTTCATCATGGCCCTGCTAAGCCACTGAGGAAATGAGCAGCCAGCCGGGCTGTGGGGAGAGGGGACCACCTCCTCCATGGAAAGCCACCTGTGAATTCAGCCAAGAAGGACGTAATTAAAGTCAGAGAGACCTCAGTGCAGAGCATAGGCAAGCAGGCTCCCAGCTCAGGCAGCCCCTAGCTGCGGTCCTGCAAGACTGAGCTCCCATAAACTTAAGCATCAGCCGTGTCCGTCCCTCAGAGAAAACCTGCTCTTGACATTCTCTGAAGTGGCCCTGTAGACAGTCACGCAACGCCCCCTTTCCCTCAAGGAGACATAGTCAGTGACTTGAGATAGGGTTACCCACCTACTCAGACTCAACTGTCAAAACTATGGGGCACAGTGGGCTGCAAAGGGGGCTTCATCCTGGGTGAAGTATTTGCTACACCAGGCGTGAGGACGTGATCCCCAACACCCACATAAAAAGCCAGGCATGGCGGCACAGACCTGTGTCCCAGTTCTGGGAAGGCAGGGTGGAAGGATCCCTGAAACTCACCAGCCAGACAGCCTACTCTAATCGGCAACCCCACGTCCTGGAGATAGCCCGTTTCAAAAAATAAGGTGGGTGGCTGTGAAGGGCAACACTCAAGGTTGATCTTAGGCTTTGGACAGTGACTCCAAACACACACTTAAAGAGGTCCTCTAAAAGCACAGTGAATTTAGGGGCTAGAGAGATGGCTCAGTGATTAAGACAGTGGTTGCCCTCCCAGAAGGCCTGGGTTCAGTTGGCAGCCTACAACCTTCCTTCTGTAACTCTAGTTCCAGGGGATCTAACAATCTCTCCCATCTTTCTCACACTGGGCACATATATGTGGCACTCAGACCTACATCCAGGCAAAACAGCCATGAACATAAAAGAAGAATAAAAGTTTTTTTTTTTAAAAAAAAAAAACTATAATGAGTCTTGCCATCTATTATTTAAACTACTTTTGGAAGGAGCTGTCTTTAATATAAGAAGGTGTTTATATAGCTGTCCAGCCTTACGCATGTAACCATCTCACTGCCTAGTTATTGTGTATATTTGTCCCAATGCAGAGTTCAATTTCAATTGTCTTCCTTTATGACTCTTCATCTTATTCTTTGAAACAGACACTCTCATTAAAACCAATTGCAAAGACTAAAGGGCCAGTGATTCTGGTATCGCCCTACCTCTGCCTCCTCAGTGCTGGGATTTTAAGTGCACCCTGACATTACTGATACACTGTTTAAAAAAAAAAAATATGGAAGCTAGGGTTCTGAACCCATGTCCTCATGCTTGCACAGGAGGCGTTTTACCCATCAAGCTTTCTTCCCAGCCTCCTGGCTACTTATTGATTGGATATATGTTTAATACCTCTTAAGACAAAACAATAAAAAACCAGTACTTGAGGGATTTCTGATGGACAGAGAAGTTCTTATGAGAAAGTCAAGGTGAGGGATGTCAGAAAGCATAGCTCAGACACCTCCCTCCCTTCTTGCTTCTTACCAGCCATTCCTGACCCTGGAAAGCGATGTCAACTTTGAGATCTCAAGCCCTTAAGCTCTGCCTAAGGACACCTCTTTCCCTACCTCGCCCTCCAGCTACAGGGTGTTACACGGGGCGTTTACAGTCCGTGACTTAGTAAACATCTTTCTTCCATGCGCGGGCAAATCGGAACTTTGGATGCAATCAATTTACAGAAGCAAGTTCTATCACATTTCAGAGCAAAACTAAAAGAGCTTCCAGAGTAGCCGTTCCGTTCCATATTTATCCCGAGCTGGCCCGTTATTAAATCACTGGTGAAAAACACGGAGATTCGTCTCAGCTGTAGTTTCATCATCGTACAACAGCAGAGGCATTTATCTTATGAAATTGCAGGAGCCGAACCCTGTGCAGACTGATGGCTCGGAGGGGCTCTCTGCATTAGTATCCTATCATCTCGCCTAAGGTGCTTAGGATGCGTACAGCTGTTAATGGCTTGTGCTGTTCATTTTTTACAGAATTTGTGGTTTAAGCAGTATGCTTAGAATATCGAAAATGTTTTTTTCCTTCTTTTAACAAATGGTGCCCAACTGTTTAACGTGAAATATGGAAAGTGCTTAGTTGCACATATTTGATTCCTTTCTTCTTTCTTTTCCCCCTTACCCGCCACCACCTTGTTCGGAATCCTCAGCTCTTTCCTCTGTATGTTTCTGAGGGTGGTTCATTCCTGCCAACAATTTTCTTTCTTTAGTTATAAGTCAAAACTAATAACCTGACTGCTGACTGCATTTGGAAAGTGAGGAGGAAGATTGAGTGTTTCCCTTGGGGCGTGGCTAAAAAAAAAAAAAAAAAAAAAAAAAAAAAACCACACATAGACTGGCCAAGTACAGTTAAGACAGACTTGGGGCCTGGCTAGTACTTAGGCTAGGGTAGTAGTCTTACTCAAAATCCCAGAATAGAGCCCGGAGAAAAAGATGTCTCACAGTTGTGTTCACTGATAACTACCATGGATCATTTTGCCCTTGATATAAAAGCTAGTATAATTGAATTTGTTATCAAGATGTTTCCAATAAACAACAGGCAACACCCCTAACCTCTGCTACAGCTTTGATTGTGCAGCAGCAGTGGGCAAAGGTCTTAGAAAACAAAGTTGAGACAGCTGGAGAAATCGCTCAGTGGTTCAGAGCACGTGCTGCTCTCACAAAGGACCTGAGTTTGGTTCCCAGCACCGCTGCCTGTTGCTCCAGCCCCAGGGAATCCCATGCCTTCTTCTGGACTCCTTGGGCACCATATGACATGTTTAACCCCTCCTCCCACATACACACTTGCATACAACACATACAGACACACCCATACATGATTAAAAATAAAATAATAAATCCTAAAAAGACAAAGTCAAAATCAAGGCAACGTTTAAACTGGGAATTCTACCCATAAGTTAACGGGTTGGAAGTAGACTCCATTGAAGAAGCCTAGGAAAGAATTGCTATATGTGGGGTTAACAGCCAAAGGCTGTTTGTTCAAGAAGAAACTGTAAGTTATGAACCCCAAACTATTAATCACTGGAAATGAGGCATCCCAGTAAGGAAGTTGTGTCCATTGCATATGGGGCAACTATTGTGGGAGATTTCACAGTGTTGTTGGCAAACCACCTCTGACTCCCTGCTAAAAAGGACCAGGGGAAGCTTGTTTATTATCCAGGAATGCAAAGGAGAGACTATTGTCCCCCAGTTCAAAGACCTTTCAAACCTTCTTCCTCCTCTCCAGATTCAGGAAGAGCAAGCCTGAGAGGGAAGAATTTGCATATTTCCATTCTGCCTAAATGCCATCAAAAGGGCGTGAAGAGAAAAACAGCTTCATTCTATCAAATCCTCCATTTGAGACAACTCCAGAAAAGCCCAAGCAGAAAAAGTGTCTCAGATCAAAGAGCTCTAGGTTTACATTTTAAGGCTGCCACAGAGACGAGGAGCCCCGTTACACAGAGCTGATTACAGAGTTCAAGAAGATGAGACCAAATGAGCTCATGTGTCTAACCATCGTCCCGCATCTTCTTCACGTTTGCATGGGGAATCACTGATGGAGCTAAGGCCTAGAATAGCTCGTTATCTTGGGCTGATGCTCATGGGTAGCCTGTCACTCTCATAAAAGAGAAAGATGAGGGGATTAGACTGGCTTTGCGGTCCTGAGTCCCGGGTGACTTGGGGAACACTCAGATGAAGTTCCAGCTCTGTTCCTGAGTCGATACTAACTGGAGCGGCATAGCTGACCTCTGGAGACAGAGGTCTGAGCAGGGAGGAGAGCCTCTCTCAAGAGTCGCTTCAGAGGATTTCGAGAGATGCTGTGTCCAAAGCACCTAACACGTGACATGTAGTACAAGGTAAGCCCTCAACAACCACAGCTATATTACTCATAGTCCCAGATGAGCTGAACAGATTCAACAGAAGCAGCAACTAGGCAGTTAAAGTCTCGTGTGTGGGGCAGAGTCAGCCACATACAAACAGCATCCCCCAAAGCCCAGCAACACTTCTGGTATCCATGAATACTTCCTGCCACACTAAAAAGGTGAATCTCTGTTCCCACCCCATCAGAGTCGCCTCTGCGTCTTCCAGAGCCTTTGCCTGGTGGTACAGCCAGGGGAAAAGCAGATAGGATGGAAGTGGAGGGTGTGCCTGATGACTTTCCAATTGGCAGCTTACAGGAATCTTTTAGAACAAGTAATCAAAAGGGAAACAGACAGAGGACTGGCATTTATAATCAGTGGCTTCCTTCTTCTAAAACAACAAACCCTGGGATTAAGGAGACTGTTTAGCCAGGCATTGTGTGGTGCACTTATAATCTCAGTGCTGGGGAGGCAAGGCTAGGCAGATTCTGTGTAGTCTTACTGGTCAACCAGCCCAGCATAATTGCTGAGCTCCAAGGAGAAGTGAGAGAGTGAGAGATCATACCAAAAGAAAATATACAAACTGAAGGACAAGCAAGGAAGAGATGCTGAGGTTGACCTCTGGCTAACACACACACACACACACACACACACACACACAAACACACACACACACACACTCACACACACACACTCACACACACTCACACACACTCACACACACTCACACACACACTCACACACACTCACACACACACTCACACACACTCATACTCACACACTCACACACATACTCACACACTCTCACACACACTCACACACACACTCACACATACTCACACACACTCACACACACTCACACTCATACATACTCACACACACTCACACACTCTCACACACTCACACACACACTCACACACACTCACTCTCACACACACTCACACACACATTCACACACACTCACACACTCACACACATTCACACACTCACACAACACACTCACACACACTCACACTCACACACATACTCACACACTCACACACACTCACACACACTCACACACACTCACACACACTCACACACTCACACACACTCACACATACTCACATACATACACACACTCACACACATACTCACACACTCACACACACTCACACACACACACATTCACACACACACTCACACACACTCTCACACACACTCACACACACACACACATTCACACACACACACACACACACACACCTGTACACATTCCCATTAACACATACACATAAACGGTAAACAAACAATATCATAGAACTATATGATACATGCAGAAAATAAAGATATCTCCCTGTGTCCTTCTTAACAAGGACATAAGCTGCATGCAAGAATATTCTCAATAGGATATCTCCACTGTCTCTGACCAAGATCAGTTTCTCCATGATAAACATGAGAAAAGATTCTGAAACATTCTTGCAGTCAGGAAGAAGTTTTTTTTTTTTTTCATGGAATAGTTAACCATAGTTCTCACCTTCTCTTTATCAGGTCTGCAAAGAGGAAGTTGCTGGAATTTTAAGGAACTAAAGACTTTGATATGAAGGACAGAGATGCACCCCTTCAAAAGACTGGGAGGTTTCCAGAGCTATTGGAAGGGCTACTCAGGTTATGGGGATGCAGCTGGCCTTTTGTGATGGGCAGCGAGACTCTCCCCTCCATGATCGTCCTTTTGGTTACCAATGTGCCTGGCCTGCTGCACTGATGATAACCAGCTGTTACCAAATCATAATGAAACTTAAATATTTCCCAAGCAGACAACATTAGTTAGCCTTGCCTCCAAACTGCTGCCAGAGGAGACTGCTGAAAACCTAGAAAAAGAACTGGCATCTGTACGGAGTCTAATCCTGGACCAGCTGTTGTTATATATCTCATCCTGGCATTGCCAAGCCTTGGGGGAAGAATCTCAAATTGCCTTGTCCCCTACTATGTGTAACACTCTTCTGGATGATCATGAATTGACCAGGAGCATGAAGGCTAAGTAGAATCCAGGCTTCACTCTAAGCACTCTGCATGTATGGGCTCCCTAAATCCCTGAGGAATAAGTCTCAGGGTAAATGGTACATTAGAGCTGTCTTCTGAGTCCATGCCCATTGGCTTTCCTCATTCACCAGAAGAGTGATAGACTTTGTTGGTCTTCAAGCCCGGGGCTCCCGTCCATAGACCTGAGTCCTCCTAGCTCTGCCACTAATAACTGGGATTTCTGCAAGGGTGTTTCAGACCCTTGATTTTAATTTCCTCACCAGATAAATAAAAGCCAAGAAGCACCTGACATCTGCAATACAGTTATTACTTTCATAGAACCCCAAAGCCAAGAATCAAAAAAAAAAAGCTAAGTGTTTATTTTTCCAATTAAGTCTTGATCTGGATTCTAGGCTTAGGCACCTCATCTACTGAAGAAGCAACTGCTCCAATAATTTCAAGGTGTGGTATGGGGCTCCTTACAAACTAGTTTGCCAATAGAGGAAAGGGAAGGGAAGGGAGAGGGGAAGAGAAAGAAGGATGGAAGGGAGGGAGGGAAGAGGAAAGGAGGCTTAGACAAATTGCTTGTCAAATCTGATTTCATTACATGTGGCTCCAGTTACCTCAAAGAGTGCCAAGAGAATTTCAAAATCTAATTAGCTTGTTCCCATTTTAAAAGGGGTGAAGGGCATGAAAATGGTCAGGAGTAGAACCCTGGGGGAGAGAGAGACTCCTAAATAAGTTGGTTTGCCATAGCCCTAAGAGTATGAATAGCTCTGTCCTCATCATTTGCCTTTGTGTCTTACCCATGGAGAGTGACAGCGACCCCTCTATGGTGGTTAATATTGACAATCAAATGACAGAATAGGACTGCCTGGGAGACAAGCCCCCGAGTGTGGCCACGAGGAAGTTCCTAGATTCGGCTAACTGAAGCGGGAAGACCCACCCTGAATGTGGTGTCATCTCTTGGGGGCTAGGAAAGCAGACTACATAAACATGGAAACGCAAGCAGACCAGCAGCATTGATCTCTCTCTGCTTCCTGAGGGCACAAAGAGAGGAGCAGCCTCCACACGCTGCTGCCGTGACCTCCCCCCCATCATGACCCGGACCCCCAAACTGTAAACCACAGCAAACCCTCAATTCCTCCTGTTGCTTCTGTCTGGTGTGTTGTTGCATCAACGAGAAAAGTAACCCATACATTCTCAAAGGACTGATCAGTCGGTCGCTAACCCTCCATGGACAGATTCCACTCTCGAGAACTAAGAGCAAGTCCTGGAAGATGAGCTGCAGTAGCCAGAAAGTCCTCCTTTGGGAATAATGAAGGTAGGGACCCAGAACCTGGGGAAGTTCTACTGACTGTTGCAATTGTGTGTGGCTTACACTAGAAAACTAAAAATTGCATGGGGTCAAAACAACCTGGATGTTCACTATTTGCTTCTCCTTGAGGAGGTCACTTCCTACCTCTAAGCCCTAAGTTAAAAGAGCTAACACTGACATCATCAGATTCCTGCACAAGTCAGAAATGAGCCTGCTGATCCCAAGCATTCAATGCAAACACATGAATATTCAATTATGTGTTTTGGTGTCCTCTTCCCCTTAAAGAAAAACCGAGGCCACCCCCAAATTTTTGACAGCTAAGGCCAAAGTCATGCTAAGGAATGTGTCTGGGTGAATTGATAAAGGCTTCTGTAAATGGCAGAGGGCAGGGCTGGGGAGATGGGTCTGTCAGGAAAGTGCCTACTACACAAGCATGAGGACATGAGTTCAGTCCCCTAGAACCGGCATAGAAAAGGCCAGGCACAGTAGTATATACTGTAATATCAGTGCTAGGGAGGTGGAGACAGGATGGTCCATGGGGTTTGCTGGTCAGTCAGCCTTGCTAAATTAATAACTGGGAGACCCTCTCTTACAAAATAGGGCGGAAAGTGATTGAGAAAAACACTGGGCATCAACCTCTGAGATGCACACACACACACACACACACACACAGAGAGAGAGAGAGAGAGAGAGAGAGAGAGAGAGAGAGAGAGAGAGAGAGAGAGAGAGAGAGAGAGAGAGAAAGAGAGAAATGTGGCCATTGTCTTAAACTATCTGGAACAAATAATAGATCATCCAATTGTTGGCTTTGTCTGCTGGCCCTTACATTTCTCCTTAAATATAGAGCGAAAGTTCATCAAACCAAAATTGCCTTCTTTCTGAGTGACACGGTTACAAGAAGGTAGGGATGGGATGGAGAGAATAGAGAGTGTGTACAGAAAGTCAGGAAGTTGTGCACCCACCGTAGCTAGAATCTTGACTTTATTCCAAAGGTTGGTATGTTGAAGGCCTTAGTCTGGAGCTATTGGGAGGTTGTGGAACCTGTATGAGACGGGTCTTGGAGAGAAGTCTGTCAGTCATTGGGTAGGAACTCTACCAGTCACTGCAAAACCTACCACTCTATGGTAGGATGGTTTCCAGACATAAGAACCTTGAAGGGGAGTTGTTGGGTCCTTTTCTCTTTCTCACTGGCTAGTGAGGTGAACTGGCTACCTCTACCACACAGTTCCTCTCTATGTTGGGTTGCCATAGCCCCTCAGCAATGACGCTGGCCGACTATGAACGAAACTGACAGGAACCTTTTCCCTTCTCATTTGCTTCTCGCCGAGATTCAGTAACATGAAACGATCAGAACACTGTCCCTCAGACAGGATAAGAGACTCAATCTCCTCTGTCTTGTACGTAGAACTAAATCCACGGATTAGTGCAGCTCTCAGCACTCACAGGAGAAGTCTCTCTGTGTGTGCTGACAGGTGACTAATAAAGAGACTCACAAACGCTCAAGTGCGCAATAAGTGATGTGAGTGCTCAGGCCTAAATGGAAATCTGCCACACATACGCACACACGCATGTACACACACACACACTCACACATACACACATGCACGCACGCACACACTCACACATGTGCACACACGCACACACACGCACATGCACGCACATGCACACATGCACACACTCACACATGTGCACACACACGCACACACGCATGTACACATGGCTCACGGAACATTGCAGAAGAGGTATCAGAAAGTTTGTAAGAGGCCAGAGGTCAAGTAGGACCACTGTTGAAATGTTACCATTGGGACATGTGGGAGGCCATTGCACTCATGAACTCACAGAAGTTGCTGTTACCTAAACAAGATCTGCAGAAGATCAAGCCAGTCAACACTCCATCACGGGGTGGGGGTGGGGAACACATGAAATCCCACTTCTAGCTAAGGAGCTATTGATGGTTAATGGCTGCTGGTAGGCTGCCTGTGCTTTGGTGGATGTCTGCATATCCGTGCACATATGGGCACCACTAACTGGATTCTGTGAGATAAAATAACAAAATGAAATGGAAAAAGGTTCACCTCTGCTCCTATGTTATCAATGTTCAGTATGCATTGCTAGGGTTTTTCTGTTTTCACTCGGCTGACATGATGTTCATTTGAGCTATTAAAAAAAAAAAAGTTGTTATGTTCATAATGGCCTAGGAAGAAAATTACATGCAAGGACTTTATAGTTCCAAAATTATGTCTCCTCTCCTGCACCACACCCTAATGGTGAGAATAATAATTTACTCATAAAGTTTGATACTTGGCATTTGGATGGAAGTTATTCAGCTATTGCATGAGAATTAAAATAAAATTACCTTCTCACCAAAAGAGTTAGTCATCACCCTGGGCTAAAGCTGAGGTAAAGTTCAGAGGAGTCTGGGTTCTAAGGACCTTTATTTCTCTGTGAAGTTAGGGACTTCCTCAGACATTAAAAACAGTACACACGATCTTAAACAGCTGTTTTCAAAACACAGCCCTGCCTGACAAGGACTAAAAATAGACATTTCTTCTCAAAACTTTGCTTCATTTTAACCACTTTTGGCCAAAGTCTTGATTGACTGTCTTTAACACACCCGGGGACATTGTGTTTTGCAATGCCGCTTGGAGCTAGACAGCTCATCTGCCAGTCTGAGAGGAGGTGGAGTGGATGAAGAGGTGTGTGTGCGTGTGTGTGAGTGTGTGTGCGTGTGTGAGTGTGCGTGTGTGTGTGTGCGTGTGCGTGTGAGTGTGCGTGAGTGTGTGAGTGTGCGTGAGTGTGCGTGAGTGTGTGTGAGTGTGTGTGTGTGCGTGTGCGTGTGTGTGTGAGTGTGTGTGTGTGAGTAAGAGAGTGTGTGTGTGTGTGAGTGAGAGTGTGTGTGTGTGTGTGTGTGCGTGCGTGCCTGTGTGTGTGTGTGCGTGCGTGCGTGTGTGTGTGTGTGTGTGTGTGTGTGTGTGTGTGTGTGTATGTGTGTGCCTGTGTCCCAAGTGAGGGGGCTCATGTCTGTGTCTGAGTATACGTGGAGACGAAAGTAAAAGGACCCTACAACATTTTCCATTCTCCTGTTTCTCAAACTCTGTCCATTTTAGAGAAATGGTTTATTTTACCAAGATTGCCCTGCTCTCTCTTCATCTATACAGTCCTTAAACTTTCCAGAACATACTAAAAGTCTGCCCCTATTTTATTCTCTATTAGCTCATCCCACCTGATGCTGACTCAATTTTTTTCCAAGATATGGTTTATGTGGTTGATATTTTCATATATTTCCAATATATGTTTATGATAACCACATCTGTGATCAGCGGATAGAAGAGCGCTGTATGGACTCACACACAGGTCTTGTAACATAGCATTTTTACGTGTTTACTATCTTCAAGTGGTCAGGACCAGGAAAGAAGTTATTGTGTACTTCTAGAAAAATATTTTCATAAATGTGAGCACATGCAATTCCTAAACTCATTACTCTGTCAGGATCTAAGCTGCTAGTGGTTGAGGAATCTCTGTGTGTTTATGTATATGTATATGTATGATGTATGTGCATGCAAGTGTACATGTCCGTGCTTGGGAGTGCAAGTGTGCACATGCCATGGCATCTACACATTGGTCAGAGGACAATCTCAGATGTTGCTCCTCACCTTGCACTTTCTTTGAGAAAGCCTTTCTTGTTGGCTGCTGTGTGCCCAAGCTAAGTAGCCCATGAGCTTCTTCTTGGGATTCTCCCATGAATCTCCACATCCCGGGTTGCTGTTGGAGACCTGGGGTGCAGACACCATGCTCACACAATATATATGTAGGGTCTGGAGATTCGACCTGAACTTCTCACACTTGCATAGTAGGTGCTTTACTCATGGAACTATCTTCCCAGCCTGGCCATGGTAATTTTGAATTCAAAGAACAAAGAACACAGAAAGCAGTGTTTCACAAGCCCATCACTTACACAAAGCTGCAATTAACAGTCTAGGATATTTGTCCCTAGTCTTTAGATGAGGCTTAAATAGATTACGTTGGGGTTTATGGAATTATGCATCACCATCCTTTTTCACTAAAAATTAGGCAAAACGGACTTTTCTTTGTAAGCCCAATTTTCAATTATGACAGATGAATACATTAACAGGATATCATATTGCACATATCCTCTCCACCTTCTTGTTAGATACAGAATTTCTCCCCTAGATTTTGCCAGCTAAGCTTTTGCTAGCTTTTCTCATGGTACTTTTGTGTTTGTCTCTGTCTACTTTACATATTTTTCGATTTACTCCTCAACCACCCACATCATTTTTTCTCAGCCTCCCGCAGAAACTGCTCAACACTCCCTTCACTTAGCACTTGCTACTTTTTGAGCAGCCGCCTACTGCCTGGCTAGAAGAGAACGTGGAATAGTGGATAAAGTCACCACCCTTGCAGCCACAGGCTTTGTGTTCTGCAAGGGCATTGTTGGGGAATGCCCTAGGATGAACACAGGGCTCCAGGAATACATGGGTTTGTTGATAAATGCACAATGTGACATATCATCTGAACCCAGAATGCTAGTTCCTGGGACCAGAGGGAATTCCAGGGTGCTTCTTAGGTTCCCTTTGTGAGTTTGTGACACACAGAGCCACGATCCTTGTATCAGCCTCTCTGTCGTATGTTCTCTAGTTCATTTTCTAAGCATTTTTCAAATATAGTATTTTTATTAATTCCTTTGGAATTGCATATACACATACAACATATTTTTACCATATTCACCCCCAACCATATAACATATTTTTACCATATTACCCCCAACCATCTCCCAACTCTTTCTAAATCCTCTTCCCTTCCTTCTCTGAACATTCCTAGCATCATATCCTCCTCTTCTTCCTCCTCCTTCTTCCTTTTCAATTAAATACTGAATCCAGTCTGTGCTGCCCAAATACTCATGGCATTGGGATCACCTATAGGAGCATGGTCCATCTACCAGGGGCCATGGCCTTAAAGAAAACTAATTTTCCCTCCTCAGAGGCCATCAATTATCAATCGCCCTGGCCCCATGCATGCTGGAATGTTGGCGGGTTTGACAGTCTTGTGCAGTCTTGTAGCGGCAACCACAGCTGCAGTGAGCTGTTGGGTGCAGTGGTCCTGTAATGCCCAAAAGACACAATCTTTCTGACCCCTTTTCTCCAATGGTCCCTGAGCCTGGGGGTCCAAAGTCCCTACAACCACAATCGAGCTTCTGTGCCCAGCACTGTGGAGAAAACAAAGCATTACTGGGTATCTCTGCCCAGTCCCTCAGTCGGGAGACACGGAGGATGAACAAGGATGCTGGCGCATATGCAGATTAGATGTGGTTTGAGTGTATCTTCCAAAGTTGTGTGCACTGGAAGCTTGGTCCTGAGTGTGCTGGTGTTGAGGTAGCCAGACTTTTAAGACACAGAACCTAAGCTGGGTGGTGGCAGCACACACCTTTAATCCCAGCATTCAGGAGGCAGAGGCAGGTGAATCTCTGTGAATTCGAGGCCAGCCTGGTCTAAAAGAGTGAGATTCAGGACAGCCTCCAAAGTCACAGACAAACCCAGTCTCAAACAAAACAAAACAAAATAATAAAAAATAAAAGATACAAACCTAGTAAAAGCTGCCTCATACTGCCTGCTGACAGGCCTTCCCTCCCCTCCCCAACCAAGGACTGTACCCTCAGTGAGCCAAATAAACCCTCCCTCACATCGTTTTGTCTGGCATTCTGTCACAGAAACAAGAAAAATGACTGATGCACTATCCTTGACCACAGTAAGGTTGTCTCTCTCCTCTGCTGTCTGTTCATGGCACACACTTCTATGGTCAAGAAATTAGGTGACAAATTTGACAAAGTGTTGGTTTTACTCAGTTGGCCTTTTCATTCTTTGCCTTTTTTAAGCAGAAGAAAGTCAATTATTTCTTTGAAATTGTCAAAAACATAGTATCAGACCAGGCCAGCACTGCACAGGTACCATAGGGTGTAGCATGTATGTTTCTGCCAGCCCGCCAGCCCGCCACTCTGTATTTGATACAATCCTGTTGGCCAGTTACCATTATTGTTTATGGGCTAGCTCTGTCTTAATTATTAACCCATTTCTACTTATCTAAGTATTTCCACGTGGTCGTCTTATCAGGGAGCCGCGGCAGGCGTCCTGCTTCTTCCCTGGGCTACATCTCAACTCCTCCCTACTACTTCCTCTTTCCTCCTCCTGGTCTCCTAGCCCTGCCTATCTTGTTTCTTATTGGCCACAGAGCTTTATTTACCAGTATGAGAAAGATATATACAGAATAACATCTCCCATCAACAGGGTCTCAGAAGGACTCAGAAGGTATCATATTCAATGTAAAACAGATCCTTCATCTCTCCAGTCAATTCTAAGTGTGTGTATGTGTGCTGGCGTGTGCACAGGAGCAGGTATATGATTGATACCCACACATGTGAATGTGTGGGTACATATTCACACACATAGAGGGGGTCAGAGGACAATCTCCCATGTGGTTCCTTACAAGCTCTCCACCTACTCTGAGATGCTGCTTCTTACTGGCCTAGAACTCACAAATTGGGCTTGGCTGCCTGGGCACTAAATCCCAGTGAGTCTACCTCCTCGGTACCGAGATTACTGTGCCACCATGCCCAGCATTTTGTAATGTAGACTCTAGAGATTAACCTTAGACCTGCTTTCCAGGCAAGTACTTTAATGACTAAGTTATCTCCCTAGCCCAAATCTCAGTGTCTAAATAGACAGTGAATGTGCTGAGAAGCTGGGTGTCTGGAGGACAGAAGGAGGAGCGCTGAGTCAGCTCTCCCAGAGAAGATGGGGCCAGGCTCTCCTTGGAGGCCCATGGGAGAGATGGGCGACGGCAAAGAACGCTCCTGCCTGAAGGCAGCACTGTGGGAGCCAGGCTGCAGACCGAGGCTGGGAGAGGTGAAAACAACTTCATGTAGGCATGGACTGCCTGACTCCAAATAGGCCTTCTGCCAGCAATGATGCCTTCAGCCACGGGCTGTGCTGGGCTCACCTCCAGCCATAGGGATCTGCAGCCTCAGTTTTAAGGAACCCGGGCTGAAAGCTGCTGATTTTTTATTTTGTTGCTTGCCAGAGGCTTGCATGCTTTTTGTGTCAGTGTTTGTCAGCTCTACCTTTCTGATCTGAAAAGCTGGTTTTAAACTTTATTACTCATTATTCTTGCTCCCCTCTACCATGTGTAGTGTGTGTTTCTGTGTTTGTGGGTCTCCATATAAGTGTATGTCTGTCTCTGTATGTGTGTGTGTATTTATGTGTCTCTGTATGCGTGTATGTATTAGTCTCTGTGTGTGTGTTGTGTGTGTATCTGTATGTGTCTGTGTCTCTGTATAAATGTCTGTCTCTGTATGTGTATGTGTATCTGTGTGTCTTTGTATGTGTGCATGTGGTAGTGTGTGTGTGTGTGTGTGTGTGTGTGTGTGTGTGTGTGTGTGTGTGCGTGCCTGTGTGTGTATCAATAGCAAACAGGTGTCAGTGTTCACAGCCAGGATATGTTCACCTTCTCATATACTTCAACTTACAATACATAATGCAATGTAAATGCCTTTTATTGTTCTATTGTTTTGTTTGGAGAATAAGACAAGAAAAAAAAAGTCCATACCTGTTCAGTACAGATGCAGCCATCAGGGCCATCTATGGCCTAAGAATAGTTGAATTTCAGGAGCCAGAAGCTGAGAATTCACAGGGTGTTCATCTAACTCCAAGGGACTCTCAGGGGATGGTGCGGCTGCCATGAACTCCATCCAGGTGAAGGCACTGGAACACAAAAGGTCAAGTGACTGGTCAGAATCTGCAGTCCGCAGGTGAATGCAGGGTCTGAATCTGTATCCCAGACACTCCAGCTCCAGAGTCCACATTTAGTTGCCTACCCATGCGAATCAGCCCCATCTGCAGGGTGCTTGCTGTGGATTAGCCCTTGCTAAATGCTGCGCGTTCTGAGTGTAATGAGCGAGTTCATGCAGTCCCGCCATAGATAAGGCTTCACCCCTTCTTGTGAAGCCAAGGCCAAGCATTTGAAGCCCTGCCTCTGCTTTTTCATGTAGGGGAGAAAAGGGCATGAAATTGGTAGGAAAGGATGAGGTCTACTAGAATGGTTCTACCCACACCCAGCCTGCAGAACGCCCTTTTTTCTTCTTCATATCTTTTATTCTAAAATAAAACAACTCAGTTCCTCTTTGGTTTCTCTGTGCCTAGTGTCCAAAGTGGTGGCATTTCCAACAATGGGGTCTTACCACATAGTTCACAGGGGGGGGTCATACAAGAACAATGACAATGGCTTGCATTGTTTGGGAAGTTTCTGAGCAGTATTTGGGGGAGAGTTAACGGTCTTCTACATCCAGGACCACATATTAAACGATGCTAACCTACCAGGCAAGGGATGAGCCCTTGTGCAATAATGGCATGACTGAGTACCACCAACAGCTTTCTGGTTGGATTTGAGGCCTGCCCCATAGGATGCAACACATGTCTAGATCAAAAGCCTGGGGCTGGAAGGATCACAAGCCCCCAGGAGGTATTTACCACTGATGCTTTACTAAATGAACATGTTCTCAACAACCCTCTAAATGTTTCCCTTTATATCCTTAAATCGGTGCTGTCTGTTCTCAGCCTTTACCGTAGACTTTGTACCGTGGTCCACAGTTAATGCAGAGACTCAAAACTGGTCAAATTATTGAGGATTAAGTGACAGTTATGTCAGCCACAAACAGGATGTCTGTATCACCCTCTCCAAGGTTCAGGGAACATTGTGGAAAAGCGAGGGGAAAGAATGAATGAGCTGGACTCAGAAGAACCCTGTCAGAATTCTAAACAGCACACATTGGCTGCCATCATGAACACACAACAGCTGTGACCACTTGCACAAGACCTGCAAAGGCACACATGCATGCACACACATACGCACACGTGCACACACAGATGTGCATACACATGCACAGAGAGTAGAGGGGGTATGAAAATAGGAGGGCACCAGTTAGCAAGGGGAAGGAAGCCATTAAGAATGGAAATGAGAGAGTGCAGTGGAGCAGAGGCTACTGTTTCAGTGAATTAATCTGACCTTAATACACTGTTTGCCTTTATGAAATTGCTGCCAAATTTCAAGATTTTTAAAAAGAAACAAAGAAAGATCTACACTCAAGAGTTGTACCCAAGTCATCTGAAACAAGAATCACGAAATTCCAAAGGAAAAAGAACAAGTTAGTTCCCCTTAAGCTTGAGTAAGGACGCTAAGACTTGCCAAGCAATTCCAGGAGACTCAAGAGAGACCAGGCAGCTTGCCTTGCGGGCTGGGTGGGTGCTTTTAATAGAGAGCTTGGCTTTCCAGGCTGCTGGCTCACTGAGGAGTTGAAAGTCTACCCAAAGGTTTGATTGGACTTCAAGAGTTCTTTTCTGTTTGGAGGCCCACACCCAGAGACCCCCCAGGTCATAGGCGTGTCTTGTAAATTAATGATGAAGAAAGAGGGATTGCCCAAGAGCAGGCTCACCCTGGGACGCTTCTGGGGCCTTTAGATTGGGCAGAGCTGCCCGAGATTGGGCACTAGCCACAGAGCACAAGGATGTGAGGACCCTTGGAGGAGGCCAGACTGAGGCCGCAATAAACAATTGCCTTCCTCCCCCTCTCCCCAATACAAGACAGGGAAATCAGAACTAGGAGTGGAAATAAAGGGCAGCGAAGATGCCTGGATCAGCAAAGTGCTTGCATGAGAGAAACTAGGGCTGAACTGGATCCCCAGTACCCATGTGAGACACCCTGGCGGCACTGAAGAGTATTACAAAGGCAGAGACAGGCTGGGGTCTTTTAAGCTTAAAACCCAAGGGCCAAGGGCAGGGCATCTGAAAAATAACATCCCAGGTTGGTCTCTGACCTCATTACACATACACATACAAATAAACACACACACACACACACACACACACACAGAGAGAGAGAGAGAGAGAGACAGAGAGAGAGAGACAGAGACAGAGAGACAGAGAGACAGAGACAGAGACAGAGAGACAGAGAGAGACAGAGACAGACAGAGACAGAGACAGAGACAGAGAGAGACAGAGACAGAGAGAGACAGAGAGAGAGAGAGAGAGACAGAGAGAGAGAGAGAGAGAGAGACAGAGAGAGACTAGTATGCAGGAAAGCAAATACATGAGCCAAAAGCAAAGGAAGACTAACTAACATCCTTTGGCCGGCTACTGAGTCTATGCTATTTCATTGAATAACTTTAGCACTGTCAGGAGAAAGGTGATTTGCTCATCTTACTACTGAAGCCACGGAGGCTTAGAGGAGTGATGTGGAGTCATGATCCAGCAGGCGCAGTTCCTAACACACCTTGAGCGCTCCCTGACTTCTGAGTCACCATGCTTCTAGCCTCAGGAGGAGGAGGTACGGAGGCAGCTCACTAGCAGAGGACAGGCCGAGAGGAGAGCTGCCGGAGCCTGCCTCCAGAAAAGACCTGCCCTCCAAATGCAGGGCCCCAGGAGTCAGGCAGACAAGTGTGGCTGAACAAGCCCGGGAGGGAGAGAAGCTACCAGAGAGCTGAGGCACAGTGGTAAAGGACCCAGACAGAGGCTGGGAGTGTTTTCCTGGGTCTAGCTCCACCATAGCAGAACCCAGGTGTTGGGAAGAGGAGGCAGGAGAATCAGAAGTTCAAGGTCATCCTTAGCCACACAGTGAAGTCAAGGCCAGCCTGGCTCACATGAGACCCTGTATCAGAAATATGATAACGGCATACCTAGAAGGACCGCAAAACCAGACCAGCCAACCCCTGTGAGTATCGTGTCCCTGGCCAACGTCACAGCGTTCTAAGAGCAATTTCTCAGACTTGAAAACTAGGGATCACATTTGTACAAATAACAAAAAATAACCTTCCATCTTAAATCCCTTAACCATTTGAGTTATTGGGGGGGGGGGGAGATAGAAACAATACAGTGCAGGCTTCTAAAATCCAAAGTTCAGAGAGAGGCAGAAAGCAGAACTCCCCACTCCCAGCCCCACCCAGTCAGTCTCAGCCTGAGCATCGTCGGCCTGACCATGGACCCCAGGAATCCTTTCCGTTCAAACAGAAATGTACACACATATCAGTTTTTACAATCCCTCTCTATGTAATATATATGCATTTTGTGCATTTTGCACAATATCTTTATATATCATGTGCATATAAAACGTGTTTATACGTGTTACACAAGAGACTGACACGCATCCCCCTCTTCGTGATGCTTTCCTTTTATTCACTTTCCATGTCAGCCCACACCTCCTAGCTCAATCCTTTCACTGTTTGCCCATTAGCTCATCCTGTGGCTACGTTATAAAAGTTTTATTTTCACCATTATTATTATTGTTTTTTAGAAAAAGTCTCATATATCCCTGGCTGGCCTCAAACTCAGTATGCAGTGGAAGATGACCTTGAACTCCTCATCCTTCAAGTGCAGGGATGACGGGCACTACCTCACCGGCTCTGAGCAGTGTTGAGGATGGGAGCCAGTGAGTGCTGAGGGAGCAGCTCACCACCCGCCATAAAAGTTTTAGTGAGTCCTCTATAAATGGCAATATTATTCCCCATTTTTCCTCCTATGACGATAAGCGATAGTGAGGTTAATAAACTTATACATGTATTCTGAAATTGTTTATAATGTACAATCGAGTGTTCTCAGCCAGCAGGAAGCAAGTACGGGTTTCCACCTGACCTTCTGGAAGGTCCCGTTAGCTTATATGCCTGGACAAGGGCATAGAGCCCCATTTCCCCAGCCACTCAGCAGCAGTAGGCATCAACCAACCTGGTACTTCTTGTAAATTTCATTAATTATAAAAATTATTTGTTGCTTTCCTTTACAATTGTGGAAGAATTGCTTGCCTATTCTGAAGCTTTATCCCTTCTTTCCTTTTAAAATCCTTTACTTGTTATTATTCTGGGTGGGGGACACACATGTCACGGCTGCATGTGGAAGTCAGGGCTCAGCTGTTGTGGGTCACCGGTTCATTGCCTGTTTGAAAACTTGGCCTCTGTCTGCTGGTGCTATTTAGGAATGCTGTGGGGCTTTAAAGGGGTGGAGCCTCACTGGAGGAAATGAGTCACTAGGGGTGGGCTTCAAGGTTTTATATCCTGGCCCCACTTCCTCTTTTCCCTGCTTCCTGATTGGCTGCAGCCTGACTCTCCTGTTGCCATGTCTTCCCAGACGTGATGGGAATTGTGGGCAACGTGAACTCTTTCTCCATACATCCTTTGGTAACCTACCACAGCAAAGAACAGCAGTGTTGGGGAGATGGCTCCTCCCTTCCCTTGTGGGTTCTGGGTATTGAACTCGGCTTCAAGCTTGTGCAGCAAGCATTTTTGTAGCCCGTGAGCCATTTTGCCAGACCTACTCTTTTAGCTTTTAGACTGTTACTTTTTTCTTTGCACATTTTTATGAGCACCTTCTGGAATGGAATGGGAGGGTGGTCGGGGGTCATGAGAGGGAGGAAGGGGGGAGGGAGGGAGGGGGAGCTGGGATCAATATGTAACATAAGAAAAATAAATAAAAAAGAAATTCATTCCCTTGTGATACATAAAATAAATACTCTTTCCTATGCGTTTTTGGTTTTTGTGTATGTTTGCTTAAGGTGACTTCGATTTGCGAATCACCAACATGATCACTGTAGGTTTTATGGCCTCTGAATTACATACCTGCTTTGTAAGAGTGTTTTCTGGAACACACACTGCTTTGCCTTTTTACACGCTTAAACCCTCAGTACAGCTGAAATTGTAAGACCCTCAGAATGAGGAGTCTCCCCGTTTCAGTCGGTACCCCCAAGAACTCAATGTCCAGTCCAGTTGATGCAACACACAAGAGGCTTTAATGAACGGGAAACGTTTGCGCAAACGGGCTCCCTCAGCACACAGGCTAGAGAAGCAACCTTTTCTGGGTGGGGGTACTTTTAAAGGAAAAAACCACAAGCTTAGGGTGGGGCTGTGACCCTCTCTCTGTTGAGTAAGTGACCAGAGTCCTGGGTTCTCCCCCTGAGGCCGGATGGTCTCACTGTTCAGGTTAGCAGGCCTCAGGGTGTGCTAATTAATCTTGTCTAAGCAAACTGGAGTAGCAGCCATCTCTTTGTTTCTTAAGGACCCCATTTACCACCTGCTGACACACTGACCTGAGGGGCTGTTTGAATTCTTGGTATCTGGATATCTTAGGGCCTTGTGAGGGAAAGTTGTGGGTGGTTAGCAAATTCCAGGAAACTGATAGTGGCCTGGGTTAGCTTTCCAGGTCAGACTGCCCTTCAAGTGGGGGATTTCCTTAACTGGACTTTACTTTTTTTTCTTTCAAAATGTCTTTTGCTAAAAGAAATTATGTATCTTACTTCTTCCCAAGATTATTTCCAAACCATTTTAAAATAATCTCACCAAGAGAAAGGTGGTGGTATTTACCCATAATTCCAGAGTTTGGGAGGTGGAAGCATGAGACCTTGGCTACAACTTAGCAAATCCGAGATCATCCTGGGCCACACTGGAGCCTATCTCAAAAATAACTAATAAAACTCCTTTTTCTCATTATTTTAAACGTTACTTTATTTCATATTTACCACCAACAGATAATTGTGTCTATTACAATTTTCTCTATTTCAGTGCTTAATTGTTCATAAAAAGTTTTGCCTAATATCCTCAAGTTCCCAAAAGATAGCAATAGCAAACCTCTCCTGGTACTTTTAAGTTTGCATTTAGAAGTTTTGAGTAAGTAGTTCTATGAAATTCAAGCTTTGGATTGTAGAGCTCAGTGGATATTTTGTTGATAGGAATGGTCTCTGTGACTCTTGGGTTTCAAAATATTTTCATTTAGGGCCTGCCCAGCTATTAGTTAAGTTTACATGGAGATAGGGTGATCAATTGTAATTACTAATGGAATCCTCTCTCGCCTCTGAATCTGGCTTCTCCTCATGAGGTGCTGTTCATTGAGCACCTTCACATGTTAACGGATGCTCTATCAGAGTTTTCTTCCATGTTCTGTTTCTTCTAAAAGCTTTAAAGCCTCTCAGCTTTTTCAGTTATGTAACTATGCCATTACAATAATAAGTTTAGTATCTTTCTTACAATACTTACATTTCTCTTTCATCCAGTTGTAATGGCTAGACCTTCTAAGCTTGCGGGTCTCTTATGAGCAGGCTCAGCCGATCTGATGAAATGGTGGCTGTTTTGCTCAGAGGGTAGCTCTCTCTCTCTCTCTCCCTCCCTCTCTCTCTCGCTCTCTCTCTCTCTCTCTCTCTCTCTCTCTCTCTCTCTCTCTCTCTCTCTCTCTCTCTCTCTCTCGTGTGTGTGTGTGTGTGTCAGAGGACAATTTGAGGGAGTCAGTTCGCTCCTTCCACCATGTGAGTCCCAGGCTTGACAACAAGTGTCATTGTTGCTGGCCCTGTTTGTGGAGTTTTAACCTCTGATCTTGGAACATGCCTGCAGGTCTGTCCTGTGGTTTGAAATGCTTACCTGACTTCAGATTATTACAATCGTAAAAATGAAAGAAACTAAAACAGCCAAACAGACTGGCTACGTTTATAGCAGTGACTAATACCATAAAATAGAAAAACAAGTAAATTGGCATGTTTGGGAAATGAAAGTAGTGATTTTTAGTTTTAAAAAAAAATGTGCCTTTGGCATTTGGCTGAGACATCCACAATAAAGCTCCCAGACCTTGTCACGCTCAGTGAAAACAATAGCAGGCCAACAAAGACTTAAGTGTAGGCTTACAGACATCGTCATCCTTAATTAGGCCTGGAGAAAACCATTTGTTGGGTGAGCCTGTGGACCCACAGTGGAGACGGAGGCTGGGGCTGCCTTGCCTGCCTTGCCTTCTCCAGTCTGGAGAAACTCAAAGCTGCAGTTATCTGTGGCTTGCTCCTACTTGCTTGCTCACCAATCTATGGAGTAGAAGGGTTGGTAGTTACGTAGAGTCAAGTCATGAGAGGAGAGGCCACAGATTTCCCAAGCAAAGATATGTGGGAACTTCAGGCTCATGGATGTGAAAACAGCTTTGGTGCTTGAGGTGGGTAGGGCCATTTGCAGGTGGGAAGTCATCAGTCTTGGTACTCTTCATAAGGTAGCACTTCCTAGAATCACCTGGGGAGATTAAAGGGGGGATTGTCTACATTGGGTTAGCCTGTTGGCAAGTCTGTGGATGATTGTCTTAATGAAGTTAATTGACGTGGGATGACTGAGCCCATTGTGAGTGGCAGACACTATTCCCTAGGCATTTGTATAAGAGTGGAGAAATCTAGCTGAGCACCAGCAAGCAAGAGAATGAACGTGAATTTACTTTCTTTCTCTGTCTCATCTGTCTGGATGAGACAGCCAGCCACCTCAACCTCCTACCTAGACCCTTCCTACTATCGGGGACTGTGACCTGGAACTGTGAGCTTAAAAAAAAATGCCCTTTGTCCCTCATGATTGTGGATCGAGATGGACTGAATGTGATGTCACCCACAGTCAGTGGAACACCTGACCCCCAGTGGTGGTGCTGCTTGGGGAGGCTTAGGAGGAGTGGTCTTGCCGAAAGGAGTAGTCGACTGTGGGTGGACTAGGAGATCTTAAAGTCTTTCCCTGCTCCAAGCTTGCTCTCTCTGCTTCCTGCTTACAGTTCAACATGTGAGTCCTCAGCTTCTCCTCAAGACATCATGCCTGTTGCCTGCTGCGGGTCTACCATCAGGGACTCTAACCCTCTGGGACCAGAAGCCTAATGAACTCTTTGTCCTATAAATTGCCTTGGTCTTGGTGTATTATCACAGCAACAAAAAGTAAGGAGTGCATACATTATTACGGCAACAGAAACAAAACTAGGACAACCCTCCAGGCCAGTGGCTCTCAAACTTCCTAATTCAGTTATGGTGACCCCCAACCATAAAATTATTTCTGATATAAACTGTAATTTTGTTACTGTGATGAATCAAAATGTAAATATATGATATGCAGGATCTGATATGTCTGTCTGTGCCCCTTAGCATTATAAGCACATGGCATGATACTCAGTTTTCTCTTCTTCTTCTTCTTCTTCTTCTTCTTCTTCTTCTTCTTCTTCTTCTTCTTCTTCTCCTTCTCCTTCTTCTTCTTCTTCTTCTTCTTCTTCTTCTTCTTCTTCTTCTTCTTCATGTTTGCATAGTGTCTTAGTTACTTTTCTATTGCTATGACCAAAGGAACATATAAAATGAAACATTTAATTTGGCTTCTGGTTTCAAAGTGTTGGAATCTATGATGGCAGAGAGAAGGAACATCTGAGATCTCTTATCTTGATTCACCACCATGACTCACAGAGAGAAAGCACTGGGAATTACTTGAGTCTTTCCAAACCTCAAAGTCCTTAAGTGTAGGCTTACAGACATCCTCCTACACATACCTCCCAATCCTTCCCACATAGTTCCATCAACTGGGGACCACGGATTCAAACATATGCGCCTATGGGGGCCATTCTCATTTAAACCACCACATATAGCAAATACTTTACTGACTGCACTATCTCCTGAATTCAGATAATTTACTTTTTTATCTTTAAGGTAGTGTATTATACAGCCACCAATCCATGAAAAATTCCCAGCATTATACCTACCTGTTTTTAAAGAGCTAACAATGAGTGGGGAAGAAAAACAAATTTGTATTTAAATACAGGATCCATGATGCCCAGATTGTATGACTCCTGATAAGTCAAAACTCACCTGAAGCTCAGCTTCCTCAAACATCAACACAGAATTAAACAAAGGAGGAGGATCAAGTGGGCTGATGCCTACAGAGAACTTAGCACCTAGCACCCAGCCCCTCTCCTGACACTTATTACCTCCAGAAATGGCACTGATGCCTTTGCTCTACAGGACAGCCAGCTTCATAGTGTTTGTGAACACTCATACATGATGTTACATATTCCTTTTATCTGTGACCTATGTTTTTAATTCATTGTGACCCACTATGTGCTCATATTCCATATTCCTTATGAGAGTGGAAGGTTGGTTTTGTTTTGTTTTGTTTTGTTTTTTTGTACACATTCTTTCTTTCTGGATCCTTCTAACTGGTGAGAAAAACATTGAGCTTCTAAAGGCCAGTCCAAGGTGCTGCATATGTTACCAACAGCCAAGTTCAAGTCTCAGCAGGTTATGTGTGCCTCATGCTTGCCCATCTGCTCTCCAAGCTGATGGAAAGACGAAGGCTAGAGAAGAGAAGGCACAGCTAACTAGAGTTTAAAGAGCCAAGCTTGCTGCCTTCCAGCCCTGCTTGGTACCAAGCTGTGGAATTGCTCAGATGTCTGCTTGTCTAACAATTCCACAACCCAGTGAAAGACAGGGACTGCCTTTATCTGTGTCATTCCCTGAACCAACCCTCAGCATCCAGGAGCTTCAGCAAAGACTACACATAAATGCTCAGTGAATAATGGCTCTGTCTTTCCCCCAAAAGACAAGGGATTAAGGGTTCAGAATGAACAACACAACCTTAAGCTCACAGCATAACTGTGTCTTTAGGGAAATTATGAAGAACCATTGTTTCTGGGCATAACCATTAAGTTCTCCTCCTGAGGGGACAATCTGAGAGCCTCTACCTCTCATTCCTCATTTGTACACTATTCTTCCAAGGTGTGGGATGCCTAAAGGAGACGAACAGGGAATTCTTTTTAATCTTGAATACCAGCACCTTGCGAAAGGACCAAGCACATAGAAGATCATCAATGTCTAATTTAATACACAAACGAATCAACTGACAAACGAGTATTTCTATTTTTGGTGTGCATGTGCACATCTGTGTGCACAGGTGCATGCGTGTCATTAGGCATGAAAAAGCTAGAGATGAACCTCAGGTGTCATTCATCTTGTTTTATTGTTAAATGCTTATTTATTTTTATTTTATGTATTTGGGTGATTTGCCAGCATGGATGTCCGTACGCAGGCCAAAGAGGCCAGGAGAGGACATCAGAGCTCTTGAACTGAGTGAGAGCTGGTTGTTAGCCTCCATATGGTTCTGGGAACCGAACCGGAACCCAGGTCCTCTACACGATAAAGAAGTGCTCTCTGACTGTCTCTACCGCTCTTCTATCTTGCTTTTTGAAACAAGGTTTGTCGCTGGTCTGAAGCTCTGCCAGCTGACAAGTGAACCCTAAAGATCTTCCTGCCTCTGCCCCAACACCCCCCATACACACACACACAGAGTGCTGTGATTACGAACACCCTCCACCACACCTGGCTCATTCATGCGAATTCTCCAAATCAAATTCAGGTTCTTTGCAAGGCAAGTACTTTACAAAGTGTACCATCCCTCCAGTCTGGAAGTCAAATTTAAGTATGATTACAGGGTGTAGCAAGGTGGTAGGCATGGGTTAAAGATGATCAATTTCACTACAACAACTAAAAACAAAAAGATTAATTGGGGAAAAATGGGTTTGTAGAGGGAATAGAGTGGTGTTGAAACAGATCGAAGTAAATAGAATAAAATTCCCCAGAAGATGGTGGCTTTTTTGAAGAGAGGGCTTCATTGCTGGCTGATATCTCCTCCCTCCCTGATTCCATTTACCGGTTTCAAATTTGGTTGAGGACCTCACCTGGACAAGGGAATTAAAGGGGGAAAGAAATAAACAGAGATTTTAGAAGCTGTGTTGGGTTATCATGAACATCTGGAAACCTCAGAAGCAATTCAGACAGTTGGCTTATACCCTGCTGGTGGTTTCTAGGCTCCCAGAGCTGTGCACAAGGCTATGGAACTTTGATAACTTGTAGTGAAGTCTTCGTTTGTCTCACAGACCTTAGGAGCTGTGTCAGTTCTCCCCCAAAACATTTTCCAAATTTGGAAGGGGCAGAACTCCAAACCTGTGAAGTCTGAGACCAAGTTCTGTGCCAGTGTTTTAAGATGGAGAAGATAAAAAGCTGCCAGCCTGTCAATCAGCGGATAGATTAGTCTCAGAAATAAAGAGGAAACAGAGGTGAGAGAAACGGGTCCAACCGTGTAGCAAGGCAGGCTGAACCCAGCCCAGCTGTGATTAGATGGAGGTGCTGAGTCCCCTACTGATCTGGTTGCCATGAGAGGTGGAGCTCCCGCCAGTGGGAAATATTACCCAGAGCTCTACAATTCCTTGTAGTAAGATGTCTGGCATATGATTTAAAAATTACTACATGCGTGATCCTATAAAAATGAATCCAATGGATATCCTTGAAAAACAAAACACAGTATCTGCCGTGAAGAATTTTAGGAATTTGAAACGAGGGGAAAAGCAAACATTCAAACTGAGGCTGCTGACCAATGTCAACGTGCAGGTTCCGAATCCTCCAGCAAGGAAGACATAAAGAAAATGAAGCTAGATTTCTCATAGTCAAGGAACTGAAAGCTAGAGCGCAAGCCAGAGAGCGAGAGCGAGAGGGAGAGAGCCAGAGAGAGAGAGAGAGAGAGAGAGAGAGAGAGAGAGAGAGACCAAGAGACAGAGACAGAGAGACAGAGACAGAGAGAGAGACAGAGAGACAGAGAGAGAGACAGAGAGGGAGAGACAGAGAGAGAGACAGAGAGAGAGGGAGAGACAGAGAGACAGAGAGAGACAGAGAGAGAGACAGAGAGACAGAGAGAGAGAGACAGAGAGAGAGACAGAGAGAGAGACAGAGAGAGAGGGAGAGACAGAGAGAGAGACAGAGAGACAGAGAGAGAGACAGAGAGAGACACACAGAGAGAGAGACAGAGACAGAGACAGAGAGAGAGAGACAGAGAGAGACAGAGAGAGAGACAGAGAGACAGAGAGAGAGAGAGACAGAGAGAGAGACAGAGAGAGAGACAGAGACAGAGAGAGACAGAGAGACAGAGAGAGACAGAGAGAGACAGAGAGAGAGAGAGAGAGAGACAGAGAGAGAGAGAGAGACAGAGAGAGAGAGAGATGCTTTGGGAGCAGGGCATGCTACTTCCAAGTGCCCATTGAGGATTAACCCTTCAGGGGAACCAAGACAAGAAGAAAACAATAAAAAGCAGCTCTGTGAGCACTGGGGATATGGAGGTGAACTCATCCTCTTGGCTGGTGGAGCAGCTTCCAGGCCTTCTCATTCAAGCGACCCTAATTAAGCTTAGGCCGGTGGGTCCCCAAACAGAACAAAGACATGAAAATCAGGGGAGGGGTAGCCTTCCTGGGAAGAAGGGGTTTGGCAGAATGACAGAGGGCTATGGGGATGAAAATGACCAAAGTATATATGTGTATATGAAATTGTCAGATACATGAAAACACATAGATATTTTTTTTGTTTTTGTTTGTTTATTTTCTTTTAAGGCTAGGGAAATGTCCCCAGAAGTTTCTTCCCACCAAAGATTTTTTTTTTTTAACAATTGAACTTTAAAAATAGGAAACAATTAAGAAAAAACTCTGAAGTGCCACAATTCAAGCATAGCACTCAGTCAAGACTGCTAGGTAAACTATAGATTCAGCACCAGAAGCAAATGCCTTAACCCATATTGAGTACGAGAAAATAAAGACATCCAGTCTTGTAAGCAGAAGCCCAAACTGCCCTTAGAAGGAAATCCATGGCTTTACATGCACGTGGAAAAATGTAAAGTGGGAGGAGAGATGATGGCCCAGCAGCTAACAGCACGGGCTGCTCCTGCAGAGGGCACATGTTCTATTCCCGGCACCCATGCGGGACGTTCACAGCCACCTATAACTCCAGCTCCAGGGGATTTGACACATCTGCCCATTGCAGGCACATGCTCTCACATGCCCATCCCCACACACAAACACGTAATCCAAAACAAAATACAGTGTTTTAAATAAAAGATAAATGCAAAATGTTCCCTTCAAAGAAGTGGGAAGGCGGTAACAGGTAATAGCATAACTCAAGTAGAATGGAGGCGTGAGTTTTGATATGAGCAGACATCAAGGGTCCAAGATAGGACAGCAACAAGTCAGTCAGCAGGGGCAAAGCTCTGTCACTCAAATATACATCCCTCTATCAGCCTCACACAGGTAAACAGCAAAACCTACATGGAAGAAATATTGTGAATTATAAGTAAGACAGAACTATAGATTCTGTGAAGATTTTTTTCTGAATACATATATATGGACATGTTTTCTCTCTGCGTATATATTCATATCTATTTGTTTATTTACATACTCACACCTATACACATACATGTATATGTGTGTTCGCATGTTTGTTTATCCACATGTACACAGATGTGCACACTCCTATATACATGTATGTATGTAGGCCTGAGGTTGTTGTCAACTGTCTTCTTTGATGGCTCTCAATGCTATATTTTGAGTCAGGCTCGCTCAGAACTTGTAGATGTGGCTTAGTGTAGCTAGCCACATTGCCCTTGGAAAATTCTGTCTTCCCATGCCTCGGGTAATGGGCTGATAGATACACCTACCCCTCTTCGTGTTTTCATCTCAAGCCCTGTATCCACTAAGCCACCTACTCAGCCCCTTCATTTACAAATAATTAGTAAATCTATCCTTTTGTACATTCTAACAACTTAGAATGGCCAATTGTCTGCAAAGTATGAGCTATAAAAATGCTTAAGAAGGGAATAGAAAAGCTAAATGGCTCATCACCAATAGAGTTGAATTTGTAATAACATGTCTTAACCCTTAAAAGATGCCAACAGGTGAGGCTTTAAGAACCTTCCAGAAACAGATAAATTCTATAATTAAAAATGCTTTAAGAGGCTCTCAACAACAGATAGGTGCCCATACACACTTTCTGAGGCAGCTCAAAGTCAAGAGCAAACACAGATAGGAAAACAGTATTGATTGGTCATGATCACGATTATGAACATTCACACAAGTGGACCTTGCATAGGATGGTAGCAAAACATGATCATAATTTTAAGAACAAATTTGTAGTTGAGAACACTCGATCCTCCTTCAAAGGACCAGAGTTCAGTTTCTAGCACCTACATTGTGTGTCTCGTCACTGCCTGTAACTCCAGCATCGGGGATTTTGAACCATCTTCTGGCTGCTGTGGGCACCTGCACTCACATAGCATACATACATACATAAAGTAAGTGCTTCCAGATTAATAAAGTTTGTCTTTAAAATTAGGGTGTATCTAAACACTAGGAAAACATTCATACCTAGTAAAATCCTTATACTAACAGAAGAAATTGTACACACTTCTTGAAATATAAACAAAATAGTCATTCCTGCTTTTCAAAAGAAACTGTTAGAGGGCCAAATAGATAGTGGCTCAGCACATAAAGGCAACTGTCACCAATCCTAATGTGCTGGGTTGGAGTCCTGAAACCTATATGGTAAAAGGAGAGGGCCAGCAGATCTTACAAATCTTCTGACCTCCAAATATGTGCCTTCACACACACACACACACACACACACACACACACACACACTGCTTATACACACATACATGCACTATCCACACACACCACTTACACACACACACCACTTATACACACATACATGCTCTATACACACACACACATATACACACACACCACTTATACACACATACATGCTCTATACACACACACACATATACACACACCACTTATACACACATACATGCTCTATACACACACACACATACACACACCACACCACTTATACACACATACATGCTCTATACACACACACCACTTACACACACACACCACTTATACACACATACATGCTCTATACACACACACACCACTTATACACACATACATGCTCTATACACACACACATACACACACCACTTATACACACATACATGCTCTATACACACACATATACACACACACCACTTATACACACATACATTCACTATTCACACACAGCACACTTACCCATACACACCACTTACACACACTATACACACAACACACACAGCACACTTACACACACTACACACATACACACACCATCTACACAGACTATACACACACACACCAGTTATACGCACTACACACACATACACTGTATACACACACACTTACACTACACACATGCACACTACTTAAACACACTGCACACATATAAATACACATACCACTTATACACATACACACACTCCACATTTACTCACACTATGCACACACACAAACACCAGTTACACACACTAGTTATATACACCAGTTATACACATTCACTGTATGCACACACTCATGTACACTGCTTATACACACTGTACACACACATACCACTGATACACACTACACACACACAGAAACACCAGTTACACACACTAGTTATATACACCAGTTATACACATGCACAGTATGCACACACTCATGTACACTGCTTATACACACTGCACACACACATACCACTGATACACACTGCACACACACATACCACTGATACACACTGCACACACACATACCACTGATACACACTGCACACACACATACCACTGATACACACTGCACACACACATACCACTGATACACACTGCACACACACATACCACTGATACACACTGCACACACACAGAAACACCAGTTACACACACTAGTTATATACACCAGTTATACACATTCACTGTATGCACACACACATGTACATTGCTTATACACACTGCACACACACATACCACTGATACACACTGCACACACTGAACACACATACACACCACATTTACTCACACTACACACACACACCACTTATACACACTACACACATATACATACACAAAAACAGTCTATAAATGTAATTTGAAAAATGTTAAAGAAGTATTAGAGATGGAGAACGTGCTTTAAGCTGTCAGCTTTTCTATCACAGGGAAGGATAATGGATATGAAAGAAGAAGGGGGATAAAAGGAAGGAGGGGAAAGGAAATCTTTCTGAAACACTCTCCTAGTCAGGATTCCGTCGTTGTGATAAACACCATGATCAAAACCATGGAGGAGGGAAGCATTTAATTGACTTACATATCCCAATCACTGTTGATGGGAGATGTTATTCTGTAAATATGTTTCTCATACTTGTTAATTAATAAAGCACCGTTGGGCTAATGAGATAGCAAGATAGGCGGGGCTAGGAGACTAGGAGGAAAGAGGAAGTGGTAAGGAGTCAAGATGGAGACAGGGAGAAAGAAGATGCCAGCAGCGGCTCCTGGATAAGATGACCAGGTGGAAATACTTAGATAAGTAGAAATGGGTTAATAATTAAGACAGAGCTAGCCCATTAACAATGATAGTCATTGGCCAACAGGATTGTATCAAATACAGAGTCTCAGAGTGTTATTTGGGGCTGGTGCGGCTGTGGGCCTAGACTGATGTGTCAGGCGGCCGGCAGGAAAAACCTGCCTGTAACACACTGTCCCTCACTTGGGGAAGTCAAGGGCAGGAGCTCAGGCAAGGGCAGAGGCAGAAACCATGGAGAAATGCAGCTTACTGGCTTGCTCCCCATGGCTCGCTCAGACTGTTTTATTATACCCGCCCGTGGACACCACCACCCACAGTGGGCTGAGCCTGCCACATCAACCCTCATGCAAGAATATGCTCCACAGACTTTCATACAGGCCAATCTGGTGGAAGCAATTCTGGATGGAGATATGTCTAGATTTGCATCAAGTTGACAAAAACCAACAGCAGCCAGCCATCACACTGAGTTATGCAGATATTTCCAACAGGGAGACATTCAGGAACAGTTGTAAAATTTCTCTGTCTGATCTGTTTGTCTGTGACAAAGATATGCCTGAAACTCTAGCTTCAGGGGATACAATGCCCCTGCTACTCTCTCTCTCTCTCTTTCTCTCTTTCTCTCTCTCTCTCTCTCTCTCTCTCTCTCTCTCTCTCTCTCTCTCTCTCTCTCTCTCTCTCTCTCACACACACACACACACACACACACACACACACACTTAAAAGAGGCCGAAAACAAAAACAAAACAAAAAGAAAGAAAGCAAAAAAGAAAGGTTAAAATTCAGGAATTTACAAAGCCCAGAAGTGCCTCCCTGGGAACATTAGAGGTGAAATAAACTGCTTTATCAATGTAGGATAAACACATGGCTGTTATGGAAAGTGTCTCATTTCAACAAGAGCCTGCAGGAGCTCTTAAGTCACAATCACCCCTGGATACGGGAAGAATGACAGCCTTCAAGAGCCTGAGGATGCAACTCAGTTGAAGAGCTTACCTAGTGTGCACAGGGCCATGAGCTCTGCCTCCAGTCCTAGGTGTGGTGGTACCAACCTGTAGCCTCAGCACTTTAAAGGTGAAACACAAGAGGTGTGCAAGTCTGCTGTTATCTTTGGCTATACAGAATGCTGGAGACATGAATGGACTACCTGAGACCCTGTCTTACAAAGAAAGGAAGGAGGGAAGGAAGGAAGGAAGGAAGGAAGGAAGGAAGGAAGGGAGGGAGGGAGGGAGGGAGGGAGGGAGGGAGGGAGGGAGGGAGGGAAAGGAAGAGAAGAGAGAGAAGAAAAAGGTTGTAAAGAAGAAGAAGAAGAAGAAGAAGAAGAAGAAGAAGAAGAAGAAGAAGAAGAAGAAGAAGAAGAAGAAGAAGAAGAAGAAGAAAGAAAGAAAGGAAAAGAAAAGCCAGTATTTGAAATGTGCCTGTACTTGATGTCAGGACAATGACCCGCTTTTACTCTGTGTCCCTCCCTCAAAACAAAAAAACTCCTGGCTGGGGGAAGCGTTAAACTGACTTCATGAGATCTTCAAATGCTCCTGGAGTCTGACAAGAGACGTCTTCACACCAAGCCCATCAAACCACGGAACAGTGGGAGCCCTATCGCACACTTTGCGCCTGAGAAGAGTGGCAAACTCATCTCTATTCAGCCCTGGCTCCCCCTCAGCACTGAGCTCTGCTTTCAGTACTCTCCTTCCCCTTCCCCTGCGCATCCCCAAGGGCCAGAAGACCAGATGTGAGAAGGGGCTCGCAGCAGATGCAAACATAAATTCTTCCCTCCCCGACAGCGAGTGCTCGGCCATGCGTGTCCCCACCCGTGTCAGATGCACGGCTAAGTCTGAAAACTCAAGTTCACATGGTGCTGACATCGCTCGGGTTTCCAGAGATGAGGCTGGGACAGTAGGTAGCATGTGTGCCTCGGGGGAGGGGGGAGGGGGCCGGAAGATAGGGCAGTTGATGTGTGGCTCTGAGGATGCTGGCACAGGTGCTGTGTAGCTCCGTGAACAAAGTATATTTGCTTGTGTGACTCTATGAAATCAACTTTAGTTTATTTATAACCAGAGTCAGAACGGAAAACGGGAGGGGGGGAAGAGGGGGGAGATAAGGGTTGCGTTTAAAGGGAAATCAAATAAAAACAATGGCACAGGCTCTGGGGATCTAGAAGATGTGTGAGGGGTTGTGTACCAATTCTATTAGAGCTGCTTGACTTGTGAACAGCCACTAAACCCCTCTAGACCTTTGGTCCCCTTGCTATTAAAGGATGCAGTGGGAGGGCCTGGCCACCATCAGAGGCCACGATGCAGCCTGTGTTTTAAAACAAGCATGCTCTAGTTCAAATGCCAGTGTACACCCCAAATTCAGACACATATCACACATTTACACAGGAAATTAAAAATAAAATGAATTTTAAAATAAACGCATTTAAAATTATTGAGCTCTGTGTGCAAGCCGCTCAAACTTAACAGAAATTGGCCCTCTCCCTCCCTCCCTCCACCCATGTCTAGAGGGTGCCCTGCAGGTCTCCATGGCACAGCCCTGCTCTTTCCACTTTGCTCACCTGATCTTCATCCTGCCTAAACCTAGTGACCATACGCTCCTGATCTATCATCCTGTGTCCCCCCACCCCCACCCCGTCCTCTCCCAAACTGCAGTGCTTCCTACAGCAGAGCTTCCCGAAATACCCCATCGCCTGTCTTCCGCTCACTCTGGGATGTTGTCACTCTTCAGTGATTTTGTCTGGTGGTGAGTTAAGCAAAGCAGCTAAGGACTTGAGAACCTAGAACCATCGCATCTCATCCAAGCAGCAAAAGATACGGTTTGTGGGGCTGAGGTAGTAGCTCAATTCGTAAAGAGCCTGCATCGCCAACATGAAGACCTGGGTTCAACCACCCAGAACCCACATTTTTTAAAAAAGCAGCATGCACTTGTAACCCTGGCACTGAGGAGGTGGGACAGGTACGTCCATGAGCTTGTTGGCCAGCCAGCCTGCTTAAATTGGCAAGTTTCCGATAAAAGTGAGAGAGCCTGCCTCACAAAACAAGATGGACCGCTCCTGAGCAGTGACATGTGAGGGTGATCTCTGCCTCCACAGGCATATGTAACTGTATATAAGTGTCCGCATGTCTACCTGCACACACATGCTCATACACACACACACACACACACACACACACACACACACACGTCTATTATTGTTTCCTGTTCACAGGGCGACTTGTTGTTTAATTGCCAAGTAACTCTTTTCCAGACTTTAATTACACAAGAAGAGAAAGACTAAATTGTTTTCAAGACTTGTTCTCAGAAATTTTGGATGTCCCCAGTTGGGATGGGTGGAACCATAGAACCAGGGCTGCCGAGGTTAACAGCTCCTCTTTGTCTCCCCCGCACCCCCACTCCTGGTTAGTACACCAGCCAACAATAAGATTAGACAATGACTGCTTGACGATGACGCTAATGATGTCATTTATTGAGCAATTACCATGTACTCTTGTAAGCACTTTATGCACAAGCCATGTATTCAGTCTTTAGGCCTAGAAAATAGCTGGTAAATATTATTATTATCTTCATTTACAGATGAGGAGTGTTCCGGGCACAGAGAGGTTAGACAAGCTGCTTAGAATCCTGTGACTATTAAGTTTGGAACACTGAGAGAATGTTCCAGGGAGCTGCTGTACCTTTAATTCTTGCACTTGCTGCTAGCAGCTGCCAGATCTTAACTGACCTATTACTATGTTTCAGGTGCGGGGCAGACTATGTTACTGCTCTCATAAAGTGTTTTGTTTAGCGTGAGAGATAGATTTCAAGCAGTTAATTACACAAATTATAGCCGTAAACAGTGCCGTGGAGAAACTAAGGGTTTCTTGGACAAACTATAGTGGAGGATCTTGTGGTTGGAATGGGAAATGTCCCCTCAGCCTCCTGCATTGAGTACTTTGTCCTTAGCTGTTGGTGTTGTTTGGGGAGGGAACCCCAAGAAGGTGGAGCCTTGCTGGAGGAACTACATCCCTGGGGGTGGGCGTTGAGATTTTATAGTCTGGCCTCTCTTCCTGCTCACTCAGCATCCTGAGTACAGGTGCAATGGATGTGACTAGTGGCTGCCCTGATGAAGCACATCCCCCTCCCTCTCCTAAGTCTTTGTTGGATATTTTGTCACAGTGGCAAACAAGTAACTAAAGAATGGATCCCTGTGTGAAAGCTAAAGAGGGCCTCCTGAGAAACACATTTAAGCTTAGAGTTGAAAGAAAGCCAAAAAGAAATGTAGACCACAAGGAAAGAACAGCCCAAGATCTAACTAAATCACTGGAAAACCAAAAGGATGGGCTGGAGAGGTCAAGTGAGGAAGGATGAGAGGTAAAAGCAAGGTCGGGTACCACTGATGAAGATAAAAGGCAAATCTTTGCTCTTTTATCCTCAGTCACCAGCAGTGTTGTTTGTGATTTCCCATGTCCCTGTCCAAAAGTCCCTTATGCTCTGAGCTAGCAGCAAATACAATAATTAGCCAGACATTGGTGGCACACACCTTTAATCCCAGCACTCAGGAGGCAGAGGCAGGCAGATCTCTGTGAGTTCATGGTCAGCCTGGTCTACAGAGCGAGTTCTCTGAGTACACACTATCCTTTGGGGGAGAGCAGATAGCCACATCATCCCTCCCCCCCCCCAGTCAAGCATAGAGAAACCAAAGCATCTGTGCTGGCTGCTGGCTCTTGTCTAGTTTTCTTCCATGTCGTATATTTTAGGATTCTAAGTTTAGGGAATGGTTCCACCTTCCCACATTAGTTAATAGTCAAAACAACCCACCCTACAAGACTTGCCCACAGACCAGCAAGGCAGAAGACAATTACTCATTTGAGACTTTTTCTGAAGTAATCCTAAACTGATTTTTTTTAAACTTAGCATCCAAGTTTGGCAAAGGTGGCACATGCCTTTAACCCCAGCATTCAGGAGGCAGAGGCAGGTGGGTCTCTTGAGGTCAAGGCCAGCCTGGTCTACAGAGCAATTTCCAGGACAGTCAGGATGATTACCTAGAGAAACCTCGTCTTGAAAAATAAACAAACAAACAAACAAACCAATAAACAAACAAACTAAACTAAACATCCCCGTCTATACCAGTTAGTCGCTTAGCCCCTGGAGTGTAGCTGGATATGCACCTAGGCTATCAGAGGACAAGCAAGGGACTCTAGTCTTAATCCTCCCCACAGGACCACAGCTTTCCTAAAGGGTCACAATCTTTCAGTTAGTGTAATATCCACAATGTTCTTCATTATTGCCCCTTCGAGGGACCAACTTGCTTTTCTAATTGCCCCCCCAAAAAAATCCAATGATATCTGAGTCGTGTGTTCTATGAACTACTGTGTTCTATACACAGGCAAAATCAAAAGGTTTTCACGGTTCCCCTTCAGGAGCCTGTCAAGAATGGCTGAGTGACTCTCTTGCCTTGACTTTTGGCTGAGTGGTGTGAGTCTTAGGATGCTCAACCAGCCAGGTTCTCCCTTTCCCTTGCATATCTCTATCTCTATCTCTATCTCTATCTCTATCTCTATCTCTATCTCTATCTCTATCTCTCTCTCTCTCTCTCTCTATATATATATATATATATATATATATATATATATATATATATTGGGCCAGATGCTAGGACTGTAGGCATATACCATGCATACATCAGGACCTACAAACATCAGGACCTGAGTTCAGAGTCCCAGCACTGGGGTGAAAAGGCCGGCAAGGAATGAGATGCTTCCATAATCGCAGCCCTGAGGGGGGCAAAGACAGTGAATCTCGGGGATTTGTTACAAGCTTCAGGTTCAATGAGAGACACTGTCTTTAAACAAAGATGGAGAAACAATGGAGGTCATAGACAAAATGTATATTTGAACCTTTCGGAGCAAAGTGAGAAAGTGGCTATAATTGATTAGCGACAGCTGTCTCACTCGGGGTAGTGAGTAATGGAGACATGTATGCCACTCATCTTCCATTCTTCACAGCCTCCTGCTAGCACGAAAGATCTAAAAGCCAGTAGCCCTTACACAATGCTCACCCCTGGCCAGCCTGCAGCTTACTCTGATTTTCAATGGCCCCAAGTCTAGCTGGAAATAGGATGCTATATATTTTTCAAACAGGATTTATTTCTACTATTGTGTAACCCAAGCCAATGATCCCATTGAGAGAAACCACACATGGGGAACAATCATTTTTCACGAGCTGTTGTGTACTCGGCAGGCTGACATCACCGAGATTCAAGGAGCTGTTTACACAATGTGTCACTCAGCCACGGAGATGGGACATCTTCCATCCTGCTGTTCACCAGACAAGTCCTAAGATCTTCTATAGAATAAAGACTAGAGGGATGAAGAGAGATGGAATGCCACTGTCACCCAGTCAAGCACCTTAGGACTCTGGTGAGTGGCAGTGTTTTGTTTTCCCTGGATGAAATAAGATTGATGCAGTAGCTCTTCTGGGTAAATTCAGGTAAATACATTTAGGAAGTCATGGAATATTCCCTGGTATGCCCGTACCTGTTCTTCAAAGGATGACAATATGTCATAAACAGTATTGTATGAGTTAAATATAAACTCTCCATTTGTGCTCATTATTAAATGATCAGTTCCAAGCTGGCAGTGCTATCTGAGGAGGTGAGTCCTAGCTGGGAGTGGGGCGGGGAACCTACCAGAGGAAGCCCATCACTAAGGTCTTTGATCCCTGATTCTCTCTGCTTTCTGGTGCTCAGATACCATGAGATAACAATTTTCCTCTGCTACTTTCTCCCCATGCTGAGACATTCTGCCCAAGTGCATAAGAGCTGTCTGAAACAGTGAGCAAAATGAATCTTTTCCCTTTGGGTGGTTCTCTCTGGTAATTTACTCACAGTTCCATGCATAACCAATATAAACATCTTCCCTGGCTGAAGTTAGGGAATCAGATCACTCAGAGGGCAAGAACAAAGAGAGGAAGAAGAAGAGGAAGAGGAAGAGGAAGAGGAAGAGGAGGAGGAGGAAGAAGAAGAGGAAGAAGAAGAAGAAGGAGGAGGAGGAGGAGGAGGAGAAGAAGAGGAAGAATAAGAAAAAGAAGGAGGAGGAGGAGGAGGAGGAGGAGGAGGAGGAGGAGGAGGAGGAGGAGGAGAAGAAGAAGAAGAAGAAGAAGAAGAAGAAGAAGAAGAAGAAGAAGAAGAAGAAGAAGAAGAAGAAGAAGAAGAGAGGAAGAAGGCCCCATGATGTTATGGCCATTGAAGTTTCAGGAGTCCCAGGAAATGGGGGATGTTTATAGGTAGAGGAGCTTGTAAGTCACAGGGGATGTTGCAGTGAATGAGGTATGTTCAGACAGTTTCACTGAGGGATTTCTCAAATCTCAAAATTAATCACAGGTTCTAAAACATTGCTGCTCAGGTTTCACAATGAAATTAGCAATAAGCACAGTAGGGGCTGGCTGTAGAGATGGCTCAGTTGGTAGTATTCTTACCTTGCAAGTACAAGACCCAGAATAAATACCCAGAAACTATGCAAAAAAAAAAAAAAAAAAGGCTGGGTGTTGTAGTGTTGTGCACACACAGGGATGCAAATAAAACAAGCACAGTATAGTAGCTACTTATGAGGCATTTAGAAATGGTGAAAAGGGTCCATACCGAGCCTTGCACATGTAAGAGCCCAGTAACCATTGGCTGATATCAGCATTGTTACAGGTAGTTTTGTGGATGGCACTCACATGAGTGACTACTTAATTTCTGATGATATTGACAGTTGCTGGTGTCAGGTTGCATTTTCCTGTTCAATTTGAACAGAAATGTATCTGGCCTCTTTCTAGAGCTACTTAGGTGACCAGGACCCTGTGTGGTTTTGTGACAGTTCTTCTGTTCGACCTTGCTTTCATTTGGTTGTGTCCTAACTGCAAGTCAGGTCACTTAGAATGCATGCACTTGGGAATGTGACCAAAATACCAGACAAAACAAGCAAAAGGAAGAAAGGTCCGTTCACTCACTGTTTCAGAGGTCTCAGCCCATGCCTGAGTTTGATCTACTGTGCCTGGGTAAACCATCACAGTTTTGGGGAGAATGGAACAGGGATACTCCGTATCTCATGATGTACAGAAAACAGAGAGAGTAGATGGGATCAGTGAACTCGAGTCAGGGTGTCCCGGCTCCATTCTGCCAATTATCTCCAGCACCAGAAGACATTACCACACAGCTTTCATTTCATCCAGGACAGCACAGGCAGGATCTATGGTTTTAAATGCCTTATTGTCTCCATTTCCTATCTCTCAAGTGAAATTAGCATTAGCCATAAAAACTTGCTCAAGCATCAAGCTGGAGGGGTAGTTCAGTGGTTAAGCACACTCGCTGCCCTAGCAGAGGACCTGGGTTCTGTTGCCAGCATCCTCATTAGGAAGCTCACAACTCCCTATAACTCCTGCTCCAGGGGACTAAATTCCCTTTCCAAATCACAACATGCTATGCTTTTAAATATCTCAGAGTTTTCACATCTCTATCTTGGAAACAAATGCTGAACTTATAATTGCCTTGTTGAAAACCCACTGAGACTAAGCTGGCTGCGGTGGTGGCCAAGGGGTGGTCCTAAGAAAACAGTGAAAATGATCTTTGGGTTTGGGCATGGAAGGTTGCAGCAAGGGGTGGAAGGTGATTCTGGAATATTCATCAATACAATACTGGTATTTCTATAACCAACTTTCAATGTAGCCACTGAAGGAGGCTGAACAGTCAACGGTGGTGTTTTTCATCCCATCCTTCACTACAATCACCCCAACCCTATTTAACAAACATCACATTACCAATGATGGAAAAGTTCATTTTGCCTATTTTCAAAAGGCTTGTTCCGCATTTCTCAATCATTTACACCTAACCGATCACAATTTTAATTGGAGACAGCCTTGGGCGACTAAGGAAAATTCCAGCCTTCCTCCATTTTCCTGTTTGTCTCCTCAGTTACCACCTCCCTTCTAGCATCTTCCTTTAGCTAGCTATAAATCAGCTGCACTCAAAGGCTGCCCTTGAATTCCCAGCTCCCAGCCCAGGATGTTTCCTTGGGTTTGCTCTTTGGCCAACACACATTCATTCTTTCAACCCTATAAAGTAGAAAATCCAAACAGAAACCCCCTCCCTACCTTTCGACCCCCTCCTGCTACCTCCTGCCCAGCTTTCGCCATTGTACCGACATGACATAAAACAGATGTGCTTGGAAATGTGCCACACTCACTGTTTTTTCCCCATGCAGCAACCTTTGGTACCCACCTCCAACCCCATGACTCCCACACCACAGGCCAGCACACACACACACACAGGTGCTTGGGGGTTCATCATTGTTAATTCTTCTGATATCCCAGGGCAGCGCAAGGCATTTCTTTGTGCATTGCAGAGTTAAGTGACAGCTGCCAAAAGATGTAAAAACCCAGCCCCCAAACTCTTAGAGTAGATGAAGTAGGTGGGTAGACCCAACAGAGGAACACATTAAAATGGAAACTTAAATTCATGCAATTTGTGGTGATTAGAGCTAATGTCTTATGTAGCAAATGTCTTAAAACCATTCAAGTGGATGTCAGTGTCTCAGTTTTTTTTTGTCTTATTCTCAAAGATCTCTTAACATAACATGTGCATGCATACCTTGCAGGGATAAGTTATCAATTTCATGGTTTGACCATAAACTAAAAAAACAAGCCATTTGTAAACCCAATACAATTCATAAGTTCCCAGTTACAACACAATCTCTGATATCCACTCTAAAGCTCTGGGGACAGCTCAACACAACCACATTTTTTTCTTTCTTTCTTTTTTTGTGATCTGGTGATGAAAGATATATTATTGAAACTCAGGAAACCTTGGGAAAAAAATGTATTGCTAAACTATCTAAATTGAAATGAAATGCAGATTGTTTGGCTGCCAGAAGTTCCTTCCTGCCTTCTTTTCCCTTTCCCTGACAATGCAGCATGAATGTCTTGAGGCTTAAGGCATGCAATTAAAAGATTTATATGTACCTAGAAGCAGAAACAATTCCATGGGCTTCAGGATCTGTGGCAATTTTGAGATGGATTAGAGGAGCTTATGGAGGGTAAGGGCAGAAATGTGACCCACTCACTCCTGCCCATTCGCCCTGGTGATGTTTTCCCAATCTACCCCAGCCCGAGTCATTCTCCCTCATGTCTAGAACAAATAGAATGTCTACCACATAGAGGAGCTGGTCAGGGTTGCTGTGTCCTGGGTGCTTTGTTTACACATAGCGTTAAGAAGGTGAAAGGAGAGACCCAGACTTTTAGATCCCAGGACCTCACACAACAGCCTGGGCAGGCATAGTGGCCCACCTGTAATGCCAGCAAGAGATAGAGGACCCTCTGGAGAGCTGGCTAGCTAGTCCAGTGGATGAAGCCGCTCTGTGTTCGGTTGCCAGGCTCTGCCTTGGTAAGTACAATGGAGAGTGATTAAGGGCAATGCTTGACATTAATCTTTGTCCTCTATATGTGTGTGTGCCTTCACATGCATCTGTGATCATGCATGTACATGCAAACCCGCAAACATACTCACATGCACAGGACACAATTGGACAGAGAAGAAAAAAAGACACAGTATCTGACACAGTAGATACTTTGCAGTGTGTGTGTGTGTGTGTATGTGTGTGTGTGTGTGTGTGTGTGTGTGCGCGTGCGTGCGTGTGTATGTATGTATGTTTGTTTGTATGTATATCATCCTAACTGTAGTCTCCCCCCTCCCTCCTCTCCTCTTACTCCCTCCCCCTACCTACCCCCTCAATCCGTCCCTCTTCCTTATTCAATCAGAAAGGGACAGGCTTCCCATGAACATCAGCAAAGCATGGCTTATGAAGTTGCAGTAAGGTCACACACACACACACACACACACACACACACACACACACTCCATACTCAGGCTGGGCAAGGTAATCCAGCATAAGTCATAGGTTCCCAAGAGCCAACCGAAGCACCAGAGAAAGCCCCTGGTCTCATTTCCAAGAGTCCCTCAGACAGATCAAGCTATACAAGCTATACAAGCTATACATATATGCAGAAGGCATAGGTCTGTCCCATGCAGGCTCCCTGATGGTTGCTTCAGACTCTGTGAGTTCCCATGAGCCAAGCTATCCATTTCTGGGGGTTTTCCTGCAATGCTCCCGACTGCCAAGGCTCCCACAACCCCTCCTCCCTCTCCTCAGCAGGACTTTCCAATGTTTGGTCCAATGCTTGGCTGTGAGTTTCTGAATCTGCCTCCATTATTCACTGGACGAAGGCTCTCTGATGACAACCTGGGAAGTCATCAATCTGATCACAGAGGAGATGGCCATATCAGGCTATACATCCACTGTTTCCAGAGTCTTAGCAGGAGTGATCATTGAAAACTCATGGGCAGTTTCCCATGCATCAGGCTTCTACATAAGACCCATAAAGCCTCCCTTTCCAGTAATCTCCCTCAGTGTTCTACCCCTCCATCCAACCTCCAACACTATCCCGCAAGTTTGTCCACTCTCCAACCAGCTCTCTCAGGTTCTCATTCTACCCAGGGATCTTCTCTGTTTCCCCTTCCCAGGGAGAATCACTTGTCCCTCTTTGGGCTCTCCTTGTTACCTAGCCTCTCTGTGTCTGTGGATTGTAACATGGTTATCATTTGCTTTATAGTTAATATCCATTTATGAGTGAGTACATACAGTTTTTGTCTTTCTGGGTCTTTCACTCATGACAAATTTTTTTTTCTAGTTCCATCTACTTGCCTTCAAATTTCATTATGTCACTCTTTTTTTAACAGCTTAGTAATACTCCATTGTGTAAATTACCACATTTTCTTTAGCCATTCTTCAGTTGAGGGGCATCTAGGTTGTTTCCAGCTCCTAGGTATTACAAGCAAAGCTGCTATAAAGTGTCCTTGTGGTATGACTGAGCATCCTTTGGGTATATGCCAAAGACTAGTATATGCCAAAGTCTTGAGGTAGATTGATCCCAATTTCCTGAGAAACCGCCATATTGATTCCCCAAGTGATTGTACAAAATTATACTCCCACCAGCAATGAAGGAGCCTTCCCCTTGATCCACATCTTGTACAGAGTAACTGTCATTTTATTTGTGTTTTTGATCTTAGCATTCTGACAGGTGTAAGATGGAATCTCAGAGTTGTTTTGATATGCATTTCCCTGATGGCTAATGATGATGAACGTTTCTTTAAGTGTGTCTCTGCCATTTGAGAATCTTCTGTTGGGAATTCTCTGTTTAGGTCTGAACTGAATATTTTAAATTTATTCTTGGGTTTTTTTTATATCAGTTTCTTGAGTTCTTTATATATGTTAGAGATTAGCCCTCTGTCAGATGTGAGGTTGGTGACATTCGGTGGGCTTGCCTTTTTGTCCTATTGATGGTGTCTTTTGCCTTACAAAAACTTTTTAATATCATGTGGTTCCATTTTTTAATTTTCGACCTCACTGTCTGACCTACTGGTGTTATATCCAGGAAGTTGTCTCCTGTTACAGTGTGACCAAGGCTATTCCCAACTTTCTTTTCTATTCAGTTTAGTATAATTTGATTTACATTCAGGTCTTTGATCCACTTGGACTTGAGTTTTGTGCAGGGTGATAGATATGGGTCTATTTTCATTCTTCTACATACCAATAGTTACCCTGATACCCAAACCACACAGACTCAACAAAGAAAGAGAATTATGGACCTGTTTCCTTAATGAACATTGGTGCAAAAATACTCAATAAAATACTGGCAAACTGAAACCAAGAACACATCAAAAAGATCCTCCCCCATAATCAAGTGGGCTTCATCCCAGAGATGCAAGGATGGTTCAACATATGAAAATCTGTCAATGTAATCCACCATATGAACAAACTAAAAGAAAAAAAAGCATATGAATCATCTCATGAGATACTGATAAAAGCCTTTGACAAAATCCAACACCCTTTCATGATAAAGATTTTGAAGAGATCAGGGAACAAGGAACATACTTGTAAGGATTCTGTCAGTATGCTGGCCTGCCCCTGTCACCTGGCAGAATGCACTCAGGCAGTACTCTGGTTAGTCCAGGGTTCCATGAGTACTAGTCCTCAGGCAGGTGTAAAGGACCCCTTTAGAAGTCAGACCCATGCCCACTTAGGCTGTCTTTTGCTTTCTCTTTTGCCTTCCAGCTCTACTCTCCCCCTCTCTTTCACTCTCCCTCTCTCTCCTGCTTTTGGTTGGCCACCAGCTACCCCATCTCTCTTCTCTCCACCAATAAATTCCATGTGGGTTTGTTGAGACTCATGTTTGTGTTTCATTGGCGGTAACAAGCAAAAGAACAGCAATACCTGCATATAATAAAAGCAATATACAGCAAGCCAATAGCTAAAATCAAATTAAATGGAGAGAAGCTCAAAGCAATTCCACTAAAGTCAAGAACAAGACTGTCCACTCTTTTATCATATAGTACTTGAAGATCTAGCTAGAGCAATAAGACAACACAAGGAGATCAAGGGGATACAATTTAGAATAAAAAGAAGTCAAAGTATTGCTATTTGCAGATGACATGATAGGGTACATAAGCGACACCAAAAATTCTATCAGGGAATTCCTACAGCTGATAAACACCTTCAGAAAAGTAGCTGGACACAAGACTAAGACAAAAAAAATTAGTAGCCCTATTATATACAAATAATAAAAGGGATGAGAAAGAAATCAGGGAAACAACACCCTTCACAATAGCAACAAATAATATAAAATATCTTAGGGTAACTCTAACCAAACAAATGAAAGACCTGTATGACAAGAACTTCAAGTCTTTGAAGAAGGAAATTGGAAAAAATATCAGAAAATGGAAAGATCTCCCATGGCCATGGGTCAGTAGAATTAACATAGTAAAAACTATCATTTTACCAACATTAATCTACAGATTCAGTGCAATCCCCATCAAATTCCGAACACAATTCTTCACAGAACTCGAAAGAACAATAATCAACGTCATATGGAAAAACAAAAATCCCAGGATAGCTAAAACAATCCTGCACAATAAACAAACTTCCGGGAGCATCACCATCCCTGTTCTCAAGCTCTATTACAGAGCTATCGTAACAAAAACAACATGGCATTGGTATAAAAACAGACACACTGGTCAATGTAATTGGACCGAAGGCTCAGGCATAGATCCACACATCTATGAACACTTGATTTTTGACAAAGAAGCCAAAACTATACAATGGAGAAAAGAAAGCATCTTCAACAAATGGTATTGTCCAACTTTTATACCAGCATCTCAGTTCCCAAGTCATTCAGCAAGCCAGACTTACAACTCAGACAAGGTTCTGCAAATCTGGGAGCAGTTTCCCGTGCCATCTGTAACAGTTACCTAAAACACCACAGAGAAAAGCAACTTAGGGAAGAAAGAGTTTCTTTTGGCTTACAGTTCCAGAGAGATAGGAGTCCATCATGACAGGAAGGCATGGCAACGAGCATCCAGCTTGGCACTGAGAGCAAAAGCTAGGACCACATATTTAACCAGGAGCAAGAAGGGTGAAGAGTAAGTGGCTAAAACACTCAAAGCCCACACCCAAAACCTGCCCAAACAGCACACCTACTGGGTACCGAGTGTTAATATACCTGAATCTGGAGTACAAAGGATAATCAGATCACTGATGCCTGTCTCCTGCTTAATAAAAAATACATTGCAGTGGCTAGATGGACATTAGAAGGCTTTGGAGCTATTGGGGATAGACCCCTCCTTCATAATCAGTAATGGGCCTCATTTTCTGTTTCCTTGGCAACATCAGGAAAGGAAGCATCTGTGTAGCCCTGTCTGACGATTTAAAATATCGTATGAAAAGATGGGAGTGTCTGGGCTTATTGAATGGCAATGTTGAATGAGAATGGGCCACATAGTTTCAAATATGCATGCTTGACCCCTGTCACTGGAACTGTTGGGGAAGGATTAGGTGATGTGGCCTTGTTGAAGGAGGTGTGTCACTGGAGGTAGTCTTTGGATTTCAAGAGCCCACATGAGGCCCAGTCTCAGTCTCTCTCTCTCTCTCTCTCTCTCTCTCTCTCTCTCTCTCTCTCTCTCTCTCTCTTCCTCCCTCCATCTCCTTCTCTCTTCTCCTCTCTATCTCCTTCCCTTGCTCCCATCCTCCCTTCCTCCCTCCCTCCTTCCCTCCCTCTCCCTCTCTCTTCTCTCCTCTCTCTTTCTCTCTCTGCTCTCTCTCTTCCTCCCTCCCTCTCTCTCTTCTCTCCTCTTCTCTCTCTCTCTCTTCCTCCCTCCATCTCCTTCTCTCTTCTCCTCTCTCTCTATCTCCTTCCCTTGCTCCCATCCTCCCTTCCTCCCTCCCTCCTTCCCTCCCTCTCCCTCTCTCTTCTCTCCTCTCTCTTTCTCTCTCTGCTCTCTCTCTTCCTCCCTCCCTCTCTCTCTTCTCTCCTCTTCTCTCTCTCTCTCTCCCTTCTCTCTCTCTCTCTCTCTCTCTCTCTCTCTCTCTCTCTCTCTCTCTCTCTCTGCTGCCTATGGATCAGGAAGTAGCTCTTACCTTCACCTTCATCACTATGCCTGCCTGCCGCCATGATCTCCACCATAATGGCCACAGACTAACCATCTGAAACCGTAAACTCTTCCCTCATTAAATGCTTTCTGTTATAAGTTACCTTGGTAATGGTGTTTTGTCACAGAAATGGAATGCTAACTAAGACAAGGCCCAATAAAGAAGAGCTACTTTCTCCTGCTCAAAAAGAAATGAATTTAAATTCTACCTTTGGCCCTTGGTGGAAACAAGATTTTTTTCTCTCTCTCTCTCTTTTAAACTCATGAACCATTTTTTATAAGAATATCATACATGAGTAAACTTTGTTTCTATCATTTCTACTCCTCCCTCTCCTGGTCCAGTTCTTCCTTTGTTGTACACAGCACCACCATAACCCCTCTCAAATCATGTCTCCTCCTTCTATAATTACACATACAACCTACTGAGTAGCGTTAGTGTTGCTTATATGGACACTGGTTTAGCATTGACCACTGAGGCTTGGGCAACCTATCAAGGCTCTCATCCCAGAAGAAAACTGTCCCTCCTTCCTGCAGCACTTCACCTGGGGTGGGGAACTATGAATCATTTCCCATTCGTGGTAGCATGCTGAATGATGTGGTCTTTGTAAGTGTTGTGCAGCCAGCCATATTGTTGAGAGCTCACGGGTGTAGCATTTTTGTCTCGTCCAGAAAGCACTATGTCATAGCATTCCCCATGGTTCACTGGCTTTTGCAATCTTTCTGACTCCTCTTCCACCATGTTTACTTGGGTATGGGGGTTTTGTTGTAGATGTCTCATTTGGGAATGAGCACTCTGTGTTATGTGTGGTATATATTTTGACCACTTGTGGATCTCTGTAGTAATCTCTATGTGCTGCAAAAAGAATCATATTTGATAAGTGGTAAGAGCTGCATTGTTCAGAATTTAGAAGACAGCTAGAACTTGTACTAATTTAGCCCAGTGGTAGTAATATGTTTTCCTCTAGGGTCTAATGGTCTCTCCAACTACAAATTCTTGGATAGGCTTACAGTACTAGCCATGAGTTCCCTCCTATTGAGTGAGCTTTACATCCATCAAGACAACTGTTGGTTACCCCAGGATATTCGTGCCACTATTGCCCTGTTAGGCATATCTTTCTAGACAGGTTGTTTTT
>JANBXA010000367.1:17177500-17287500 GCA_030556225.1 Cricetiscus sungorus | reverse complement strand
CTATGCCCAGTTCCTGGATCTCTTCCTGTGTATTGTTTCAACTCTCAGCCATCTCTCCATTGCCATGTCTGTCTGCCTGTGATGATCATGGACTGACTCTGAGACTGTAAACAGGCCTCCAGTGTTTTATTTTATAAGTTGCCTTGTCAACAATAGACAGTTACTAAGACACTGTCTCTCCTTCCCTCCCTCCCTCTCCCCCTTCCTTCCCTTCTCTCTTCTTTTTGTTCCTTTCTTTCCTCCATTCCCCCTCTCCTTCTTCCTTTCCCTTTTCTGAGTCACCAATAGCCACACACTTTTATAGTGATCTGAGAATTTGTGTTGATCATAAACAAGTGAACATTCTATTTGTGGGTGTACTCCCTATAAGGGCTGGACAAGATAACTCCAGAGATTCTGTTAAAGCCCATGACTAGGTCAGAGTTGGCATGCAAAACACCACATTCAAATCCTATTAAGTACCGATTTTGTGCAGCCATGAGAGCCAAAATTACTTTCTGCAGCCATTTAAAGGTGTGTTAGGGGGTCTATGAAGACAGATTTTTTCCTAACATATATGCTATACAAAATGCAGGCATCAGTGTGGGACCACTTATATTGCAGCACAAGCTAGCCTCTTTGTTTAGGTCCTGTTTACAATGGTTTCACACCACGGTGACAAAATTGAGTACCTGTGACAGAGGCTGTGCCCATAAACGCTGCTGTGGTAGTTACTATTTGGTATTTATTTTACACAAGATTGCCAATCTCCATCTAAACAATAGATAATGACTGAAAAGAGCCTATCAGCATATTTTGTTTTGTTCACTGGAATGATTACCTTCTTAATAACACTGATCATATTCTGACAAAATGTTTATTAAATTTTTGATGTTATTTATTTATTTAATTTTGGATGTCTGTATATGCCTGTGTATATGCATTTGTGTGTGTGTGTGTGTGTGTGTGTGTGTGTGTGTACAAGTACATTTGTGCACATGTTTGCAGAGGCCAGAGATCATCAACCTTGGGTGTTATTTCTTAGTTGCCTTCCACTTTGTTTTTGAGATAGGGTCTCTCACTAGACTGGGTCTTACTGATTTGGCTAGACTATCGGGCCAGGGAGGATCAGAGATCCACCTGTTTCTGCTTTCCCAGAGTTGGGGTTATACATGTGTGTCATCACATGAGTTCTAGAGGCAGAAGTCAGGTCCTTGTACTTTTAAAGCAAGAACTTTATCAACTGAACCATCTCCCCAGTCCCAATTTTGTCATTATTATTAAAGAAGAAAAAAAATGCGATTTTCTCCAAACACACAAGGCTGACTAGATTACTTTCTATGGATAATTTTTCTTCTCTTAGCTTCAAATGAGTGGTTACCTACAGTTCCAGAGGAATGGGGTAGCTATAGTATAATGTGTACACCAGAGTTCAGGTGTATTCCCTCTAGTTACATTGGGCTGTGATCTGAGCTTGTCACTGCCCTTTATCATTTGGAAAGTGACTTGATTCTTAAAGCAAAGCTGCTGAAGAGTGGGTTGCCTGCATGGCAGTTTACCTCCCGCAGAGCCCTCAGCAGCTTATCACTATTGCATCAGGAAGAGGTCTTTACCAAGGCACAGGTTTCTCTTCCACTCTCTCTTGCCCTCAACTCTTTCACTTATAGAATGATCATCAAGGAGGCCTTCACCAAAGGCCCTCGACTTTGGACTTCAGTCACCAAAGCTCTAACAGTGATCCTCTATTCTTTATGAAACCACCCCATTTCAGGCATTGTTTAAACAGCACAAAGTAGGCAGACATACCTATTAGAGATGATGTCTCTAATACTGAAAGCTCTCCAATTCAGGTCCTGCGGAAACCTTTTAACTGGCTTGAAATCCGAACAACATTATTGGCAAAACAATGGAAAAATCAAGAATCATTGGCCCCTGCTGTGGTCAGTCCCATGAAAATTTATTTATTCATTTTGAAAACCAGAGATATAGAAAGATGAAACAGCTGATAGGAAGACAAGGATAGTTTTGGGCTTGGTTCTGTTGGAATTCAAAGCTCATGAGTATGTATGTTCATATGTACATGGATGCATATTTGTGTGGAGGTGCATGTGTAGTGTGTGCCTATGCATGAAGGGGTCAGAAGTCAACCTGGGGTGTCATTCTTTAAGAACCAGCCACCTTGGTTTTTGACACAGTGGTCAAGGTCATTGGTACCTTGGATTCTGTAAGCAGGCTAGGCTGGCTGGTCAGTAAGCTCGAGGGATCCACTTGGCAAGGCCTCTCTAGATCTGGGGTTATAATGTGCACCATCATGTTTAACTTTTTGCATGGGCAGAATTCAAATTTTCATGGTTGCTATTTAAGCACTTCCCTGGCTGAACCATCTTTCCACCCAAATTTATATGTCTTTGAAAAAAAAATTGTTTTGGCCGGGGAATGACTTCCTTACTTGGATGAAAGTTTTCCTTGCAAACATTAAATTATTTTTGTAAAAACATGAGCTGTGAGTGGGAAGATGGTTCCCCAACAGGGACTAGACTGATAGCTCTCCGGGAATCCTCTAGGCCTTCAGGTTCTGGTTGACATTCTGACGTAGCCACTCTTGTGGACTTAGCATCTCCTGGGCTCTCCTGTTTGTAGGTAGCCATTGTTGAACTAGCTAGCCAGCCTTTGCTGTGTAAGGCAATCTAATAACTCCCCTTGATTTCTACTGGTTCTGTTCTTGTAGAGAACCCTGGTTGTTTTCTGGGTGCCAACTCTGCTACAGCCTGCAAAAGTAAGGTGAGCAGATGCACAGACACTTGTGCTTGTTGGGCAGGTTGGGGCTAACATATGTGAGCCACTCAAAGTAATTTAGAGGGCAGTTTCTGTTCACTGGGGGAGTGACTTCTCTGTGTTCCATGAGTCGATTTTCATATTACACTGCATCCTACAAAGCTCGCAGCCTTTGTTTGTTTGTTGTTTGTTTTTCAAGACAGGGTTTCTCTGTGTTGCTTTGGAGCTTATCCTGGAACTAGCTTTGTAGATCAGGCTGGCCCCAAACTCACAGAGATCTGCCTACTTCTGCCCGAGTGCTGGGATTAAAGGCATGCACCACCACATCTGAGCACTCACAGCCTTTTTTTTTTGAGGAGGCACTAGATCATAATACTATATTTGCATTGTTCCCCTGAAATTCAATTTTGACTGAACTACAGATTATAAGTAAAACCTCTCGAACTCTGTTCTTGATACCTTCCAGCTTTCCAGAGAGGTTGAAGGATGTGAACTCTTGGAGAGAAGCCAATGCACTTGGTAGATTTGTGTCTTAACTTCCAATTTTTTTTTCACATCTAAGACAAGTAACTTTGTGCATTGACTTAAGTGTCCCGGAGGGAGCCCAGTTTCTTCATTTGTAAACAAGAGTAAGTTACTCAGCTTCTGAGTATTTGATGGTGTTTTCATGACACTTCTGTTGTGATGAAATAGTCTGTCAAAAGGCAACACAGGATAATAAAAAGTATATATAATTCCATCATTTTGGATAAATCAGGACAGGATCACAATAACCTAGTTACATCCAATGCTCAGTCAGGAGCAGAGGCATTAGGCACGTTGTTGCTAGATGGCTGTTTGCTAGCACCCAGCTAGCTTTCTTCACCCTAATGCATAGCAAGGCCCAGACCTTGAAATGGTGCTATCCACATTTATGGTAGGTCTTCTCACATCATCTAATAATAAGACAATTCCCCACAGACATGATCAAGAGATAATTCCTCAGTTGAGATCCTCTTCCCAGGTGCTTTTAGGTTAAACAAATCGACAGTTAAAACCAGCCAGTACAGATGAAAAAAATGCACACCTGTGTACATTTAAGCACATACATGCACACATAGATAAGTATGACAGAAATCATTATTGTGGCATCTAGAAAACAAGGAAGCTACCCAGAGTTGCTGTTGTTAGTGTGTGCATGTGTGTGTGTCTAACTATGTAACCCAAACTTGTCTTAACTTATTATCTTTCTGCCTCAGCCATTTTTAATTAGTTAAATTTATTCTTAGGCATTTTCCTGTGTGTATAAAATTTATTTAAATGACTTTCATTTACCTCCTCTGACAACCCCTCCTTCTGCAACCCCTTCCCATGTTCATACCTCTTGGTTTTGTATTCACTGGGTCCTGGTGGGCTCATTAATAGAAACATAACAGCTGACAAGGACTCTTGTCATGGTTAGGGTTTTATTGCTATGAGCTGAGAGTTTTATATTTGGATTGGCAGGCATCAGGAAATGAATGGCACACTAGACCTGGCTTGAGTAATTGGCACCTCAAACTCCTTGCCCTGCGATACATTTCTTCCAACAAAGCCACACCTACCCTGAGGCCACACCTCTTAATAGTGCCACTCCCTGTAGACCTATGGGGGGTATTTTTACTCAAATCATGATAACTCCCTTTCTCCAAGAATCAATAAGCAACAGGGAAGGAGAGGGCCTCATGAGTCCTACCCCAGTCTCTAACTGATCGTTGTCAGGGCCAGTCTTGTGCAGGCCTGGTGCAAGTTAACCACAGGTGCGGTGAGTTCAATATGTGTTTCTGTGCCATCACATGATGACAGTGTTTTGCATCCCTTTTCTCTATTCGCTATCTCAGAGTATTTCTACTTCTTCTATGATGTTCTCTGAGCCTTGGAGGGGTGTCATGAAGGTCATGTTTAGGGTTGTGCATTCAACTGTCACCAACACTCAACACCCTGAGTCACTGTGATTCTCTGAATTTACCTCTTTTCATGGTGAAGGTTACAAGTAGCCTTTGTCTATAGGTATAAAAATAAATATTTAGAAAACAGCTTGGCTATTTAACTAAACAGTAGTAAATCCTCTCTTTATAGGGCCCAAGACATCACAGGTCAAATGTTTTTGACTGGGTTTACTGCATGCACAGATTCTTTTCAAATGAATAGGTCTCAAATCAGATCAGTTGGTTGCCTTCCCAACCTTGTGCCACTATTGCACAAGTGGGCATGTTGGCATTGAAGTTTGTAAGTGTCTTAGGTACTGTTTTATTGCTGTGAATAGATGCCATGACTCTCACAACCTTGTCTATTTTTGAGATATATAAATAGATATAGAAAAATTACACAGACAGCCAAGATGTCAAAACTAGTGAAGAAAAGAATCAAACCCGAAGACGCCTGACACCAGGAGTCCTTCTGAGACCAACTGAAATGCTTGCTGCCGTGTCTACCTTTCATGTGGATACTGATGATCTGAACTCGGGTCAGATGCTTGTTTCTCAGGCACTTTACCAGCTGAGCCATGTTCCCAGCCTCAGCTTTATTTTCTTAGGGAAATCTAGTTCAATTTGAGAAAAGATTATACTTGAAGTCATTTAAGAACTAACTCGATAGCTGTCTAATTGTCCTACAGTATCAAAACCCTTCCTCACCTTGTAGTGCACGAACCTTTATTTCCTAGTGGAAGGTGAAGGGGGAGTGGGAAGTTAAAAGTGAGGCAGTGGATGGGCTATGGAATAAGTGGATTCTGTCTGATGTTGAATCCACTAATTATGTCAAGAAAAGAAAGCTGGTTTATACTTAGAACTCAGCTTTTAGTTATTTGCATTGAGAAGTTCTGTTGGTGAAGTGAACAGGAGGAGGGAGGGGGACATTGCAAACTATTACTGAATGTGAGGCACATGAGTGGTAGTTTTTTTGTTTGCTTTTTGTTTTGTTTTGTTGTTTTTTTGCAAGGGGCAGATGCTCAAGATGTTGCACTTGTTGGACCTCTCAGTCCAGCCAATGCAGCAGTGGCAGTCATGCCTAACATGGAAGTTGATGGTATTAAGAACATCGGTGTGGCTAGATGTTTGATTTTACATATGAGAACTACTCTGTTTGCCAACAGGATCAGGAACTCTCTTCTTCCGAGTTTAAAGAATGCCGACCTTCAGATTGGCTCTAGTAATAGAAATCTCAGTAAAGGGATAAACTCATTCCATTGTGTCAATAAACACACATTTTGTTTATCTATCCATCTGTAGATAGACGTTTAGAATGACTGCACTCTTTTGTTATTATGAGAGATGCTATGTAAACGTTTGTGTACAAGTCTTTGTGTCTCATGTGAAAGTTTTCATGGGGAGACATGAACAAACATCCACTTGACAACAGACTTCAGAAATGATTGCACCAAAGTCCAATTTGGTGAACCAATGAGATTGTTGGTGTAACTTTCAGGAGCACGGGCGACTCAAAGGCAGGTATGTCACTGAAACCCCACCCCAGCATGAGTGACAATTCAAGAGGCTGCATCAATAGAACTTTCTGCACAATATGTAAGCAGCTCAAAAAGTTGGAGCCTCTTCTCTTCACCAGTACCAACTCCTATAACCTTGAGGAAAGAGGGGCATTTTGGATCTTGTAACTTTCAGGGGAATGTCTGAGGCTTCTGACTTATTTACTTCCTGAATTTTAAGGATCCTCCCTGCAGGATGGAAGACTGTTTCAGTTCAGAGAAAACTGTTAGATAATAAAGTAGCATCATTTCTCTCCTTTATAGACTTTACTATCAAGGCTAATCCTGGTCCTATATTCACTCATCACAATTAATGTTTTCTTATTTGTAAATATTTAATGTTTTTCTGTCAACATCTCCCTTCAGTTTATTTATATATTCATGTGCACAAAACAAGAGTATCACTGTTAAAGCTACACAAGAGAACATGAATTCAGTTATAAGGAAGCTTGTGGTCTATATTATACTATGGCCTTAACCAAACATAAAATATTAAACATATTTACAACATAAGACTCCAGCTGGAGAGATGGCTCAATGGTTAAGAGTAATGGGTACTCTTCAATGGTCTTGGTTTTGATCCTGAGTACTTATATGGCAACTCACAACTATCTGTGACTCCATTTCCAACAGATCTGAAACCCTCTTCTTGTTTCTTGCTGGGCACCAGGAATGCACATACATACATACATACATACATACATACATACATACATACATACATGCAGGCAAAACACCCATAAAATAAAATAAAACAATAACTAACAATAACAACTGCTGAGATTTTTTGGTGATTTTGTGTCTTTGTAACTCAATTGCATGATTCTTGAATGTGAACTGTGTCAATGACAATACCGTGTAGCGATATCAAAAGGCTGGGTTGTGCCTTTAGAGAATAGCAGGGCTGTAGATGGTGGTTTATTACCTTGATACTATCTGTCTGGAATATAAAATCACAGCTTGGTTATAGCTGGAACCAGACAGAATTAGGATTTTTCCAAAGTTTTCTGTAAGTATCCAGTTGATACCTATTTTGTAGATTTTTGTGGTCTAGAAACTCTAGCCAGCAGGCAAACATCCTGCAGAGTTGTAAGAACACACAAAGCAAAGAAGATACAAGCAGAGAACAGTCTGATCATGTTTTGAACTTGACAATGTATTTGAATTGAGGACTGGATAATATTTTCCTTTAGAAGAAAGGACATTACCCTAACTCATAGAGCAACAGGCATGGATGAGGTATACTTTCCTAGTTTGCTTTGCTTTGCTGTGATTAAACACTTTGACCAAAGACAACTTAGGGGAGGAAGTAATCAGTCTGCCTTACAGCTTCATATCACAACCTACTACTGAGGGAAGTCAAGGCAGGAACTCAGTCAGGACCCTGAAGCAGAAACTGTGGAAATGCTGCTTGCTGGCGCACTCAATCACAGGTTCATGCTCAGCTAGCGTTCTTTTTCTTTTTTCATTTTTTGAGACAAAATTTATCTGTACAACAGTCGTAACTGTCCTGCAACTTGCTTTGTAGACTAGGGTGGCCTCAAACACAGAGATCTACCTGCCTCTGCCTCCCAAGTGCAACACCCAGCCTTCAGCTAGCTATCTTATACAGTAAGGGAGCATCTGCCTAGGGAATAGCTCCACCCACTGTGGGCTGGATGCTATATCAACTAACATCCAAGAGAATTGCAGACAATGCTACAGAACAGTTTGATCTGGGTAATCCCTGAGTTGGCACTCTTTTTTCATGGTCTGTAGGCTGTGTTAAGTTCAGAGTTGCAGTGAAAGATTAACACATACTTTATGAGTCCCCTAGTAATTTAGGGGATCCATTTTGGATTATGACTTTGCCCCAGACAGTTCTGAAAAGTTGATCACTACATTTGTTTTAATTTCTCCCCCCTAAGGCAAAGGCTGAGGTCAATCTCCTGGCACAGGCAGTGACTTCTTTAGCACAAATCTAGGCTGTCTGGTCTGTTCATCAGCAGCTGAAGGTGGGACTTTGCCATATCTGCACCTTTCATGTAAGTTTGGTGCTCCAGACACTGGGGCATTCCTAGGCATTAAAGTAGGGATGCTGCTTAGGGCAGCTGGAGGATATAGAGCCATGTAACCTGGACTGGAAGAACTGGGTTTTGCAGTTTTCCGTCAAAGCAAGGCAGATTAGGGTTTGGAAGTGTCTGTTTCTAGCTGCTAGGATCTAAGGTGCTGTGGAACACGCAGAGAGGCATACTCTCTTGAGGAAGGTACTGCAGGAGAAAAAGATGGAGTTTATCAGGATCTGACTTTAGCAATCTTTCAGGTTGATCGGAAGGCTGAACATATACATGTGCACATGCATTTACATACTTGTTATCCAGCATATTTAATGTCTTTACTCCCTTTTTCTTCCATCTCCTCCCTTCCTCTTTCCCTCTTCTTTTAAGACGGAGTCTCACCATATAGTCCAGACTGGCTTCAAATTCAGTATGTAGTAGAGCATGGTCTTGAACTCTGATCCTCCTACCTCTGTTATCTAAGTGCTTGGATTATAGGTGGGTACTGCTATATCCAGTTTATTGCAGTGCTGTGATGAAACTCAGAGCTTAGTGCATGCTAGGAAAACTTTCTACCAAATGAACACATCCGTAGACCTTTAACTTCCAAACATCACACCCGCTGTTTGTCTGGAATTCTCCTGCATGACCTCAGACTCCACCATGGTCCCTGGTCTGCAGGGATTCTGTCTTCTCTTCTGTAATTATGCCCTTCTTATAGCCACTGACTCCCCCTCAGTCCCAGGTTCCTGATTATGGAGGAGGTTGTTCTGCACCACTACTGTGTGTGTGTGTGTGTGTGTGTGTGTGTGTGTGTGTGTGTGTGTGTGTGTTCCCAGTGCTGGGGTACAGGTATGGACCATGCATGCTGGGGCTTGAACTCAGGTCATTATGCTTGCATAGTGAGCACTTTAACAACTAAGCCATGTTTCCGGTCTCCCAGCTTCCAGATGGGACTAATTCCAGCATAAACCAAAGGGCCTCCAATTGCCCTACATTTCTGCAGCTCTCCAGCACTATGCTGCACCCTGGGCTTCTCTACTGAGAGCGTGCCTCCCAATTACCAGGACAGGGATCCTGATCTCAGCTCCCAGGGAAGCCAACCTAAGACAGCGTCTGAACTCAAGCCGCCTCTCTGTTGTTAATTAGGAAGCGGTTTCCTTTAAGACTTCTGTCCTAACCTGCTGAACAAGGATCATGTGAATAATTAATCTAAATAAATCCACTGAGTCTATTTGTAGACTAATGTGTTGCTCTTTCCTGATAATAGAAGCCCTAGCATTTGTTTTATTGGGGGGCTTGCTTAAGTAGCAAAGGGAAATGCCAGTGGGATTCTGTGAGCGTGGCTGGTGTTTTCTGTGAGGAAGAGACCAAAGGGACCCTTTGGGGCCCCAGCGCATCTGCTATGTGGTAGCTGCCAACTGCCATTTCCAAAACTCACTAATGTGTCTATTAAGAGGGAGAAGACACTCCAGCTGTGGTGTGTAGAGTGGGACCTTTAGAAGGTGGTGAGGGTGCATAAAGTCATCTGAGAGATGCCGCCATAACTGAATCTTGGTGGCCTTATAAAGGGAAGGAGGGCATATTTTGTTCCTTGTATGCTGCAGTGGCTTGGAACTCGGTCAACATGAAGCCTCTCTCAAATAATCACTCAGAGGCTTTATTTTAATTACAAATGTTCAGCCAATAGCTCAGGCTTGTTACTAGCTAACTCTTATAGTTAGATTAACCCACATTTTTATCTCTGCTTTGCCACATGACTTGGTACCTTTTCTCAGTACAGTGGGTATCTTGCTCTCTCTGCATCTCCCAGCCACTCTGTGACTCCGCCCTTTCTCCTTCCATCATTCTCTCTGTGTCAGGCTGTCTCACTCAATCTCTTCTTGCCCTGCTATCAGCCAATTACTATTTTAGTAACAACGATTATAATTCACAGCATCTCCCCCTTTTTGTCTAATTACAAGGGAGGTTTTAACCTTAACATAGTTAAAATATTTACAACAAAACAGTTACTAAGAATTACAATAATAATAATATCCAATTCATCTGTATTTTGCAAAATTAGAGAAAATATTTTATTGTCTATCTTTGTGAATCCTATCTTTTGTATGTAATTTATCTTTTATCATAGCTAAGGAAAACTATAACTATCCAGTCTGGAAAACAGTCAGCAATAACAAAGGTGTTGGAGAGTTAGGCTAAAAGTGGTTATGGGGTCTATTGTACCCCAGGACCCAAGGAAGCCAGAGTCTGTCTCCAGTGGTGCGTATTGAAACCCAATAATGACACAGAAATTGAGCATGATAGATGGATTTGCCACCTGAGGTGTTTAAACACACATAAAAGTATCTTATAGCACTGCAGCATAGACCCAGACATTTCAACAGCAGCCAGCATACTGACAAGGAGCCCTACCCCAATGCTGTTGCTGTGGGGATACCGAAACCACCATCGCTGAAAAAACTGGAAACTGTGCCAAGAACTCACTTGCCTTGAGTCAGAGGGGCACCTGGAAAACTTAGCTTGATAAATCTAATCATTAGTTCTTTTCCCTGGGTACTCTTGGGCAGATTCAATAGCAGTTGGAACAATGAATGCCAATATATACAGATAAACACCTGTATACAGGCATAAACAGACAGATTAACACACTTAAATATATAGATGCTGCCATCTATCTATCTATCCATCTTCTATCGTCTACTATTTATCTTTTATCTATATACATATCTATCTATCATCTATCTGCTGTGTATCTGTTATTTATACTTTCCTATCACCTACCTACTCACCTGTATATATGTGAAGCTCTGATAGTAACAATCAGGATTTTTTCCATGCTAGACTAGCATCATACTTGTAGGGTTGTGCTCCCACAAGGAAGGTGGTATTATATTGTTTCTAAAAGAAAGGAAATTGAGGCAGAAGATGGTTTAAGAACTTGAGGATGATGTCTAGAAAGGAGTAATATTTCTATATAATTGTGCTTAACGACGCCTACTCTTCTTTCTACAGACAGTTATGGTGGGGGATTTATTCAAATTACTTTTACTAGCACTTATTGTTCAACACTCTGTGTGTGTGTGCGTGTGTACATGTGTGTGTGTGTGTGTGTGTGTGTGTGTGTGTGTGTGTGTGTGTGTGTGTGTTACGCACATGCTTCCAGAGGCCAGAGGTCAATGTTGAGTGTCTTCTTCAATTATTTCTCCACCTTATGTTTTAGTGACAGGGCTCTGTCACTGAACGTGGAGCTCACACTTTCAAACACACTAGCTGGCCAGCAAGTTCCAGGAATCCTCTTGTCTCTGCCCTCTGTAGTGCTTGGTGCTTCTCTCTCTCTCTCTCTCTCTCTCTCTCTCTCTCTCTCTCTCTCTCTCTCTCTCCCTCCCTCCCTCCCTCCCTCCCTCCCCCCTCTCTCTCTCTCACATAACAAGGATGCTGGGGAGCCAAACTTGAATCTACATGCTTTTACAGCAAATGCTATATTGACTGACTCACCTCCCGAGTCCCTTTTAATTCATTAACTGAAAATTATTGGAAAGAACCACAGGGACAGTTGCTAACATGCTTTTCTGGACCAGGGAGGCAGATGGCCCACAGAGACACTTGTGTGTGTGTGTGTGTCTGTGTGTGAGTACGTGTGTGTGTGTGTGTGTGTGTGTGTGTGTGTGTGAGTGCATGTGTGTGAGTACGTGTGTGTGAGTGTCTGTGTGTGTGTGAGTGCGTGCGTGTGTGTGCATGTGTGTGAGTGTGTGTGTGAGTGTCTCTGTGTGTGTGTGTGTGTCTGAGTGTTTCTCTCTGTGTGTGTGTGTGAGTGCGTGTGTGTGCGTGCGTGTGTGCGTGCGTGTGTGTGCACGAACTGGGTGCATGCTGCTTCCATGTGTAGGGGCTCCCCTGTTTGAGAATCAGGTTGTTATTCTGTCTGTCATCTTGACTTCACAAATGTGGAAACAGCTGCTTAGAAAGGCAGGTGACTTCCTTGAGGGTCCTGGGATGAGGTGTTGAAGGACCCTGGTCTGTTTCTGCATGACGGTTGTAACTTCTCTCTGGGGCCCAGCCTGGGGGCAGAGTGCTGTGCGCCTCAATACTTCTTCCTCTGTCAGCTCAAAATTTAGGACTTTGACAGCAGTGACTTCTCAGAATACTAGAACCTTCTGCCTTGAAGGGAAGGGATAGACACATCTTCCTAAGCCAAACTGAAATAGATGTCGGATTACCTCTTACTGTAAGCATCACTTGCTTTGCCTGCTCCCATCCCCCTAGGAGCCAGGGTCACCTCTGTGTTTGAGGGTGTTCTGAAGCCTTCCCTCCCGACCAACAGATGCATAGCACACTCCACAAGCTCTCCTTTCTTTCCCTCTTTGTCTGCCCCCCACCAGATCACCAGGTACAAACAGGTCATCCAGACCTCTCTTCTCTCAAAGGGTGAAAACTATAGGCGTTAATATGTATTTTTATTTTGTAAAAATTTCAGAAATAAACAATCACAAATTATACTCAGATGGTGATGATTATGGTGTTTTTTATTTTCTGAGAATGCCCTCATTGTGTTGTCCAGGGTGGTCTTCAACTCTTGAGCTTAAAGGACCTCTGTCTCAGAAAGTAAGGTTTAGAGAGTGTGGTTGAGGAAGATACCCAGGGTTGACTTCTGGCCCTCATAAATATGAACACACATATGCACTGCCCCAACACACTTGCACAAACACACATGTGCACCTCTCCAACACACCTGCACAAACACACATGTGCTCTACACCAACATACCTGTACAAATCAAATACACATATGCACTGCCTCAGCACACCTGCAAAAGTTCACATGTGCACCTCTCCAACATACTTGCACAAACACACATGAGCACGGCCCCAACACACATGCATAAACACACATGTTCACAGCCCCAACACACCTGTTCAAAAACACACATGGGTATGGCAGCACATACCTGTAAGTTTAGAACTAGGGAGGGAGAGGCAGCAGGATCATAAGTTCAAAGCTATCCTGGGCAACCCGAGACACTATCTCAAAAAATGTTTTCAGAGAAATAAAACATTGTTCTTTTTGTATGCTTCCCAGTTCCAATCTTCTCTCAGAGGCAAGTACTGTGGTATTCTGTCACTGTTGTGTGTGTATTTCACATTTATTAGTATCAATATACAAATTAAATACAACCCTGAAAGGCATTAATTCATTATGTCTTAAACTTTATATTTAGCATAATAATATTTGCATTTTATAATTATATAAATTTTTCTTATATTGAACAAGTTTAAAATTAAATATTATGATTAACATTTACATGAGTATAAGTCCACATTTATATTCTTGCTACACAACACATATACTGTAATGTATACTCTTATTATCATGGTATAACTTTGCTTTTCTGCAATCCCATTGAATTAGGATTTCCCAAAATGCCTGGCAAGGAGAAACTCAAAGGAGAAGAGTTGGTTTTGGCTCAGAGTTTGAGGGTGCAGTACATCATGGCGGAAAGGCACGGCTGCAGGAGCCGAAGCAGCTGCTCACATGGCATCCTCAGTCAGACAGCAGAGAGAGAGGGGCACTGGTGCTCAGCTCTCATCCTTCCCTTTTTGTTCAGCTCAGGACCCCAGTCCGTGGAAGGAAGTCATCCACAGTTAAGGTGGGCCTTCCCATCTAAACTAACCCAATCTAGACAAACCTCGCCCCCCAACACGCCCACAGGCCAATCTGATAGGGGTGATTGAAAATCCTTTCTCAGTTGACTCTGAGCTGTGTCAAGTTGGTCTCTTTGGTTACCCTAGATCCTGACAACGTGACATTCAATTTTAACCATCACAATCATGTCTTATTTTGTTTCCATTTGTATGCTCTCTGGTGCCTGGTGTGTCTCTTCTGTCATTTGCACTGCTCTGGGGTCTGCCATTGCAGGACTATCTCATCTGTATGTGACTATCGGTGCCTTGCATAGGATAGCTGCTAGAAAGATCTCCTAACTGCTGACAGTGCTACCACATATCATCCCATGGAGCTTTCTCATGCTCTTATGTAACAGATTTTAGGACAGATCCCTGCAGGTGGATGTTTCTCTCCTACCAACTGCTGTCAAGCTTTTCTCTAAGAGGTGCTGCTCGAGTGCCCTGCAGACCGGCAGAGAAGGCATCTCCCGTATCACTGCGTCCCCAGTGGTACTGAGTCTTGTCTGTCTTCAGGTCCATTGTCAGCTGGGTGGATGTGAAATGACATTTCACTGGTTGACAGTCTTTTATGTTTATTGGCCCTCTGGGTTCTCTCCTCTGTGTGATGTGTTTTTATAGCTTTTGTCTATGTTTTTTTTCTCTTGGGTTATTTATCTTTTCCTTATTAATTTCTAGTGGCTTTTTAGTACTTTGTTTCCAAGAATTCACAATGCCTGTTCTGGGCTGTGACTTGACTTTGAGTGTGGTTCGTAATGCCTTATTGTGTAGATTTAAAAAAATTACTGTAGAATTTCATGAATGTACACAATGAAACATGATACCCACTTGACATTTCCTACTTGCAGCCCCCCTAGATCACCCTGTGTGTCCACATCCCAACTTCATGTCCTCTTTTAAAAATATTTATTTATATTTTTAATTATGTGTATGTGTTTGCATATCTCCCATGTGTGCGTGGTGTCCTCAGAGGCCATAAGAAGGTATCAGATGAATATGAGCCCGTGTGTGTGTGTGTGTGTGTGTGTGTGTGTGTGTGTGTGTGTGTGTGCAAACTTACACCTTTTGCGTCTGGAAGGTCCCCATACAGATTAAGCTAGTGAGCCAATGAGCTTCCAGGGACCTCTCTTTTCTTGAATTCCCATCTCCCAGATGGATGGTGGGATTACTGGTGAGTACTACCATACTTGACTTTTTATTTGGGTACAAGAGATTTGAACTGAGTCATCTCTTTAGTTTTGGGAATATTGTTTTTTAACCTGTTAAGGAAAGGCGGGGAGAGAAGCAGTCTGGTAAACGGAAGCCCAGTTTTTGGAGAACGCAAAGGGTTATATGGTTTACATTGCCCTTTGTGTATTCTACATCCCTTCAGATGTTCCAACCAGAAACTAGCTGTGGGTTCTTTCTTGGCAATAGCCTTCAGTTAGACAATAAGAGGAACCTCTGCATTGGGGAACAATGGAGGAAGAATATGAATCTAATTAAAGCTATGCATGCTCTTTAGAATGACAAGCAATGTGAGCATACTCCGCTTGGCTTTAATGTGGCCATACCTCGGCATCATTTGTTATTTATGTTTTCATGGTAGAGCTGCTTGCTGTGTAAGGTACTGTCCTGTGCACATGAGATAGCAAGCTCATCCCTGGCCTCTGCCACTGGGTGATAGGAACATGCCTTTGCCATCCAAAAACGTGAAAACCAGTGTTGCCATATGAAGTGTGGAAGACGTGACTGGGCATGCATGAGGACCACTGAAGTATTCAATATACATGCATATTATTTTTCATGTGCAAGAACATTTATTACAGACATTTTTGGATGTATGGGTGGTATATGTTTGTATGCATGTTTGTGTGTGCATATGCACAAGCATGCATTTGTATTTGGAAGAGAGAGCTTAACACTGGATATCTTCCTCAGCCATTCTACACCTTAGTTTTTTGAGATAAAGTCTCAAAAACTTCTACTTAGCTGTCTTCTCCTCCCAGACACTGGGATTACAAGCACAGGCCACCACTTAACTTTTTTACGTGGGTGCTGTGGCTCCAAATGTGGATCTTCAAGCTTTTGTAGCAATGACTTTCCTCTCTGAGCTATTCATAGGTTTTAGAGAATCAAAATGCCAAGGTTACATCATGGCACACCTACATGGTGGTATATTCATCCGCTTTAGAGCATGTGTACATACATATCAGAATAATCTTAGCATTTTAAATACCAAGTAAATAGTCTTGTAATTTTAAGTAGTCTTGTAAAGGATGCAGTTTACAGTCTGAGTCTACTTTTTAATATTTATTCAATTTACTTTTTAAATTAATTGATGGGTAATACTAGTATACGTTTTTAAAGGCACAATGTAGTATTTTTATACAGATATATCTTATAGAATGTTATTCTAAATTATACTCGTTAGTAGACCTATCTCCTCAAATATTAATTATTTCATGTTTTATTGCTATAAATTCATTGTGCACATCATTGGGCTTCATAAAGACAATTTCCTTTAATTATATCATGCATTTTGATCATATTCAGCCTCATACTTCTCTTATATTCCCCTGCCCACCTCACTCCTGTTAGTCTCATATATCATACATATAACATATATAACATAGATAGATATATACCTATTTAATGTATCTATAAAGCTCTAGGGTTTATAAATGAGAAATTAAATCATACAGAATTTGTCTTTCTGAGTCTGTCTTATTGTGCTTAATATGACCATTTCCATTTGCATCTGTTTTCCAGGCAGCAGCATTTCATTCTTTTAAAATCCTATTGTGTACATATGACACATTAAAAATGATAGACACCTATGGCAGTTCTATAACTTAGCTGTGGTCAATAGTTCAGTAGTGAACATTGATATTCAGGCATCTCTGTGGTATGGTGACTTAGAGTCTTTCAGATATGTCTTCATTTCTGTTCCCGTTGTTCTGATAAAAATAACCCAACAAAAGCAACTTAAGGGATAAAAGGCTTATTTGGCCCATGGTTTCCAGTTAACAGCCATCATTGCAGGGAAATCAAGGCAGGAACTTGGAGCAACTGGTCATGCCATATCCAGCTGAAAGCAGCACATAGAGTACTTACTTACAGGCTCAAGTTACCCTCTCCATTCTTAGAGTTTAGGACCCTCTGTTTAGGGAATAGGCCACCCATAGTGGCTGGATCTTCCTGCCTCAACTACCTTAATTAGGATAATCCCCCAGACTCCCAAGGGGTCATCTCATCTAAAAAAGGTTCCATTGAGTCTCTCTTCCCAGGTCATTCTACATTGTGTCATGTCAACACTAACCATCACAAGGTATATATTCAGGTGTGGCACAGATGGTCATCTGGTAGCTCTGGGTTACTTATTTGAAGAACCTGTATCTAATTTCCATAGTGAATAAATTAATTTAGGCCCCCGCCATCAGTGTATAACAATTCCCCTTTCCCTGAATCCTCCCCAGCATCCCTTCTTCATTTGTCATGGGAATACTTAGGCATCCCTGCCCAGAGAAAGTGGATTAACATCGTAACTGAGCATAACTGAGGCTCTTTCTGGATACGGACACTACCAATGATTTGTCTTATTTTTTTTTAACATAACCCATTCATACAACAAACATGTGCCCGTGTGATAATAGAACAATTTCTATGGTTACTGGAGAAAGCATGGGAGAGAATTACATTTATAATACATCTGTTCTGCCCTGGCATGGTGCCACACACCCTCCCATCCTCATGTACCCTTACCCACCTGGAAAACCTGTGATGACACTCGATGGGCTGTGGGGAGCTAGCAGAGCTGGGTTCAGTCTTGGTTCCAAGGCCTGCCTGGCTTGGGTGAATTATTTAATCTCTGTAAATTTATATGTCTCTACCCTTGTAAACCGGAGCTAACCTTTCAGTGTGGCTGCAAGGGCTAACGGGGGTGATTGACAGCATGCCCAAGCGTGATTATTCTGCAGCACTTGGCCCTTGGTGGGGGCTGCCCTTTCTCCTCTTCTGCTAGCACATTGCTCCAGCATCGCTTGTGGTGATGTCCCTGCTGTTGCACCTCTATTCTGCCTTCCTCAAGAAGAAACAGTAGAGCAGACGGAAGGCACCATGCCTCCAAGCGCCAGGGAGATGATGAGTAATGCTCAGGGCCCCGTGCTTTTCTTTTTCCTTGACAGGGCTGCTGACAGGCCCTTTAGCAGCACACAGGCTAATTACTCGCCAGGAGTGAAAGAAAGTGTGCTGTTTGGTTGTTCTAGAGGATTCCCAGTGCAATAAATCACAGCCGTGGACCCCGGCTTCATTTGATTTAATAAAGATTTTTCAAAAAAGAAAAAAAAAGTTTTCCTAGCTTTTTATTGAACACTGTTGGTCATTTGTGCCTCCTGTTTCATCAGGGGCTACTCTGTCTGTCTGTCTGTTTGCCTGTCTGTCTGTCTTGGTGTGTATATACATTACCCATGTACTCACAGGAAAATATCACAGGTCCTGTTTGCCTTTCCTTTCCATGTTATCTGGGGCATAGTTCTCACTGTGGCTGGAGCTAGGCTGGCACCCAGGAAACCCAGAATCATCCTGTCTCTGTCGCCACCCCCAGCCCTGGCGTCACAGGCATCTGTGTATGATCTTGCCTTATCCTTTAGGTGGGTGCTGGGTCCTCTGATTCACCCCTCCAGGCCTCATCAAGGACTCTTAATTACATGGAACCCATTCCCACAGCAAGTGACCCATGAGTGACACCTGGCACTTCAGAGTCGCACTGTCTATGGCCTCATCCGTGTTCCCGTTTCCCTAGTGAACCCCAGGACACTTGTTTAGTTACCTAGAGTCCACGTCGATGCCAACCATTGCTCCTGGTTCTTCAGATGAGGCTGTGCTTCCCTAGGCAATGACTTCCCTTGGCCACTTGGAGACTGGCTTACCTCTGCCCCTGGCACTGTCCCTGAGATAATTTTGTAGCTGCTGGCTGGGCCCTGTCCATCTGTTGATGAGGGCTGCTTCACCCACTTCTCTATGGATCCAGTTTGCTTGGCCAGGCGGGTGCTTCAGAGATGCGTAATGCAATGACCAGGCAGCTTGGAAGAGCCTGGAGATGGCCTTTGTCTATTACAAAAGTGGAGCTCCTGGTTGGGAACATCCCAGCAAATAGGTTTAACACCGTCTCTCACTCTGGCTGAAATTAAGAGTTGTGGCTCCTTAAAAAACAATTCCTTCAGGGTAAACGCCTGAAAGACCGCCGACTGTGGGACATGTGTGAAGGTTTTGTTTCCTTCTTCCCTCTTCCCCTCTTCTTCCTTCTTCTATTCCCCTCCCTCCCTCCCTCCCTCCCTCCCTCCCTCCCTCCCTCCCTCCCTCCCTCCCTCCCTCCCTCCCTCCCTCCTGCCACCTTCTGATCCTTTTACAACACCTGTGTGTTTTATGGGCTACAATGGGGTATTTTGACAAATGAGTGTCTTACGAAAGAGTCCCCCCTCAGTTCTTTTGAGTGTCCCGTGGCTCTGAACTGGAGATGTCACTGCCCAGGAACCCACAGCTTTGCTTTGCTGCTAAGTCTGGCCTCTTTGGTGTCTTGCTTGCTTTGTCTCAGAAGCCAGGCTTCACTTTCCTTCCAGGAGGGGCCTATCAACCGCATCCCCAGCTTAATGAGTGTAACTGTCAAATAAAAACTGTGTATGTATTTAAACTATACAACTTTATCTTTTGTGTACATCTTAAAATGATTACTGCAATCAAGTTAATTAACATACCTATAACTCATAGCTGACATTTTTCTCTCTTATTTCCCCCTTCCCTTTTCTTCCTCCTTCTTTTCCTCCCTTTCTCCTTCTCTCTCTCTCTCTCTCTCTCTCTCTCTCTCTCTCTCTCTCTCTTTCTCTCTCTCTCCCTCTCTCTCTCTCTCCCTTAGACCTGATTTATTGATAAATATCATGCCCACAGTGTCATATTTGTTACCATGGTCACACACGTGTTACATTTCTAGGACTTATTCTACATACCTGTATTTTTTTGTTTTAAATGACACCCCCCATCCCTGAAGCTCCTGGCAACTTCTGTTCTATTTTCTGCTTCTGTTATTATTTTCAAATACGAGTGAGATCACGAACTGTTTGTCTCTTTATTTAGGGACAGTATTGGAGTGCTTTATCACTGACTTACACTCTCACTTCCTGGTCTTTTTTATTTTCCTAGTCCTTTTTCTTTTATTTGGAGATAGCAGTGTTGCTTGTGCTTGCCTTGATTTTATCCTTCTCCCTCTTAGGAAGTTGGACTTGAAGTATTGGTAACCTTTAGATGTCTCTATAATGGAGCTACTTGAAGATTCAAGTTTTCCATGTTATTGGAAGTAGGTAGATAGCAGATTTGTACATTAGTCTGAGAGACAGTGCTTCCTAAGAGACAAGGGAGCTAATTCAAGTGTGAATATGGATAAGAAAGCCTCTGTTCTCAGGAACCCTTCATGCTCCACCAGGGCCTAGCATCTCATCTCTCTCTTCTAGTCCCTTATCTTCTATGTGCCTTTTCTGAGGACCTCTGATCATGTTACCTGACTGGCCAGGTTCAAAGTCACCCCATAACTTAATTCATTCTACTGATAAGTTATTACTTATAAGTAACTTATCTACTGATAAGTTATCATCATCATCATCATCATTGTTGCCATCACCATCACTGCTATCATAATTATAGTAACATTTACTTTTGTTAGTAATTTGTACCAACAGAGGGTTTTTCTATAACAGGAGCCTGATTCCCAAGGTAGTCTAATTAAATTGATCCTAGAATATTTATTTTCTTGGGAAAATAAATTTTACAAAAGGGTACCCAGTTGAAATACATTTAAACATATAAATTCAGGAGACCACTTCCTAAATAGAGCACCAGTAGCACAGACACTGAGAGCAACAATGAATATGGGACCTCCTGAAACTGAGAAGCTGCTGTAAAGCAAAGGACGTGGTCAACAAGACAAAATGGCTCCCTACAAAATGGGAAAAGATCTTTACCAACCCCTTGAATGACAGAGGGTTGATCTCCAAAATATACAAAGAACTCAAGAAACTAGAAATCAAACTACCAAATAATGCAGTAAAAAAATGGGGTACAGATCTAAATAGAGAATTCTCAACGGAACAGTCTCAAATGGCAGAAGACACTCAAGGAAGTGTTCAACAGCCTAGTCATAAGGGAAATGCAAATCAAAACCACTCTGAGATTCCATCTTAAACCGATCAGAATGGCTAAAATCAAAAACACCAATGGCAGCTTATGCTGGAGAGGATGTGGAGAAAGGGGAGCACTCCTCTGTTGCTGGTGGGAGTGCAAACTTGTACTGCTGTGGATATCAGTATGGCAATTTCTCAGAAAATTAGGGATCAATCTATCTCAAGACACTGCAATACCACTGTTGGGCATGTACCCGACAGAGGCACATTCACACCAGAAAGACATTTGCTCAGTTATGTTCATAGCAACATTATTTGTAATAACCAGATCTTGGAAACAGCCTAGATGCCCCTCAATTGAATAATGGATAAAGAAAATATACTGTATTTACACAATGGAGGACTACTCGATACTAAGAAACAATGACATCCTAAAATTCTCAAGCAAATGGGCAGAACAAAAACAAAACAAAACAAACAAACAAAAAAACAAAAAAACCAACCTAAGTAAGGTAACCCCAAACCAAAAAGACAAATACAGTATGTACTCACTCATAAGTGGACACCAGAAATAAAGCAAAAGATACTGAGCCTACCATATAACACCCCAGAGAAGCTGACTTGAGTTAGTGAGATATCACTGACTCAGGTCTGACAAATGGAGAATCTGCATAAGACCAAACTAGACTCCCTCAATATAGGTGACAATGGTGTGATTGGGACAATATATGAGGCCACTGGCAGTGGGTCCAAGATCTAACACTAATGTACAAAATGATTTAGTGGAGCCCATTCTATATGGAGAGATACCTTGCTAAGCCTAGACACAGGGGTATGGGGGTGGAGAGGTGCCTTTGTCCTGCCTCAACTAGATGATGAGACAGATTTAGTAGACTTCCTATGGGAGGCCTTGCCCTCTCCGTGGAGCAGATGGGCAGAAGTGGGGAGTGGAGGTAGTGTGAGGAAAGGAAGGAGGGGGAACTTGGATTGGAATATAAAAAATAAATTATAAAAAAAAAGACAGAAAAAAATTGTAAATTTGCTGGAAATGTTGCTGTAAATATCTTCATCTCCAAGGATTATAGTCCTTTGTGACTGCCAGAAACCCTTGCTGCAGTGGCCACTTCTATGCTGTCCTCAGAAGGAAGACCATTACATGGCTCTCTTTTTCTCTGCATCTCCATCTGGAGTCTAAAGGAGTCTGCGATGAAGTGGAATGAAATTCACTGGGCAGTTGGGAGCAATGTAGCCAATCAGGACTGTTTCGAAGGGTCTAATTCTTTTACTGTAGAATGCATTTCCATTGGAATCCCCCCAGGTGATGAAATCAGAGCTCTTAATCTGATGGTACAGAAGTCAGATATATATACACAGATTAGTTTGCAGTCTGAGGAGATGGCTCAGTAAGGAAAGTGCTTGCCTTGCAAGCACGAGGACCTGAGTTCAGTCCCCAGAACCCACATAAATGATCAGTGCATATGGTGGCCTACCTTTAATTCTAATCTAGGAAGGTAAAGACTGGGGATCTCCAGAGCACACTGGCTAGCAAGAAAAGCTGTATTTAAAGTTCTTGTTTTGATTGACAGAACTGCCTTAATCAATAAAGGGGAATAGTTTAGGACCATTGATGATTTCAAACATGATTGGGCTCGCTCACACACACACACACACACACACACACACACACACACACACACACACACACACACCTCCCTTGTAATCCCCCCATATAAATACAAACATAAACACATATATGCACTCCCTAGATGAATAATGGAAAAAGTAAAAAAAAAAAAAAAAAACTGTTAACGAAAACCGAGACGACGCCTATAAAATGTGTCTTGTCTTTGAAGCTGGGAGTTGGTTCTGCCTTGCTCTCTTCGTGGTTACCTCTGCAGGAGCCATGTGTGGGCTGCTTCATTTGGAGGAGCATCAATCACTCATGAGCTTCACACTCTGCCTGTTGTGCTGCCTGCATTGTGACTAGGATAAAGTGATCATGCAACCCCTGCCTGCACTGCCTTGTACTTTTTGTCTACTCCCTTTTGAAGTCTCTTCTCTGTGGAGGGATAAGGCAATGGCTACCCTTTTCCCTATAAGGTTCCAAATGACGAACCAAAGTTTCATCCCACTGAAGAAATGAATGGGTTTATCGGGCTTACTTACTGAGCATGGGGCTCCAGATGGTGGTGTGTTCCCAAAGCATCCACATTGGAAAATCTTCTCCTCTTACAAATGATGGATTCCCCATAGACACACATTGAGCCCTCTTTCTCCCTAGCCTCCCTAGCCTACTTACTCTATCCCCTCCCCAACATGCTAACCACAGGTGCAGTTAGGGAAGAGTTGCATCTAGTTGGTTAGGAGTGGCTGGATAAGCCAATGACCCTCACCACCCTTTTTCGTGTGTAAGGGAAAGCCAACAGTGAAGCCCAACTGTGATGCTCTTTTGCAAATAGGCACAGATGAACTAACTCGATGAAGATGGTGGGTGCTAGGCTCAGAGGATAGTTGTGTACCAGTAAGCCTCATGAAACTGCTGTATAGCCAATCATATTATTGTTTATTTTTCAGATCTGAGTGACCTAAACTTGAAATGTTTGCCCAAGGTTCCAAGATGTGATGTTGGCCTGCTGTTGAGTTAGTTTTTCAGTCTCTTCTCACCCAGAGTCAGATTCAGACTTCTCTGGTGGAGATACAGAGCATGGATAGTTAGCTTTCGTTGGTCTGACTCTTGGGCCAAGCACTCCATCTTAGGTGCTGCTTAGTAGGGATCACACATAAATCTCCATTTTCAGATTGTCATTATTGGCCTCATGGTCCACTGAGAAATTAAAGTTATTTTTGAAAGCTCTCATGTGTGTTTCCCTATATTTTCTGAAGAAAGACCTTTGTTTCTTGATTAGGTTTCTGGAAGTTCTGACTGTTGAGTGACACTATTTATGAACAAATATCTACTCCTCCCAGACATGGAATTGATGACTGACCAAATTAGAGATAACACCAACATCCAACATGGTGACCAGTGAGAGTTTTAGTATTATTATTATTATTATTATTATTATTATTATTATTATTATTATTATTATGTTACTACAAAGAGAGCTGCATCACTGAAAGCCACCCCGATTTGACTGATAGTTCACAAAGCTTAGAAATTGGGAAAGCTGGAGTGTACTGCACAACCTATGACAGTTCAACTGTCTGGACATCAACAGGCTAGAACATGTTCTTTGACGGTGACCCAATTTGTCTGGGCCTCTTCTGGGCATCTCAGTTGCTCCCTGCTTCTTCTAGGCCTCTGCTTCTTCTGGTCTCTGCTTCTTTAGGTATCTCCTTTGGTCTGAGCATCATCTAGGCATCTCAGCTTGACTATGAGTGATTATCGGCAGCCCTTGCAGCTTATATATACTTGTGGAGGAGTGAATCTGGACAGTTTCAGGAACTTCCTGAAGCTATTCTGAGTTCTTTGCTACCTGAGCTTAAGGAGCTTCCTTGCAGGATGGGTTCACTTTCCTTAGATTCTAAGGCTTAGAAAATCATGTCATTTCACCTTCCTGTAAATGTCCAGTGTCTTAATGAGCCCCCCTCCAAGATGAGCAGCTACAAAAACACTAATTCAAACACTCTTATTAAGAACCAGAAGGACTGTGGGTCTCTGCATTTGCTCATTTCAGTTGCTGGATGACTTCTTTCTAATGACAGTTAGGCCAGGCACCAATCTGGTCACAGGGATGGCCAGGTCAGGCTACTTATCCGATATTGTTAGGAGTCTAAGCTGGGGCTCTCCCAGTAGGCTCCTGGGAGATTCCCCTGCTCCAGATTTTACCTGGCCCCAAACTGCACCTCACCCCCACAGTCCCCCTTAGCACTCCCCCTTTCTGTGTCCCCTGACCAACCTGATCACTCATGTTCCCACCCTGACCTGCCCACAGGGCATTCACAAAATCCCTATTTCCCTTTTCCACAGAGATCTGGGTTGTCCCCCCATCAACCCTCCTTGTTACCTGGCCTCTCTGGGTCTGTGGAATATATCATAGTTATCCTATATTTTACAGCTAATATCCACTTATGAGTAAGTACATAACCATGTTTGTCTTTTTTTGTCTGGGTTACCTCACTCAGGATTTTTTTTCTAGTTCCATCCATCTGCCTTTAAATTTCTTAGTGCCCTTGTTTTCAATAGCTGGGTAATACTCTATTATGTAAATGTACCACACACTTTTTTTTCTTTATCCATTCCTCAGCAGAGGGACATCTATGTTCTGGCCATTACAACTAAAGCTACTATGAACATAGTTGAGAAAGTATCCTTGTGGTATGTAGCCACATTATAAGATGGGGGCTTTGGAAACCCAGATTTATCTTTGTAGTCAAAATAAGCTGCACTCTCTGCAGAAATGCAAGTGTATGGTGGAGGGGCCTCACCTGCGGTCTGTGTAGATTCCACAGGCTCCTTTTCATTCTGAAACTGCTGGTACCCGGTGCCACAGGCCAGCTCCACAGCCACCAGTGCCACTAACACCAATGGCATGGTGCAGTGGGCCTTGGGGAAGGAGGGAAAATGCACCAGCAAGCTGAAGAGACATGGGTACTGTGGCTGAGGGACAATGGGAAGCCAAGAGGTACAAGCTGTGGTGTGCTGATGGTAGCTGCTATTCCTGGGATGCTGTCCCCAGGCACTGTTTGACTGTATGCTGTGTAAATTGGACATGAAGGACCAACAGGAAAGTGACTGCTTAACTTGCCAAAACAAGATGGGACACTCCTGCAGGGTTCCAACTTCATGGAAGAGTCTGCCAGACATTCTGCAGGACACAGAGAAAAATGACTGATAAACTGCCAATACAGGAAGACAGTTCAAAATTTCCTGCTTTGCTGAGAAGTCTGCCACACTATGGCCTATGGGCTGAAGATGGATGCTCCAACATTACAGAGAAACTTTGGGTGACTGTCCAGGAAGCGAGATGTCTTTTTCAATTGTAGAGTTTATATATTATCCTTCTGAGGTCTTTGATGGAGTTGAAGATAGATAGCTATGGTTATGCTTTTCCTTATTTATTATAAAAGGTAAGTTACATATAAAACCTCAGACGACAAAGATAGGATAGATAATAGAATATTTTCTTAAAAGATGCCAAATGTTAATGAACTATTGTTAACAATATATATATATATAGTTAATATATAGAAATATAGTACTGTATTAACATTAAAACCTTTCCTTTTATTTAGACAGAAAAGAAGAGATGATGGGGGATGTCCTTCTGTATATATGCTTCTCCTATTGATTGATGAATGAAACACTGATTTGCCAGTAGCCAGGCAGGAAGGATTGGCAGGACTATTATATGAGGATAATTCTAGGGAGAGGAGGAGGAGAGAGAAGCCTCCAGAGAGACACTATGCTGCTAAAGGTGTAACCTACTCGATTAAGAATAAGCCTTATGGCAATGCATAGATTAATAGAAATGAATTAATAATTAAGAGAGAGCTAGCCAATAAGAAGCCTAGGCCATCAGCCAAACAATTTAATAACAAATACAGTATCTGTGTGTTTATTTGGGGCTAAATGGCTGCAGGACCAGCTGGGACAGAAACCTCTATCTTCAAATGCACCACTCTTGGGTTGCTGAGGGAATCAGAAGGGCAGAGACTGCATCTTCTGGAGCAGGAAGAACATGGCAGTTATTTATTCTTATCTAAGTGCTTCTCCAGTAAATACCTATTTATCATTTGTCTTGGGTCTGGTGGACCCATTTAATCATACCGTCTTCTGTGGCATGATTGAGCATCCTTTGGGTATATGCCCAAGAGGGGTAGGTATAGCTGGATCTTGTGGTAGATTGATTGCCAGTTTTCTGAGGAACTTCTGCACTGACTTTCAAAATGGCTGTACAAGTTTGCACTCCCACCAGCAATGGAGGAGTGTTCCCCTTGCTCCACATCCTCTCCAGCATGAACTGTCACTTGTATTTTTTTTTTATATTATCTATTCTGACAGGTGTAAGACGTATCTCAGTGTTGTTTTGATTTTCATTTCCCTGATGGCTAAGCGTGCTGGACATCTCCTTAAGTGTTTCTCTGTCATTTGAGATTCTTCTGTTGAGAATTCTCTATTTAGAGCTGTACCACATTTTTAACTGAATTATTTGGTTGGTTGAAATCTAGTTTCTTGAGTTCTTTATACATTTTGGAAATCAGTTCTCTGTCAGATGTGGTGTTGGTGAGGATCTTTTCCTATTCTGTATGCTGCCATTTTGTCATACTGACAGTGTCCTTTGCCTTCCAGAAACTTCAGTTTCATAAAGTCTTATTAATTGTTGATCTTAGTGCCTGTGCTATTGGTGTTCTGTTCAGGAAGTTGTCTCCCCTGCCACTGCCTTTGAGATTATTTTCCACTTTCCCCTCTATCAGCTTGAGTGTGTCTAGTTTTATGTCGAGGTCTTTCATTCACTTGGACTTGAGTTTTGTGCAATGGATCTTTTTGCATTCTTCTTCATGGTGACATTCAGTTAGACCAGCAGCATCTGTAAGGTGGAGTTTGGGAATCCTATGGAGGAGGAGAAGAAAGGAGTGTGGGAACCAGAGGGATCAGGATATGACCATGGGAAGGCTCACACAATCAACTAACCTGGGCTCACAGGAACTTGAAGAGCCTGGCCTGACAACCAGGGAGCCTGCTTGGAACTGACATAGGCAATGTGCTTACATGTTACAGGTTTGTAGCTTGGTCTTCTTGAGGGACTCCTAACAGCAGGAGAAGGGGCTGTCTCCAATGCTTTTGCTGGCTTTTTGGACCCTACTTCTCACATTGGGTCACATTGCCCAACCTTAATACAAGAGGAGGTATTTAGTCTTATTGCAACTTTATATGCCATGTTTTATTGATGCTGATGGGAGTACTGTGCTTTCCTGGATGGAGGTGGAAGATGAGAGGACTGGGGGTGGGAGTGGGAACGGAGACTGGGAGGGGAGATTGGGACTGTGAGGGGAGGGTAGTTGGGCTGTGGCCACGGTGTAAAATGAACAGATGACAACAAAGGAAGTTGCCGGGCATTGGTGGCACACGCCTTTAATCCCAGCACTCGGGAGGCAGAGGCAGGTGGATCTCTGTGAGATCATAGCCAGCCTGGTCTACAGAGCGAGTTCCAGGACAGGCTCCAAAGCAATATAGAGAAACCCTGTCTCAAAAAACCAAACCAACCAACAGAAACAAACAACACTAACAACAAAACAAAAACAAAGGAAGTGGAAGAGAGCAGGAGATAGCCAGTTAGTAAGGTGCTTGCGACACATACCTTAGTTTGATCTCTCAATAATACTTTGAAAGAGTTGGGCATGGGGGCATTGAGGAGACCAGCAGGTCCCTGAGGCATACTGGCTGGTTAGCCTAGGCAGGCTGGCAGACTCTATGCCAGTGAGAAACCCTGTCTCAGAAAAGAGGATAGCTTTGTTGTTAGGAGAAGTTGTGTTTCCCCCAGAGGACCTGGCTTTGATTCCCAACACCCATGGGGACGCTCACAGTCATTCAAACTCCTGTTCCAGGGGATTCGATGCCTGCTTCTGATTCTGCAGGCACCAGGCACTCAGGTGATACACAGATGTATATGTGAGCAAATCACCCATGCACATAAAATAAAATAAATATAACCAGAAAGAAAAAAAGGAAAGAAGGCAGACAGCACCCGAGGAGTTACACCAGGGGTCAGCTTCTGGACTCCACATGTATATACTTGCAACACTCATGTGCAAATCTCCTACCCATAGACGGAAAGTTATGCTATATCTCAGCTGCTACAAATGACATCTTATCCATATCTCATCTATTTGGTTTTATTTAATCTACGCAATAGCCCACTTAACCCACATACTTAGAAACAATTTCAGGTAAGGCTGAGGAAATTGCCTAAACCATGTTGTTACCAGAAAACAAGCATGGTTTCCAGCAGTGGTCAGTGAGTTGGTTCTTATTAGTTTATTACAGTTAAAATATTTGAAAATAGGATAAATCCAGCAGGATTAAAGAAAAAGCCCATTTCCAATAGATAGCACACCATTTTAGTGTGCATCCTCTAGTTTGTTTTATATGTGTCACACATGAAGTATGCATGCTCCAAAAACATTTAGTAACTGGAGCTACGGAGGTAGATCCCACAATCACAAAACCATGCATTTTGATCCCAGGCAACCTGTGTAAAAAGCAGGTGCAGCAGTGTCTGTGACCACAGTGCTTGGGAATATAGGCTGAAACATGGAGTTCCCAAGGGATCCATGGCCTCCCAGCATAGCAGAAACAGCAAACTGCTCAATGAGAGATCATGTCTCAAAAAAAATACCATAAAGAGCAACCGATGTTGACCTCTGGCCTCCACACACACGTATGGTGGAGCACATCACCATACACTTATACATACATGCATGTGACACACATAAAATTTTTTGAAATTAATAATTGGAAAACTTATAAATGTTGGCCATAACACATTGAGAGTCTGCTTAAAAGAAGATCTTAGGCAGTGCAGACAAATTGAGTCTGTAGGCAGTAAGGTTTAAAATAATCTCCAGGGAAAACATGGCATTCATATGTGTGTGCATGGATGAGCATGCAAAATGGACAATTACAAAATTAGGATGTGGTGTGATGGACATTTTAATAACAGTCAGTCCTTCCTGGGAGTTCTGGAGATCACAGGAGACTTCCAGGCAAGCGAGAAAGCGAAACATATGACTTGATTACCTGGAATAGTTCCACCTGGGCTGAGTATTACAGCAAGGGGAATCCCCAGGGGAAGGAGGGGGCAGGCGAGGTCACACCAGGTGTGGTTGTGTGTACACATGCGCTTCCAAGGATCGGGATGGTTATTTCAGAATGCAGCACTCTGATCACCCCAGAGAAATCCCACACCGGATATATTATCCTTCACCCCAATCGAAGACAGGAGTTATGGACCCATCAGTAGGACGGCTTTCTCTTCTATCTGCCCCACAGAGTCATTTAGAATTCTAAGCTTGTGCTTCTGGGAGGAAGTTGCACAGTCTTCAAGTATCCAGTGGGAAATATATTTTTTACCCATGGCAGAAAATCTGTTTAATCATTTGCACATAATAGACCATATGCTGGCGTAGGGCTGCAAGGTGACATGATAAAGTGGAAAAAATGGCTTGCAACAGGTTTGGGTGATGGATAGGTCTTCGCCCGGGGAAAGAGTGTAGATTCAGGGATGCTTAGGTAGGAGAGGACATTTCCCGCACCGAGCACAGTGGCCATGGCTACAGAGGTTGTGTGGGACAGGTGCATTCCTTGCTTCATGAAACATTGAAAAGGGCAATGCCTCTGCCCTAGTCTCCTCCAAAGATAAATCGAGAAAGAGCCGAAGTTATCTTTGTCTGACCAGATCAGTTGTTAAAAAATAATGAACCTGTAAAACTATCTCTTTGGCATATGGAAATTTCATGTTCTCCACACAGCCATACATCTTCCCACTTTTACTCCAGCCTCATGGCACCCTGCACCTACCAGACTCCTTGTTGAGACTTTGTATGTGAAAGAGTAATTATTGATTTCATTGGGTGGTCTTGAAGGACCACTGCTTGTGAGCTCCTGTACAAGAGCACTGAGTGGAGTTACAGTGGAGAAGGCTGGGAGGGGTCAAGGAACTCACAGGAGGTCACAGCCAGTGAGTAGAGCTTGGGTTTGAACCCATGTCTCTTTGACGCGAGACTGTGATATTTTCCTCTGCTGAGCTGCAAGAATCTAGGGTGTCATTGTTGACTTTTGGGCCGTGTGTACATGTATGCATGAGCATATGTGTAACCCAAGACATCTTCCTTCATCAATCTCTACTTTATCCCTTCTTATTGTTTGTTTCAGAGAGAAGACCTCTTGCGGACCCTGGAGTCCACTGATTGGTTACATTAGCTGTTCTATGAGCTCCTAGAATCTAGGACATCTAGGACCTAGATTCTCTGTCTCCCTTTGTGCAGTGCCAAAAGTACAGGCTTACAATACCTCATCTGACTTTTTTTTTCTTTTAAAAAAAAACCATGGGTGCTGGGGATCTGATTTCAGGTCTACATGCTAGTGTAACAAGCATGTCACTTACAGAGCCATCCCCCCCAGCCCCTTGATTTTTAGTAATAAATTTCTTTTACTAGAAAAAAGAGGTCAGCATGGGAGAGTCTGAGGAGGAGGAGTTTTTACCACCCTCAGTGTTGTAATGACCTCTGTACTTGTATCAGCTTCCTGAAGTTTCTTATCTTCTAGTTGTACCCTCTAATTCTGCTTCCCAAATCTCCCCTCCTCTGAGAGACCCTCTCCTCACCTTTCCACTCAACTCCAAACATTCTCAGTTTTAAACTGCTCTCCTTCACCTTCCCATGGTTGTAATAAACACCAGCTCTGTCAGGTTCTGAGACAGGTGTGTGTGTGTGTGTATGTGTGTGTGTGTGTGTGTGTGTCCCTGTGTGTGTGTGGGGGGGGATGTGTCCCTGTGTGTGTATGCTTTGCTAGTTTCTTTGTCTCCCACCTGGAGTGCAGAGTCAGTTAAAAGATTAAGGAAATATGTCCAGAAATCAACCATGTCTCACCCTCTTGACTGTTATTCCCAACCTGAGGGACAGCTCCTAAATATTATTTCGTTGTCTCCTCAATAGTCAGCACAAAGGTTTTGAATGGAGGGAGATCATATGTTCTCTCTGCCCAGAACTCTCTGATTTCTTCCTATGTGATCTCTGCGTCCTTGCCGTGAACCTTCTATGTACCTTTACATTTATTTATTTGTTTATTTATCTTTGTGTGTGTTTGTTCTTGGGGTCCAAAGGACCATCTCCATCTGCCACTTCTCAGGGGCTGTTCCTGTCTACAGCACCATTCTGAACACACTATGCAGCCGAGGACGTCTCACGCTCACTCCTGTTGCCTCCAACTACTCCACTGGGATTCTAAGTGTGTGCCACCACATGGGCTGATGTGGTGCTGTGGGATGAGCTCAGGGCCTTGTGCATTCTAGGCAAACATTTAAACAACTGAGCCCCATCCCAGCCCCTGATTTTTGCAATTGTGGTTTACTTTTCTTCTAATGACTTTTGCATTTAAGTGAATTTAGTGAAGAAAAACATTAGATTGGCTTATTAAAAAAATCAGAAGGAGAAAATGTTCATACCTAATTGAGACTTTTAGGTTATTTAAAAAAGATTTTATTCCTTTTATCCCTCCCCCGTCTCTTCTTCTTTTTCTTTTTTTTTAAAAGGTAAAACTATCTAAAAGAATACACACAGATTTGCTTGAGAGAAATCCCTCTAGCCTGGGAGGAAATCACTCAAATCCAAACCATATGTGATATGTAAAGTAGCAATTTGAATATTCATATTATGATGTGAAAATCAGATCCCCAGAACCATGAGTTGCATGGGATGAATTGCAATGAAGACAGCAGTATGAATGTCACTTCCCTAGTGTACGCTGCTACAGTTCTGCCCAGCATTCTTCCTCCCCAATAGATCGGCCACCAGAGACGAGTCACTCTTACAGACACAGCAAACAAGCCTTCATTCTAATTATATAGAGCACTTCAGATAGAAGACATATTTTAGCACAACATCTTTTGGAGTGAAGTTTAATCCTGTAATGTGGCGTTATTATTCCTGTCTGTTCTTCTGGCTTAGCTAGATTTTTTGCAACATCAGCAATTCATTTGTTTCTGCTTATCCCCAGCCTGGGCTGAAATAGCCTCCAAAAATGCATTGGGTGTTTACTTACAACCTACACATTCACAGTTCTGTTTTTAAAGCTTGGGCTATTATGCCAAGTGCTTCTTTCTCTGCTTTCATTCATCTGGTTAGTAGCCCTCTTAACAGATCTGCCCCAGACCAATCAAAATGATTTTCAGTTTCTTTTAGTAGAGAAAGAGAGAGGGAAAAAATTGGATTGCTTTACAGCACATATACCACCTTACTTTAACGAATGCATTTTATATTCTTATCCTGGCAACCTACTAAGTTCCTTTCAGCATTATTCATCTTCACTCACACTGTTAATGGAGTTTCAATTGCAAATTATTTACAAAACCTGTATCAGGATGCTTTTTAGAGCTGTATGAATGGGTCCATATGCCCCTAATACTCAGTCAGCCTTTGGCTTATATCAACAATTTTACCCTTTGAAAAAAGCTAGCCAATGAGGAGGCCCAGTGGAGTGGTGATTAATCATGATTCTGGAACAGTCTTTTATAGGTATGGCTGGATTTTTTTTCACTGGCCTCAAGTTCTAATGCTGGCTGGGGATGGAGCTCAGTTGGTAGAGTTCTTGCCTAACATGTAGGAAACCCTGTGTTAAATTCCATCACTGCATAAAACTAGGCATGGCGCAGACACTTGGGAAGATACGAAGTCTGAGGAGCCAGAGACAAGAGACACAGCACAGCACTGAGGACTAGAGTAGACACCTGTTGGCCAGTGGAGTGGACTGGAGTCAAGGGAAGAGTCAGACAACAGGCAGACCTTCCTTGGCATTTCCAGAGAAAGGCAAGGCAGGGCAGGATGAACCGTTCAGTACTGACTAGTCTAAGCCATTTTGGTACCTAGAAGGTTGAAGGCTGGCCTGGGATTATAAGGAAGGAGATTTTCTCCTAGATGTATGGGCTAGAGAGAAGTACAGCCCAGCATGAGTCAGCTGACTTACCTATGATGTTTTCCTGGTTGGTCATTTTGCTGCTTTTAAGAATGACCTTGGCAGTGTCAGTTTCTCTTGATTCTAAGGGATTTTAGTGATGTCAGAGGTCATAGAGCACAGGGTATCCATGACCACTGCTCTGTAGTGTTGACATCTATGGTCCCACTGTCTTCGGAGGTGTGTTCTGGTACTTGGATGTTTGGCATGGGAAATGTTTTCAAGTCTTTATAACACTTTGGCTGAGGCTGCTGAGATGGCTCAGTAGCTAAGAGGGCTGTTGATAACTCTGAAGACTTCAGTTTGATCCCCAGGACTGAGTTGGTGAAGGGGGAGAAGCAATTATTGAAGATCGTCCTCTGATCTTCATACCCACACCGTGGCACACACCTAACCCACCCACCCCTGGAATAAATGAATACATGTAAAAAAAAATAAAAGACATCTCAGGTGACATGACATGACATGGCTCAGTTGAGTGCCCATTTATAAAATTTCACCTGCGTGTTATATGACTTTCATCCATGAAAACTGGGTCTCATGCTCTTAAACCTTCTTATTCTTCCTTGGATCATCTCAGTATAAAGCTTTGACATTCAAATATGACCCATATCACTTTTTGAGCCATTATTGGCCATAAGGAATTTTGTTATGGGAATCAGGTTACTGTTGCAAAGAGTTATCAATAATGCATCGGAGAAAGATAAAGAAAAGCTGGAGTTGGTGGGTTACCACAGCAGAGAGAAGTGCAGCCAAGGAAGGCTTTTTATTTATTTATTTTTGTCAGCACAAGGAGTGGTCTGCATCCAGAGAACTGACTGGGGATCAGGCCTGGTGTAGAACTCCAGAGAAGGCTCAAAAACTAAGCCAGACCTGATTTTTCCCTGTTAAAGTTGAGCCCTCAGCTTGGACTGAGGGACTGGGAGAGTTAATGTTGGTTGGCAGTTTGTTTGGTTCTGGAATCATAAAATAGAAAGCTTCTGGGTGGGTCTGCAAGGGGATTCTAGGGAGGGTTAACTAAATAGAGAAGACCCCCTCTCCATGTGGCCCAGTTGTAAGGAGGCCCGAGGACAGCTGTGTTGTTTGGCTATGGTCTCCACTTCTCATGTATCCATATTTTTTGTGCTGCTGTCATCATCTGCTGTCAGTCAATCTTCTTCAGCTTTCCAATACAGCCTGAAGGTCAGCTGTGCTTATAAACCCCTCCAGGCCCCCAGCACCAGATCAGGGCATCTGAGGCATCCAGCTTCATGGGATGAGCAGCTGCCTGGGCCTTAATATTTCCACTCTGTGGACAGTGCCGTTGTTGGACTTCCCAGATGTTATCATATAAGCCAATCTGCCAAATTCCCATTTAGTCATTCTATTGTGTAGCACAAATACTAGAAACCCAGAGACAGATATTGGGGTTGAAGTTGAAGATCAGAAAAACAAAGCAGCCAAGCCACTAGAGAGTCCTCACCTCTACCAAGGCTAAGACCAAAAAGGGGGTGATCCTGTCCTCAAAGTGACTGCAGACTGCAGTGCTCTCCACCAAACCTCAGATTGCCCCAGACTGCACTGAGCTCCTGCCTTAAGGCGTGTCATCCCAAGTGCTGGGATCAAAGGTGTGAGCTGTTTCCCTTTTAGACAAATTCACTCTCATGTAGCCCAAGGTGGCCTTGATCACAGAGAACCGTCTGCCTCAGTTTCCCACATTCTGGGATGAAAGGTGTGACCACTAGTGCCAGTCCTTCATGGCTAACTAGAGGTTTAGGTATGTGGCTAACTAGTGTCTCAGCTCTTAACTAGGCATGTTGTTAACTAGTGGCTTAGCTCTGCATTCTGACATTCAGGCAAGCTTTATTTGTTATATTACGAACAATGTGTCACTACACTACTGATTATGTTCTTTGAGGGAAACCTGACTAATATATAGGATTAAGGCTTAGCACAGTGGCTTCTGTACACACACACACACACACACACACACACACACACACACACACACACACACTCACACACACATTCACACACTTTAGGTCGATCCTTCACCGCCCTTCTTTACATTGTTAGATAATGTCTCCTTCCTGCCTGGAAGACAACACAGAGACTTCTCCCTGCAAAACACTATGTACAGGTTTCAAGGTGAAACTCTGTTTCCTCTCTGCTCATCAGACCAATAAACGCTGATGAATCTCAACACCACTTGGGGTACCTGGGAGATGGCGCAGAGGGCAAAGTGTTTACTGTGTAAGCATGGAGACCTGAGTTTAAAAGCTGGGCTGGAGAGATGGCTCAGCGGTTGCACAGGCTGCTTTTCTGGGGGCTCTTGAGTTCAATTCCCAGCAACCACATGGTGGCTCACAACCATCTATAATGAGATTTGGTGCCTTTTTCTGTCATGTAGGCATACCTGCAGACAGAACACTGTATACGTAAATAATTAAAAGGGTGCTTTGAAGAAAAACAAAACAGTGGGTGTGTTGGTGCATGGCTGTAATCCAAGCACAGGGGAGGCAGAGGTAGAAGGACTTCTAAGAGCTCACTGCAGGCTAGCCTAATCCAACCTAGTCCAGTTGGTGAGCCTCAGATCAGTGAGAGAACTTGTCTCAAAGGAGACGGACAGTCTTCCTAAGGTGACACCTGAGGTTGACCTCTGACGCATGCGTGCGCACGTGTACACACACACACACACACACACACACACACACACACACACACGCCAGGAGAGAGACCAGGTATGTGGAAGGACAAAAGGAACTGAAAGGACTCTAGAGTGAAAGAGAGAGCTGCAGGAGTTAGCCAGCTGTGACACATGTATAGGGATGGGACAAGATGCCTATGTGGGGCTGGGTCCTGAGCCTGCTGAATCAAAGGTGATGAAACACAATGTTGAAGAAAGGAACTGATCAAAATGAGAGCACTGTCTCCACGCTGGATTTAACTCTCCCACCGTGTAGGAAAGGACCTCCGGGTACTGTGCTAATGAGATGTGGGGTGACACTTGGAAGCTTAGTGAACACAGTGGGAAGTAGAGATGCCAGATCTGTGTCAGACAGTGGGAGAAAGGACCAAAGGGCTCAGGGAACATGAATGTGTTAGAGTGGGTAGCCTGTGGGAAGCAGAGGAGCTCACTTGGTTATTATTTAGGAGAGCCTGTAGGACACAGGCACGGAGTGTAGTGCGGACAGGATAGTCAGCAGACCTAGGGCAGTGGTGGCTGTCCTTTGCAGTCACAGCTGATGAGAGGAGATTGCTGTGACAGAGCCAAGCTGCCTGATTGCAACGGGGATGATCAAGTCTCAAAATAACAGAGATTGGAAAATGGCACTTAATCAGAAGCAAGTGGGTGAAATTATGGTAATGAGAGCCAAGGTTGGGATGGCAGTGAAGGGGAATGACCCAGAGAAAGCCATGGAGATGATTGACAGAATATCCTGTTCCCAGGGGAGAGAGGTGGGAAGCCAAGAAAGCTACTTCTTAATCTATGTGGTATGAGCATGAGCTTGTGTGTGTGCACGTGTGCATGGGTATGCACATACCTGTATACATGAATGTGGGGAGGCCAGAGTTTGGTTTGGGTGTCTTCTGTCTCAGTCCATCTTATTTTTGGAGGCAGGGCATGCTCTTAAGTTTTATTGTCAACTTGACACAACCTAGAATCACTTGGGGGAAAAGGAAGGTCAACTGAAGAATGGCCTCAATTAGACTAAGACAACCGTGTGTGCATCTGTGGGAGCTTGTCCTGCTGATGATTCAGGTGTCAGGGCAAAGGCTGCTGTGAGTGGCACCATGGGTGGGTAGGCAGGTGGATCTGTGCTATACAGGAGAGCTAGCTGAGCATGCGAGCCTGTGAGCCAGACAAGACTCAGTGTCCCTCCAGTTCCTGCCACAGTGGCTTCCCTCAGCGACGGGCTGTGAACTGGAAGTGTGAGTCAAATATAACAATTACTGCCTGGGGTTGCTTTGAGTCAGGAACAGGGAGAAAACTCGAATGTAGAGTCTCTTGCAAATCTGGAGCTCAACAGCTTAGTAAGACTAGCTGGCTAGCAAGCCACAGTGCCGAGGCCACAGGCACCCAGGACCATGCCAGGTGCCTTAGTTAGGGCTTTTCTTGCTGTGAAGGCACCCCATGACCACGGCAGCTCTTAAAGGAAAACATTTATCATCATGGCGAGGAGCATGGCAGCGTGCAGGCAGATGTGGTGCTGGAGAGGAATAGCAAGTAACAGGAAGTTGACTGACTCATCGGGCAGTATTCTGAGCATAGGAAACCTCAAAGCCCACCCCCACAGTGACACACTTCCTCCTACAAGGCCACACCCACTCCAACAAAGCCACACCTCCTAATAGTGCCACTGCTTATGAGATTATGGGGGCCAATTACACTCAAACTACCACGCCTGGCTTTTATGTTTGTTCTGGGGGATTTGAACCCAGTTCCTCCTGCTTGTGTGATGAGTGATTTAGCCATAGAGACACTTTTCCAGCCCAGGTATCTATATGTCTTAACCTAATTCACTGTTTCACCATTTTCAGTAAAGAAACAAAAGCTTGGAATGACTCAAAAATTACACTATCATTATTTATTCTCACATGACATTAAAATTATATGTGTATGTTCTGGACAATATAATGTTTTGAAGCCTATATACATTATGGGAGGTTAGATCTGTTAAGTTAACACACTTATTCCTTTACATAATTATGGCTTTCATGGGAAAGCCATCTTTTTTTTTTTTGGCATTTTTCCTTACTATGGCATACAAATGAGTAACTGTACTTACTATATTGCTCTATAAATCTCTTGAAATTGTTCTTTCTAATTTTTTGCATGTATGTGTGTGTACATATATGTTCAGGTGCAGGTTTATATGCATTTGCATGTGTATATTCATGCTAATGAAGAAGCCGGATGACAACATTTCTCAGGATGTCATCCACCTCGTTGCTTTTGAGGCAGGGTCTCTCGCTGAATCTGGAACTTGATAAGATGGCGAGGCTGGCTGGCTGGTCAGTTAGCCCCAAAGATTCTCCTGTCCTTGTTTCCCCGGTACCAGGAAAGCACGTGCCACCATGCTTGGCTTTTTTAAAAGCATTATTTATTTTTAATGTAGGTTCCTGGAATCAAACTCAAGTCCTCAGGCTTGTATAACAAGTTCTTTACGGAATTCTCCTCCTGGGTCAGTCCTTTTTAGCTAACTTGGATTACGGATTCTTTGACAATCCCCACCACGGATTCCTCTTACCCAGCCTGGTTTTGGGTAATTTCCATTCTTTTCCATTCTACTCTCTCCTTTCTGACATCAGCTCCTTCAGTTTCCACACACGGATTTTGTCATATGTTAATTGTTTTTCTGAGCTTGGCTTATTTCTAGAACTATGTCAGGGACCCAGACCCCTAGTCTTCTGCTCATTTTGTACACTCTCAGCAGCCAAGTGTGGGACTCTAAAGCATCGCCAAGGAGAAGACATATGGCAGTGATGAGCTAAGTTTAGCACGGGCTGTATTTAAACAACCTTAGGAGTGGTCATTTTGTTGTCATGGTTGCCCCAATCAAAGAGATGGATAGAGGGTCTTGGGGCTGCAGCTGTTTGTCTGATCATTTAACCTTCGGAAGCCGATTTTATTAAAGTGTTCCTGTTGCCGAAAATGAATTACAAAGCCTTCCCTTCTTCTGTAGGAAATAAGAGTGCCCAGATGAGATTACACGGCTTCCTATGATATCTAAATAAGATTAGTTTGCTGAAGATCACATTAAAATCCCATTAAAGAGACAGTTCCGCTCCAGCCCCCCTCCTCTCCTCAGGCAAGTTCTGAGAGAGTTGATGAAAATTGCTCAGGGATGACATGCAGGCTCTGGGTACCCCGTGGAGACCCAGGAGAGGGGGTGGGGATATTACTCTAGCCACACTCATAGCAGGAGCAGGATCTTTGTGCATGGACCATTACTTACAGATGACAGATCCTGACTCTAAGGAGAAAAGACTTCAGGGAAGAGTTGGTAATAAGATGAACAGAACACAGGATGGAGCCACAGAGGTCATTCCCAGAGAGCATCCAGGAAATCATTAATTCATTTCTTCCTGTGACAAGGATAACAATATTAATGTTTAAGTATTTATAGTCTTCCCTCAAGCTTGCTTCCAAGAAAGAGAGACTGCTTTTTTCTCAGGAGGCTACCAAGGCTGGACAGACCTTGCACAGGCACGTTCATGTGGAATGTAGAGGACGGCATCTCCTCCACCCCTCTCTGTGCACATTGATTGGTATGTGGGTGTACATGTGTGTGCATGTGGAATGTAGAGGACAGCCTCAGCTGTCCTTCCTCAGGCACCATCCACCTGGTAATTTTCAGACAGGCTCTCTATCCTGGAGCTCCCCATGTGGGTGGGATGACCAAACAGTGAAACCCAGTGATCCATCTGTCTCTGCTACCTCAGTGCTGTGATTACAGATGCCGAAGCCCTCCTCTGTCCTCCACAGATATGCGTGCAGGCCCACACTCACATAAAACAAAAGTGTGGTACACAGACATGCACACAGGCACACTCTCTTACACACAAAATAAAAATAAAGAAGATAGGAAGATAGAAAGAGAGAAAAAAACAAACAAACATAACGTCATGGTATAGGCTATCAAACTCAGGTCTCAAGCTTGCCAGGCAACACTTTACCAACAGAGTCCTGCCTAACCTGGCTTTTATTTTCAAACAAAACAAAACAAAAAACAAAGAAAACAACAACAACAACAAAAAACCCAACAATATGGTTGTTGGGGAGCGGAAGAGATAGCTCATCCTTTAAGAGCACTGGCTACTCTTCCAGAGGACGTGGGCTTGATTCCCTGCACCCACCCACATGGGTGGTGTTCAGTTCTGTCTTTAACTCCAGTCCCCGAGCATCTGAGGTTCTGGGTACCAAACTCAGGTGAATGGGTATTGAGCCCAGTCACACTCATTTTCACTAGGAAGGAAAGCAGCTTCCCCTCCAGAACCAAACGGGACTAGTGGTGGGGCTGGAGCTTGAGTAGGGAAAAATGAAGCATGAAGAGGGGCTAAGCGGGAGCCGGAAGGATGTGTGGTGGCAGCTGGTCCTTGGGGCGGGTCAGACCGGCCCGGGGATCTGCTGCAGGGGAGTTGCTTGGAATGCCCTTCTTTGAAGAATCAGTGTGCTTTGCAGTAAGTATATACAAGTTGTGTTTGATTTTTAATGCCTATCATACAGCCACGAAACACCCGAGTGTCATTTGTTTCTGATTGTGGTGTCTGAAGTGTTTGTGGACGATACAGGGAAGAATTGGGGCTAGTGTGTTTTGTTTTACTTTCACAGAATGCCTGTCAGACAGTCTGTGATAAACCGCCTGTTAGAGGAGGGTTCGCTGGTTCTAGGTTCCAGAGGCTTCAGTCCATGGACATCGGCTCATTTCTTTTAGTCCTGTGGTGAGACAGAAGAGCATGGTAAATAGTGTGTGGTGGGGTGTAGCTGCCTCCTTGCTTCATGGTAGGTAGAAGGGACAGAGTGAGACATGGGTCTGTATGATGGCTATTTTTGTCAAGTTGACTATATCTGGAGTGAACTATATTTCAGAAATGGAGGGCACACCTGTGATCCTGATCTTGAGGAAGGAAGACAACATGCCTCTTATCTGAATCTTGAGGCTGGAAGACACACACTTTCAATCCAGACTTTGAGGCTAGATGAGACACACCTTTAATTTAGACGAGGCAGCAGGGCACACCTTTAATCTGGGCCACACCTTCTGCTGGAAACCTATGTAAGGACAAGGAAAGACAGAAGGGTTGGTTCTTCTCTACCCGTTTGCCCTCGCTTTGTCAACACATCCATTGGAGGGTAGGTACTTCTTCAGGATTCCAGCATGTACAGATCAGTTGAGGCACCCTGCCTAGTGGGGCTGAGCAGCCACTAGATCCTTGGACTACTAGACATTGTTAGACTGCAGCCTGTAGGTCATTCTGATAAAATTTCAACACACACACACACACACACACACACACACACACACACACACACACACACACTCCCCATTCCGTAAGTTCCGTGACTCTAGAGAACCCTGGCTAACACAGTCTGTCTGAGGCTGTATCCCCTGAAGAGAGTGCCACCAGTGACCCAGCATCCTCTTCCCAGTCCTCACTTTAAACTATCTTTTATTTATTCATTGACGGTTTCACATGTCCACACGTATCTTAATAATATACACCCCCCGACTCAGTCCTTACCTTTATATAGTTCTGTAATTCTGTTGAATGGGTCTTTATGATTTGAGTGACACAAAACAGGCTGATAAGATCACACCTTTCATCTAGCTTTATGCTTATCACAGGGGTGGACCTTTTGAGAGCATCCATCAGGCATCTTGCGTCCGCCAGCACCTCACAGCTGTCACTGGGTTAATTAATTAGTGTCGTTTTGGTTTTAATTATAGAACATTTGATTAATTGACGTGTGTGTGTGTGTGTGTGTGTGTGTGTGTGTGTGTGTGTGTGTGTGTATGTGTCCTTGGAAGCCAGAGGGGGCATTGGATCTCCTGGAGCTGGAGTTATAGGAGGTTGTGAGCCTCCTTATGCAGGTACCGGGAACTGAACTCAGGTCCTATGCAATTCATGCTCTTAACCACGCAGTCACCTCTCAGCCTGTTCGTTAGTTTCTGTTGTTAGCTGTTTATAGATGGATTGGTTTGTTTCAGTTCTTAACCATGTTTATCTCTTTGGGCCCACATTTCACTTTTCCTGTACTAAAGAAATGGACAAACAGGAATTCATTTTCTGCTACTTGTTTTAAATATGAAAATTGATCGGACCTACATGTAGTTACAGTATCTTTCTCTGCCTGGGCTATTTCCCATGTTAGTGTCAGATTTGAGAGTGAAGTATTAGTAAGGACAAATGAATGATAAGCACTCTAAATACGAATACTTTTTGGGCGGAAATTAAGAAACAGCAGCTTACTTCACAAACCCATTTTCTGTGCATCTCTAGGTGTCACTGTTGAGACACGCTCTGGAAAAGAACATTACCCAGATTTCACTGAGAAGGGCTGCTGAGATAAGTGTTTTTGAACACACACACACACACACACACACACACACACACACACACACACACACATGACATGAGTGTAGTACTTCACAGCCCTATTTCCAAGCATACTTAAAACCACCAATATTGACTGTTGCATTGCTTGAGGTGAGGGAATCTCTTTGGCTGGGCAGTCACAGGGTCAGGTGTAATAACACAGCTCCTACGTCTTCAGGTCTGCCTTGGCATTCTTAGATTGGCAACTTGGAGAAGCAGCATTTCCCCATCATCCTTTTTAATTTGCTATGATTGACACAAGCTAGCTAGCAACTTGGATTGTTTGAAGCCTCCTGTGTGGGGATTTGCAGTAAGGTAGAGAGGGTCCCATTCATAAGGGCAACAACTCAGGAACCGAGCACCAAACAGCTTATGGGTGTGATTTCTCAAAAAGGAACTCAAGTTCGAGACAGGCTACCTTCCAGTGTTGGGATCCTGAGACTATGATTTCTCAAGAATTCTTCTTTTACCTTTCTTTGTGTGTGTGTGTGTGTGTGTGTGTGTGTGTGCGTGTGTGTGTGTGTGTGTGTGTTTGCAGTAGGGATAATTTGTCTAATATATTTGAATGTGCTCTCCTAATTTTCTTTTTGTAAAATGGCCTTTCACTAATATTTTAATTGATTAACTTAATAATGTGATAACTTATTCTTTTTTTTTTTTTTAGTACATACTTCATTTTGCCAGATGTGAAGAATCTAGAGAAACATTAGTGACTGTCTTCACCTTTGAGTCTCATTGCTCAATTGTTGTAATTTAAGGAAAGCAGCGCCAAAGAGAAAGATGCCATACAACAGGGTTCAAGCAGAGATTTTTTTTTTTTTCAAATTAGGGAAAGGGACCATAAAAAGGGGAGACAGATACAGGCAGATAGAGGGAAAAAAAAAGAGAGTGAGAAGGATGGATGGTAGGCAGGGCCATTTTAAAAGAGAATGTAGTGAATGTGCACAGGTGGTGCTCTTAGTGGCTGCAGCTGAGGGCGTGTCCTGTCAGGACCCCAAGGGCAGGCCAGTACAGATGCCTGAATACTAACATCAATAGCAAGGGAAGAACAGTGGCGAACTGTAAGGAAGTTAAGTGACAAGTGTGAATGGACTATAAAGGTTAGGGTTCCCACATTTTCTCGGGAATCATGGGATACTTTAGGGACAAGTTTATCCAGAAAACCTCAAATGTGTTTAAGGGCAGGCTTGTGGAGTGATTGGTCCATTTTGAGCATGTGGGAAATCACTTTCAGAGGAATAACAAACCGCCAGAAATGTCTGGAATGCTGAGAAGCTAAGTGTTCTCAAAGACCAGAATAAGGATGGGGATAAGGACACAGGGTTTCCATAGTGACCCCTCTTCAGGAAGCTCCCCCCCCCCAATCTAGGCTGAGAGAATATCCCTCCATAGGGAGTGGGCTCCAAAAGCCCCTTCATGTACTAAGGATAAATACTGGTTCCACTGCCAGAGACCCCATAGACTGCCCAAGGCCCCCAACTGATACCCACATTCAGGAGGTCTGGGTCTATCCTATGCTGGTTTTCCGGCTGTCAGTCTGGGTGCCCTTAGCTCCAACTTGCTCAGGTCAGCTGTCTCTGTGGGTTTCTCCAGCCTGGTCTTGATCCCTTTGCTCATCACTCATCCTTCTCTGCAACTGGATTCCAGGAGTTTGGGTCAGCGCTTAACTGTGAACCTCTGCTTCTGCTTTCATCAGCTACTGGATGTAGGCTCAGTGAAAAATATTTTTTAACCCTTAGGTGACGAACATATTCAGATGTCTGAGCCGAAGCCCCGGCTCCCAGGGGACGGCAATAAAACACTTCTGTTTAAAAAAGAAAAGAGGCTGACTCCACCATCAACATAGCTGTTCTTTTATATTTGTTTACTGTTCATGAATGTGCACGCATGTGTGTGTACATGTTTGTGGATACATATACCTGTCTGTGGAAACTAGAAGTTGACATCAAGTGCCATTCTCCATCACTCTCCAGGTTCTTTAAGTGAACCTAGAACTCACTGATTCACCTAGGTGGGCTGGGCGCTCAGCCCAGGGATGTACTTGTTTCTGGCTCCCCAGTGTTGGGATTAAAAGCATCTGTTGTTGTGTTCAGCTCTTACACAAGTGCTGGAGAGGGAACTCAGGCACTCCTACCGCCAACCCCGCCCCCCCATCTCCCGGAATGAGGCAGGGTTGTGACTATAGACACTCTGTGTTGGAGGTGAAAATTATCATTCAGGTTTTATTAGATGGTAAATGTTTTGATGACTTATTTTTCTTGGCTGATGAGAAAGTCAAGCAGAAGGATTGTGTGCTGGGTTTTCTAGACTGAGATGAGTATGGCCACTCTGTCACAAATGGGTAATAGGTGTTTGAGCTATATGCCTGTCATCAGCCAGGCTGATAGAAAGTGGCCAACATTTCTACAGTGCTTACTCAGTGTCAGGAATGCTTCCAAATATTCTGCACGTATTCATGCATCCTTTTCCCATCAGGTGGAGAGTGGTACCATCCCAAATTTATCCCTAAATGAATGAGGCATGATGTATTAGAAGATTCTGCTAATACCCCATAGCTAATAAGAAACAGAGCTTGGATTTGAACCCTGGCTACTTTGGTTAAGGTCACACACGGTGAATTAGTTAGATATTAAGTGTTGGTTAATTGCACTTTATGACACTTTACCTTTTGGGGTTTATAGAGATGAGAGACATGTATTCTGGGGGTAGGGGGCTAGGAGTTGGGGTGTGGGCATTGCTGGAACACTAGCGGAGGCTGACTGGTTTATGGCTGGAGGAAGTGGAGCTGGGAATACCAGAAGATCCTCCCATCAGTTCAGAAAAGCTCCCTGAGTGCGCAGTAATATTTTTATTTCTGGAGAGATCCACAGTGGTAAGAAAGAAAGGGAGACAGGGAGAGGATGAGAGGGGAAGAGGGGAGGAGGGGGAGAGGGGGAGAGGGGGAGAGAGGAAGCCACCACCACACACCTGTTATCCCAGGGAGATAACAGCTGGCAGATGAAGAGTTCAAGTCCAGATTCTGGCACATAGCAAGTTCAAAGCTAGATTGTTTTGCATAAAACTCTTATCTCAAAAACCAAACAAGGGGCTGGAGAGAGGCTCCATGTCTAAGAGTACCAAGTCTTTCCCAGAGGGTCTGAGCTCAATTCCCAGCATTAGTGTGAGGGCTCAAAACCCTAAGTAACTTCAGATTTGGGATCCATCTCCACCTTCTGGCCTCTGTGGGCACTGCATGTATATGGTACACTGACCTAGATGCTGGCCAACACCCATCCTTAAATAAAATTCAAAGGGACAAGCAAACAAACAAAAACCCGAAACAAAACAAAATGAAAAGCAAAACAAGAAAAGACAAACAGAAAGAGGAAGGAAAGAGAGGCTGATAAGAAGTTTCTGCATCTCAGAAATTAGTTTCTAAGTTATGGCTAGGGCTAATCCAAAATGGGCAGATCAGACTCAAGAGTTTGACAAAATGTACATAGAAACAGTAAATCTTGCTGTTTGTTTCAACGTGGAGCAGCAATGGTATCCTGGGGCTGTTCAAATTCAAAACAACATCACTCCTGCCCTAAGGGTTGACAATGCAAACAGTCAGATTTCATTTTTTTTAAAAACCAGAGCCAAATGTTACACATCATCCGTTCCTTCTGCTTCTTTCCATTTTAAATTGGTGCTTATTCCCAAAGCACCAACATCCGCCCCACTGATTTCACTCAATGCCTCAGCGAGGGGGAGGTAGGATGTGCCTAAAATATTTTTTTCTCTGCAGCAGTTAAACACAAAAAGTGACATTCCTCAACTGCTCTGCTCAGGGCAGTCGGCTACTTCTATAAGCTCTTCCTGCAAACAGAGAGAGAATTAAAGGGATGAGGGGGCTGGCGAGATGGCTCTGCGGGTAAATTCGCTTGCTGCTAAGCTTGGCCACCTGAGTTTGAATCTAGAACCCCACATGGGAGGAGAGAGCCAGCAGCCACACATTGTCTTCTGATCTAGAGAGAGAGAGAGAGAGAGAGAGAGAGAGAGAGAGAGAGAGAGAGAGAGAGAGAGAGAGAGAGAGAACACACACACACACACACACACACACACACACACACACACACACACACAATGTCTCCGTAAGTCTTTGTTTTCTTAGCAGCAAATGTGATCATCTTTCTTGCTCTGGGACTTCCCACTATCAGGAAGGCTGACAAAGAGTCCACAGTTTGGTCCATCAGTTACAATAACAGCAGGGTGCTGGGGAGACAGCTCAGCTGGTCAAGTGCTTTCAATACCATGGGAGCACACATCTGTAACCCCAGTGCTGGGAGGTAGAGAAAGGAGAACTGGGGCTTGCAGGCCAGCCAGCCAAGCCTAATCGATGAACCCTAGGTCTCAAAAAAAAAAAAAAAAAAAAAGACTTTCAAAAAACCAAATGGATGGCATTTAATAACCAAAGATGTCCTCTGGCTTCCACATGTATGTTTGAAAACACACACACACATACACACACACACACACAATGACAACAACAACAAAATAATACTAATACTACCAAACAATAATAAAAACTGCCAGAAGGGACTTGTGGACAGCTACCAGAGAGGGCTACAGGAAGACATCTCACAATTTCCCCATCAAGATAATGTCTTTTGTGCCAAGAGGTCTCCCGAGTACCACTGTAGAGCTTTCACACCATAGACTTCTGGCCCATGGTCCTTCTGACGCTCCAGCTAGCTATCCTATTGTTAAATGGTTTGCTTTCTGTTGGCCACATAGCAGTTAATCCCCATTCCTGGGGTGGAAGACAATGATTGAGCTTAAGTAATTTACCTGGTGCATCTCTGGATGGCTGCAGACTGTTGCACGCTGGTGTTGCACTGAGGAGTGTCCCACAGTGGAGAACCTGGAAGCTTTGGGACACAGCTGGCTTGCTTCCAGAAGTTCAAACAGCCTGCGGTATAATATAAACTCATCATTGCTTCCTTCTACAGATTTCAGCCAACTCTGTGATAGGACACCATGCTTGGCACTGTAGCCCCAAGTCAGGGCTTATTTAACCCCATCCCACAGAAATGCCAGGTGTGCCCACTGCATTTTGTTTTATAGATTTACGCACTTCTTCCTCTCAAATGGTCAGTGGGGGATTTTAAAATCTCTGTAAGTGGAAATTCAGGGAAGAGTTCCAAACCTCTCATTACATTAGTGCCTGGCAGCAGGTCAAAAAAAAAAAAAAAAAAAAAAAAAAAAAAAACAACCAAAAACCAAACCAAACAACCAACCACATAAACAAATAAACAAAACACACACACACACACACACACACACACACAGAGAGAGAGAGAGAGAGAGAGAGAGAGAGAGAGAGAGAGAGAGAGGAGAACTCAGAAACACCAAGAATGAAACAGATTGGAAGAAATCATGTGTCGGTGTGGGGCAATGTACCGGTGTCTCGAAAGAGTTACAGACTTCCCTACAACAGGGAGATGTGCTGTCAGGTTTCACACAAAGTCAAGGAGCTGTTAACTAGCCAAACTACCTTAATGTGTGGTCTGTTGGGGTCTCTCTGGACCAAGTGTTTCCAGGTTCTTGACATCTTGTCCAAAGAATCAAAGAAGTGTGCCAGAGTAGTAATCAGCAAGGGGTTTTCTTCAGGAAGTGTTGAAACACAGAGTAGGTGTGCTGCTGGAGGACAGTGGACCCTGAGCGAGCATGCAGCTCAAGAGCTCCCGGCAAGCCTCTGTGCATCCTTTTAAAGATTCAGGAGGAGGAAAGGGCGTTTGCAGGTAAGGGGTAGATTATTGGTGTTTCCCTATTTTGTAAACACATCTTATTGTGGGTGTTGATGTAGGGTATGTGCACCTGAGTGCTGGTACCAGAGGAGGCCAGCAGAAGGCATCTGATCCCCTGGAGCTGGAGTTGCAGGTGGTTGTGAACCATGGCCTGCAGGACATGATGAGGACTGAACTCAGGTCTTCTGTAAATTATGTGGTCTTAGAGGCTGAGCTACCTTTCCAGCCCCAGTGGCTTTCTGTTTTGATTATGCCTGGGATAAGTAGGCTTTTATTCACTGCACACATCCTTTTCCATAATGCATCTGATTTTAATCGTATGTGTGCCCAATTATGCAGAGGCATAAGATGGTGAGCAGGGAATTTTACTGAAATGTTCATTCTGAGGATATAGGTTGCCTTACTTTGCATGTGTCTAAAACCAGTCCAGACTGGATTGGCTTACTGCCCCTAGTTCTCAGATATGATCCAGCATGGATTTGGCTACAAATGGAGAGTTACTAATAGGCACATGTGGGTGCCTAGTTCAAGCAAAGAATAGTCATAGGTTGTAAGTTTTCTCTATACTTGTCTGTTGGCCTTATTTCCCTTATGAGATGAGGAAATCTGTTGAAGTCCCAAGTCCCACTTTTACACATCACTGTCTCTAGGCACTGTGCTGGGCCTTCTTCTCCTGCAGATGGATCCTTTTGTGCCCTCCTGGCATTCCAACTGGAACCATTCTCTTCTATTCAAAGATCTATCCATCAGCCACTCTTCTCTTTCTCTCCTGGGTCACCCCCAATCCTACAGTATGTCTTATTATCTCCTTTAATAATACCTTTCTTATTTTCAGTCTCCTCCAGTTCTCATTCTGTTTTGCTTTAAGCAAAACCTTTCCAAGTGCAGCTCTTCAGCACCCCCTTTTTCACCAAATCCCTTGCAACAGGTCTTCATCCCCCAGATCACACTTGAATGCACTCATCAAGGCTACCAACGCTCAACGATTCCTATAGTCAATATTCATTCCCCCTTTTACCTAATCATGTTTGCAGCAGCATTTGAAGATTTTTCTTTTTAAGAAAAGTGTGTGTGTGTGTGTGTGTGTGTGTGTGTGTGTGTGTGTGTGTGTGTGTGTGTCTAACTGCAGTTCCTGCAGAGGCTGAAAGAGGGAGTTGGATTCCCTGGAGATGGAGTTCTAGGTGGTTGTGAGCTACCAAATGTGGGCATTGGGAACGGAACTTGGGGCATCTGCAAGAGCAGTTCTAGATCTTACCATCTCTCCAGCCCCTGTTCCTGGAAGATTCCCAGAAAGTATCTGGAAAGCAATAAGGCCAAACCTGAAGATCATGGAGCTTAGGCTTTAAACAAGTTTCACTGCCATCATAACATTGTCTGTGTAGTAGGATTATTATGTCTTTGTCAACAACTATGCTGCATTTCTTGATTCTCAGGTGGCAAACAGCTTCAACCAGACTCTGGAGTTGGGGGTTCCCTTTCCTTTCTAACATTTTCACAATTTCTCTGTCTTTCTGTTTTGTTTTGCTCAACCAGAACCCTAACTGTCATTATAGAGGGCTCAGCCACCCTCATATCCTATCTATACCTTTCCCTCAGCTGCTAAACTTCCAGCAAGTAACAACTCCAAGGCTAGGTGGTAGAGTAGAGCTGGCCTCCTAACTTACTGCTGTGCATCTTATCTAGAACCTTCATTAATTTGCAGAACTCAACATCCCTCCCGCTTAAGCCTGCATAAGGAAGTTGCTTTGTTCTGTGTGTTGTTGGATCTCTTTCGTGTTTCTCTTGCTTTGAGTGTGTTCAATCAGCTGAAACCCACTCCAGTACATCTCCTTCCTTCCTTCTGTCCTTCCTTCTTTCCTTCCTCCTTTCCTTCCTTGCTTCCTCCCTCCCTCCCTCCCTTTTTAGACAGGACTCTATGTAGCTCTGTCTAGCTGGGAAACTGCTGTGTAGATCAGGCTGACCTCAAACTCACAGAAATTCTGCTTCTGCATCCAGAGTACTGAGATTCAAGGCATGCACCATTATGCCCAGCAGAATCGTTATAGTCTGTATTGTCTCTCCCACAGCAATATTCCATGTGGGTGTGAGACTACTGATCTTATTGAGCTATCGTGGGACCCACATTTATTTATAAAAGCACAGTGCCAGGCAGATGAACAGGTAGTAATAAATCACAGGTATGTCACCTTAATGACAACCCATGACATGTTGAAGAGCATATAAAAGCATCTTACATTCTTTTTTTTCTTCTTCTTCTTTCTCCATGTGTCTCTGCCAACACCCTGCTTCTCCCAGACATCCCCTGGATGATACAGGCTCCCCTCTTTTTCCTGAATGAATGGGTTCTGGCTCAATGGAACACCATCTGTTAGTGATCTTTCTCCCTTCATTCTCCCAGTACTTACCTCTGCCTTTGTGCCCTAGTTAACACTGTCAACATGGCACAGCCTGGAGAGAAGACCCCCCCCCCAATTGAGAATTTCCTAACTCAGATTGGCCTATGACTTCCTGTGGGAGATTGTCTTCACTCTTAATTGATGCAAAAAGGTCCAGCATCTTGTGGGTGGCACCATCCCTAGGCAGGCAGTCTGAACTATAGAAAAGAGTAGGTGGGTATAAGCCAGCCTGTGAACCAGCTAGCAGGGGGCATCATTGACGGTTCCTGCTATATTTCTTTGGCTATAAAGTGAGTTCTTTGGTTGGAGGTAATGCTATGTGGAGTAGCAAGAAGGTCTGCCTTCAAATTCCTGCCTCGAGTTTCTTCCTTGATTCCCCTCCACGGTGGACTATGATCTGGAATTGTAAGCCCAAGAAAATATCACCTCCTGTGCTGGCTAGTTTCATGTCAACTTGACACAAGTTAAAATCATCTGAGAAAATGATACCTGAGCCTCAATTGAGAAAATGCCTCCATAAGATCAGGCTGTAGCCAAGCCTGTAGGGCATATTCTTAATTAGTGATTGATGGGGGAGGGCCCAGTCCATTGTGGGTGGTGCTTGATGTAATTTTAATAAAGCAGAACTCTAGAGAAAGATACCATACAACAGAGCTTGTGTAGGGGGTAAATGGGAAAGGGGGGGTAGAGGAGAGGGGAGACCTCTGGAATAGGAGAGAGAGAGAGAGAGAGAGAGAGAGAGAGAGAGAGAGAGAGAGAGAGAGAGAGAGAGAAGTGGTGGTGGGCAGGACCCTTTTTAAAGGAAACATAGTGAATGTGCACAGGTAGTGCTCTTAGTGATTGCAGCTGAGGGTGTGTCCTGTCAGAACCCCAAGAGGAGGGTAGTATAGATGCCTGAATGCTAACTGTGCCATCCCTGGGCTGGTGGTCCTGGGTTCCATAAGACAGCAGGTTAGCAGGTTGAGCAAGCCACAAGGAGCAAGCCAGTAAGCAGCACTCCTCCATGGCCTCTGCGTCAGCTCTTGTCTCCATGTTCCTGCCATGTTTGAATTCCTGTCCTGACTTCCACCAGTGATGAACAGTGATATAAGCCAAATAAATCCTTTTATCCCCAACTTGATTTGGTCAGAGTGGGTTTTTTGTTTTGTTTTGTTTTTGTCACAGCAACGGAAAGGAGACCAGATCACCTTGCAGTCCACACCCACTAATTTAAGATGCAGCACTGCGATGTATATAATGTTAGCAGCGATGGATGTGTGTACCTTAACAGAGTACGAATAATCTCTGCAGCTGGTGAGAAGACACATGGCAGATAGCCCTTGCATATTAAAAAAAATCTTGTTGAATGGAATCACCTGGCTCAAGGTCATATCCATTTTCTGAGTCATCAGAGGGAACTTATATAAGCACAGCTGGCTTAGTCTGTAAAGTTCTTGCCTGGCATACTTGAGGGTCCAAGTTCCATTCCCAGAGCGTTTGTAGGAAAAGCTGTGTGTGGTGCCAGATCCTTGCTATCCCAGCACTGGGGCGAAGGAGACAGGAGGAACCTTGGGGCTTACCAGCCTCCAGCCCAGCTTACTTGACAAGCTCCAGCTCCAGTCAGTGAGAGACCTTGTCTCAAAACCCAAGATGGACTTCCTCTGGTGATTGACACCCGAGGCTGTGGTCTGACCTCCACACTCACTCGTATACATGCAGCCCACCTTCTACACCAGCAATGAAGTCATCAGAAGAAGTCGGCTTGGGCTTGGGGGTGAAAGCTAAGACTTCTGCAAAGGCTAAGTCTAGGAAAGAAAAGGTTTGACGTCTCTCCAGGAAATCAAGGTCCATTTAGATAAGGCTACAGAGAGGATCATGGGGGATCATGGTGATTCAGAATAGTATAAGGCATTGGCTGTTGGTGCTGTTGAGTCAGCTGATGAGATCGATGTTTTTCCATGTCACCTCCCATGACAGCGGGGGCTTCCACCTCAGCTTTGCAGAACACTGTAAAATGCTGTACAGAGACCTCTTTGTATTTAGGTCAATGCTTTTTATTTGGGTGCTGGGGATTTGAACTCAGGTCTTCATGTTTATGCAGCAAGCCCTCTTATCCTATAAGCCATCCTCTACACCTCATTGTGGGTGATTATAAGACTCAAAATTGGAAGTTATGAGTGCATTTCTTCTGTGACTATTTCTTTCCCTGTGTTCTCTGTTATCATCTTTTTTGTTTGTTCTTTTGGTTTCTCTCTCCCTTTTATTAGACGTTCCTATACTCCTCCCAGTCTGCCTGAAACCTGCACACTTTGACATGGCTTTTAATGACCAATCTGGTGCATAAAGTCGTTTCTATGATCCAGCATTCCTGGATGTATTCTTTCTGTGCCCATCCTTTATCTCTGGACTCTACAAGGAGCTTCTTGAGACACTTATTTGTAGTCCCAGCAGACCCCGCTACAGAAGAAGTGAGCAGTAAATGCCTCACGGTGACTGATGGAACATGGGATCTAAATATTTTATTTCAGGCTATCCATCATTTTATGTGCTTATGTGTGGCACGGAATGGGGAGAACTCTCTGCTAACAAAGCGAGAATCTGTTTATGCTTTGTTGTGTTTCTTTTTTATTCCAGAAAAGATCCAAGGACACTTAAAACACAGCAAAATAATACAAACAAGAAATAATAATAATAAGGCAAGGCAAGGGTAGGGACATAAAACAGACCCAGAAACTAGGACATCAAAATGTTACCACATAGGACAGTGCATTTGCTGCTGAATGACCAGAGCAGCTTAGTGCTCTCCCTACCCTCTCCCTTTCTCACTCTCTCTCCTTTCCTCCCTCTTCCTCCATCCTTCCTTCTCTTTCATGTGTACATACTCATGTCTGTGTGTCTATGTGGATGCACATGTGTACATGGACACATATGTATGTAGGCCAGAGGTAAAGGTCAAGTGTCTTCCTCAATTGCTCTCTACTTTGTTTTTTGAGACAGGATGGCTGCCCTCACTGTACCTAGAGCTCAACGATTAGTTAGGCTAGTTGGCGGACACACCCCAGGAATCCTCCCTGCTCTGCCTCCCTAGGTTAGATTACATGCTCTTTAGAAGGTGGGTTCTGGGGATTTGAACACAGGCCATCGTGCTTGTGTCACAAGCACTTCATGACTGAGCTGTCTCCCAAGCCTTAGCTCTTAGTTTTCTTACCACAGTTTTGTAAAATGATCATTTTCAAGCCTCTGGACATAAGTAATAAGAGGTTCACTTCTCGTACTGGACACAAGTAATAAGAGGTTCACTTTTCATACTGGCATGTAAAGGCCAGTGTTATTTCCCTGCCCTATTCTCTGCCTCTGGATCAGCCAGACAAGCGAAGGAGGCCAAGGAATGATTCATCCTAGAGTCTCAGGAAGATAGTTCTAGAACACCATGGCTTTTTATCATTACAGATGACAAGGTAGCCATTACTGTGGCTAAAAGGCAGAACCATGGCCATTCAAAAGCCCTAAGAGTGGAGATGCATTAGAAAGGAAGGGGTCAGCTCAGTGGAGAGGCCTTTCTGGCTTTTTCAAACCTGCCAGAGAGCAAAGGGAGAAGGTGTCTCACATATGTCATCTCTGTTGTCAGCCAAATCCTTCCCTAAGCTGATGGGCAGTGTTTAGAACTGCAGGTGGTCCTCAACCTTCCCAGTGTCGTGACCCTTTAATACAGGTCTTCATGTTGTGGATGACCTCCACCACAGAATTTTTCTCATTGCTACTTCATAACTGTAATTTGCTACTGTTATGAAGAGTCACAATGTAAATATCTGATATGCAGGGTATCTGCATGCAACACCCATGAAAGTGTCATTGACCTCCAAAGGAGTTGTGACCCACAGGTTGAGAACCACCACCATAAAAGAAATTCACCGGAGGCTCAGCAGGGCGCTCTGTTATAGACATAGTAAAGCAGTGCAGGGGCTGGGGAGATGGCTCACTTGCTAAAGAGCAAACATGAAGACCTGAGTTCAGATCCCGACTACTCATGTGCTTCGGGACTGGCCTGATGCTAAGAAGAGGTCTAAGAGTTGGCCTAAAATCGCAGTCTTTCTCATCTCGAGAGCAGCAGGAGTTGTGTTCTTCTCTCTTGCTCAGGAGTTAACAGACTCCAGCAGAGAGGCTTTCCCGGGGTAGGGGGCACAGGTATGCCTCAGTGCTTGTAGCAACTGATAAGCTCATGTGTCTTCAAGGCTCTGAGGACTGGTTACTGTTTATCTGACTGCCAGAACATCCCTAGCTGGACTTCCTTTCTTTTGTATGTGACCTTATAAACTTCCTTCCCCTCACCCCTGCTGCTCCTGAGTATGCAAATGGAGCACCCCCAAAGCTCTCACCCCAACCAATAACATAATTCCACATGGATCCAGATCAGCCATTCTTCCTGGGGTGTAACTGTCCCCTTTCCCTTCCTAATAAATGAGCTGTCTTCCGACAGTCTCCTGGGCGTTCTTTCCCATCACATAAGCAAGTACCAGTGGCATAGGCATGCAGTCAGTGCCAGCATTGATGGGGGAGGGATGGAGGCAGACCCATGGCAGGTGCCATCTTCTCAGGTAAGTGTCTGATTGTGAACATCAACATGGATTTGGGACTCCATCAGCCAAACATTGGCAATGTGATGAGAATGCAGGACACTCAACAGAACAGACTGAACTCTTCAGTGTTTCTTCTGTACTTCACTGATTTCTTCTTCTCTAAGATAGGACAGCCAAAGTATAGGGGGCTGAGCTATCATTCCTTTTAGAAGACCATGAGTCTGAGTCTATGTGACTCCAGGATCTAGAATCACCCTGGAGACAGACCTCTGGGTGTGGCTGGGATGAGCAGCCCTGTTCTCAGTGTTGCCAGTACCACTCTGTGGGCTAGGGTCCTGGTCTAAAAAAATAGGAAAAAGTGAGCTGAGCGTCAGCATTTATCTCTCTGCTAGGAAGCAGGGTGCACTGTGACCAGTTGCTTCACATCTGGCTGCCATGACTTCTTGCCATGATGTCCTATACCTGCAAACTCTGAGCCAGAATCAAGCTCTCATTTTTTAAGTTTCCCTTGTTATTTATGTGGCCACAGCAATGTATAAAGTCTCTTACACGGTAACTCTATATGTGTGTTGTCTATGGGGTCTATGTGTTTATGTGGTGTTTGTGATATGTGTCGTGTAGTGTATGCATGCTTGAATGTGTGTGGGATCATGGACAACAGCAATGTTTGTGGAAAGTCAAGCTTACGGGCATATTTTTGCTTTATAGTCTAGTAGTTTGAGTAGTGTCTGGGTTCAAAGAGATAATGAACTTTAGAATATGTGTTGCCCCTATAACTGGCTAGGAGTGCTAGGAATGTCTTAAACAAGCATGAAGTATAGTGATCTATAGATCAAGAAGTTAAAATAGAATTATTTTTAAGCTGTATAGGTGGAGCTGGGATTTAAATTTAGTTATTGCTCTTTGAACTGAAGAACCTTGCCAGTGTGGATTTTGTTCTGAAACACACACTCATATAGCACAGGAGAGGGCGGTGCCTTGGAATCCTTCATCCTTCTGCCTCTACCTCTAACGTGGTGGGATTACACTTTTCTTCTAATGTAGACAATTTATGAGGTGCTGGGGATCAAATTCAGGTCTTTATGCATGCTAAGCAAATGTTCTATCGGAGGAGCCCTTATTTGGAAAACTTCTTAGGTGACAAAGCTTATGAAGGATATGTGGATGGCAAGGCATATGTATAGGAAGTCTTCAACATTACCCATGGTGTCACTCAACAACATTAGAGGGCCATCCCCTTCTGTTATGCCATTCGCCTTGGTCTCACATTGCCTGTGCTGATGCTAAGAAATGAGCTACCATCAAAGTATGCTGAGAGTTTTAGCCTGAGTAATGACCACAGTGGTAATTCTGTCACTACTGGTGGTGCCTGGCATTTATTATTCACACTTTGTGCATGAGGCACTCATCAGAAGATTGTTTACTACTCTGGACAAAACAAGGTGGTACACCTACTGATATTTTACAGAAGAAACCCAGACTAAAGCATGCTGAGTGGTCCAGTACTATTATGATACCATGGGTCCAAGCTCAGACTACTTTCATCGCGTTTCCCTACTCTTCCTTCCTACCAGGGCTGACATCATGCTTATTCCTTAATTCAGAAAGCAGCCCAGACATCACTTTTACTTGTGTGTGCCCTCTGAGAGGCAGAGTCTCAAAAATTTAATAAGTGTCTCTTGGAGTTAGTCAAGGAAGTAATTAACACGGGGGCACAGAGGGCACCCTTCGTCTCCAACGTCTGGCTGGTACCAGGAATGTGGACTGTTCATCATTAGGACGTAATTAAATAGTTTATCATGTTAAGGGAGTGCTGTGGAACGGAGGGCCTTATTTGTGTTCATGAGAAGCTAGTTTATTTATTTATTTATTTATCTATTTTTTTTTCCTCACCAGACTTGGAAGGCTGGAGAAGGTCACTGGTCCTTATGGGGCCAGATGTGGAAGCAATAAGGGTGGAGGGAAGTTGTGGTTCAATGAGAATAGTGACATGTTCATCTCTATTTTTATCCACGTGAAGTATGTAGACTTGAAAGACTTATTTATCTAAAGTTATGCAAGGAACAAGAAAGAGAGTATGAGTTTGCCTTAGTTTTATCTCACACTTGAGCATTTAATTTAAGCTTTAAAATGATCTGAGATGTTCAGTTAAGATGTCGTTGTGAAACAGTTTCCCCTGAGTTGCTATATCCCATTCTAAGGGAAGCTCCTTAGGACTCACGAAGAAAACAACTCACAAGTCTCCAGGACTCCCTGAAACTTGTAAGATAAACAGGCTCCCACTTTCTCTGATAAAGAATGGCTAAGGAGATGCTTAGACCAGCTGAATGCCTGGAGGAGATACTTTTCGATTGTTGAGCTGCCTGTTTAAGTTATGCTGGGTTGTGGATTTAGGAGTCATCGCCAATGGTGGTATGGGTTGTTGGTGATGTAGCTGCCTGTGAGTCACATACGCCCTTGTAAGTAACCCAAATAAACTCATTGGTCTACCAAGTTGCACTTTGGGCGGGCGATATCCTTACTTTGATCTGCCATCAGTTTCTTACCTGCTGACTGTTCTGAGGCCTCAACATGGTCTCATCCATAATGTCTATTGTTTTCTTCTTGACTGCTTTCTCCTGCTTGAAAGGCCCATCTGTGAAGGCAAGGGTACTTTTCCTCTTAACACTTCTCTATCCCCATAATTAGAGTAGTTAGGCCTCACATCACACAACTGTGCTAAGTAGGTTTCTGATTCCTTCTCTCCCTTCTTTGAACTGCTTTTGATCTCTGGACAACGAGGTATTGAAATAAGTGAGCTTTAGTCTAACAAGGAGAGTGTGCTCCCAAGAGTCTAAAGAGAATATATAAATAGCTAAGTGCAGGTGTAAGGCCACCTGGCACTGTAAAAATACCCTTCTTTTCTCCATCTTTACAGAGGTCTGGGAAATCAGGGACCCTGTATGAAAAACCTAAAAAAAATCTTGGTTCTTCTTAGCCTTTCTTATTCATCCTCTGGATCCTCAGACATTTTCTTTGCTTATGTTGGATATTATATCTGTGGTCTAAGCTCACAATTCTACTTTAATTTCTTTGGCTCAGTGTATAGGATCCCACATTAATTTTAAAGACAAGAAGAAGGCTGCTTTTAGGGAGAGAGGTGGCTTAGTAGTTAACAGCGTGTACTGCTCTTCTAGAGGACCTGAGTTCGGTTCCCAGCACCGATATCAAGTGGCTATAACCACCTATCACTTCAAATCCAGGGGATCTGATGCCCTCTTTGCACAGATTTGCTGATCAGAGAAATGAGACACCAGGGTTCTTTTGCAAGAAGCAATCTTATTTCATTCTACAACATCTCCGTGGGATTTTTCCTTAAAGACAGAGATAAATATCCAAGAACAGATTTTTTTTTGCTACATTTTGGTTTCTTCATCCCTCATACAGGGAACGTACATTCTAATTGAATACTCTGAATTGCTGAGCAATAGGGCTACAAAAGCCGACGCAGGAGCGTGAAGACAGGGAAGGGGGTTGCCCAGAGATTTGGTGAAGTTGTACATACACCACAGGATAATGACTTGCCTGTCTGGCTGTTTTCTCTTTTGCTTCTATTCAACTCTTGCAGAGAGGGGTGGAGAGACTTATCACAGTCTGGCCTCCAAGGGCACCAACATACATGTGGTATATACACACACGAGTGCATGTGTGTGATACAAACACACAAACATAACTATTTTGAAAGAAAGGAGGATACTTTGTCCTAAGCCTAGGAATGATCATTTTTGCCAAGTTCATATTCTCCATCTCTATTCCATCGCCAAGGATCAAACACCACACTCTGGCGGATTACCATTGCTGTCAGATGCTCATCATTCTCTCCCCCCCCACCTGTAAGATACTATCTTTTCATTTAGAGTCAAATCATGGAAAGGATGACACTGTCAGAGGGGTGCAGAAGGAAGTAAATAAACACCCTATTAAACAGCTTCCTCAGGGCTCCAGGTGCGGGCTGATTCCCTGCAGGAGAGTGGAAGCCAAAGGCCCTGAGACCCATGTAGTCCCTCTGTCTCTTTGTACTTCTGAGCAGCTCATGGTGTGTCAGCACTAGCCTTCACACGCTTCCCGGCCCCCCTATGGTGGTGACACAACCAAGGCTGGTACAGTTGGTGTGGTCCAAGTCCCTGAGGAGAGTCACAGAGTGAGGTTTCCACAGGATGCTGGGTGCACTGGCAGAATAGGTTCTGCGAGGAATAGAGTAGTTGGGGTGAAGGGTGGGGTGGGGCGGGTTTGGGGCGTTTTCCCTAATTAGTATGAGTTCCTTTTTAAACGTGTGTGTGTGTGTGTGTGTGTGTGTGTGTGTGTGTGTGTATGTGTGTGTGTGTGTGTGCATATATATAAAGGTCAGAGGACATTTTTGAGTGTTAGTTCTCTCCTTCTACCGCATGGTTCTTAGGGATTGAACTCAGGTCATTAGGGTTAGTGGCAAACACCTGTACCTGCTGAGCCATATTGCCAGCCTCTGTATCCTTTATTGGTAGGGTTTATTTGTGTATTGTATACTCTGATAGTTCTTGCTTGTCAAGTTTTCAATCTGTTGACAAGTTGTTTTCCTGAATTCTGCTTAATTTTAAAAGAGATTTATTTATGTTAGTTTAGATGCACGTTTGTGCCTATGTGAGTGTATGTCACTTATGTACAGGTGCTTTCAGAGGCCAGAAGAGGGTACTGGATCCCCTGGAGCTGGAGTTACAAGCAGTTGTGAACTTCCTGACATGGTTTCTGGAATTGAACTTGGGTCCTTTAGGAAAACAGCAAGCACTAATCTTTACCCTCTGAGTCATCTCTCTCTAGCCCCTCACTCAATTATTTTTCCAGTCTTTTTAATTTTCTTGAAGCTGCACGGAGCTTCTCAAAGCTTAAGGAGGTTTACTTAGACTTTTCAGTTTGTCATTCCCTAGACTGAACCTCTTTTGGTCCACTTCTGGAGCATCCTTAGTTTCTTTTGGCAGTTAGTTCTTCACTTCTCTGGTTTCTGTAGTCCTGTGTTCTTAGATTGGCATGCACACTTGATGAAATGGACACTCACTTCTGTCCGTAGTGACGGCCAGCCTTTGATATGTAGTCTAACCTGGAATTCTGAATGGGCCACCTGGTAGCAACCCTAGACAAGTAGGTCTTGGGGTCACGATCAGCGGTTGAGCTAGGTCACCGCAGCTCGTCACCTGAGCTCCGAGGTACAATGTGCTCTGACATGCACTGTGATCTGGCTGGCCTCTGCCTTTAGGTGGAGTGGCTCCTGGGCTCTGTGACTGTGTCTGATCAGGCAGTACTGTGGGTTATCTTGGACTCTTGTTAAGTAGGTAAAGATAGGCAAAGCTGTGTGCTGGGTGCCAGGGCTGGGTGCCATCTCTGAGGCTGCTGCCTGGTCACAGTAAGTGGGCACACTCCGAGGCTGTGTTTCACAGATATGCTAATTAGACTAAGCTTTGCCTCCTAGCCTAGAAGAGCACTGAGAGTTGGTGGGATCACAGCGCAGCAGCTGGGTTGGTTGGGGCCAGATGCTCTTTGCATAGCTAATTACTAGCATGCAATCATCTCCTGGCCTGGGAAGACTAAAGCACCATTTACCCATTTTTAAAATCAAGCTAATTTGACCCAAATATTATCTATTCTCTACAGAACGGAACATTTGTTCTTTTATTACATATAAATGAAAGTCAGCTTTGTGATAGAAAATTCACTGGTATGTCAGGCTGTCTTGGGCAGACAATTGGCATTTGAATATTTCTCCTTATTGAAGTGATGGGAAACAACAATAACAAACAATAACTATAAAAACCAAGAGAGTTTGGCTGCTTGTGCAAATGTATCTGAGGCAGGGAAGGTATGCAATATATTAAGCAAACTAAGGTTCTTATTACTTTTTAGTTATTATTAAAACAATAAATATTTAATATGCTTGTCAGTATAACATGGGCCTTTCTCTTTTTTCTATTTGGAGGGTAAGTATTGACACTGGGCTACCTACTGCAAACTTCCAGATTAGCAGTACTTGGCTACTTAAAAATGGAGTAGGAGAGGCTGAAGAGAAGGCTTAGCATTTAGAGTGTTACCACTGCTCTAGAGGGCCCTTTGGGTCCCAGCATCCACATTAGGCAGCTTCCAACTGCTCATATCTCCCAACTCCAGGGTGTCCAATGTCCAGTTCAGGAATTCGCACATGCACATACCCACAGCGACACAATTAAGAGCAAGATAAACCTTTTAAAAATGAAGTAGGAGAAAAACAAGGTGTTACCTACTCTTTGCTGCATATACACACTCTCCCAGTTTTCCATATAAGTAAAACTCTAACATCCCACAGTTCAGAACACACAGTTCCTCATAGCTGTTACGTTCAGTATAGCATTGTCTCCTCTCTTGTCTGTAAACAGATGTATCTAGATACAGTTGCACAGACAGACACATCTTCACAGCTACCATAAGTATACACATTTACTTGTACATTTAATCTCTTTTTTCCTCTTTTAAATTATTTTTTCTGAAAGAAATAAAAGAAGAAAGGCGAGAGGGAAAGGGCGTGGATCTGGGAAGAGTTGGTGTGTGTGTGTGAATCTGATGCAAACATGTATTCAACATGAAACTCTCACAGAACTGATTGATGTCCCCAATCTCAGCAATAAGAAAACAAATAACCAGGTTAAAGAATTGCAAAGGAAAATCTTCTAAACCTCTACCTCTACTGAAGACACACCGAAGTCACGTAAGCAAAGGAAACATGTTCTGTATGCGTCTTTGGGGAAATGCAAATAAAGAAACAGTGAGCCCCGGCTACTTAGTTAATAGAATGGCCTAAATCTACACCGACAGCACGGTATGACCCAGTAATCTTAATCTTTAGTGTTTATAGAACTGAGTTTAGAACTCAGGTCCATCCACATGAAATACTGCACGCAGATATTTATAGCAGATTTATCAGTAAATGAAAAGGCATGGAGGGATCTGAGTTGTTTCCTGAAAGTTAAATGGCCCAGAACATCTAGATAATGGAGTACGACCCAGCGCTAAAAAGAGTTGATAGGCCAAGCACACCAAAGAAAACTCCAGTTCCTGCTACGGAATGAAAGAGGTCAACATGGACAACAGTGTAATACCAATCGCAGGGCGTTTGAGAAGGTGAAACACAGAAGAGGAAGGCAACTAAACTGTTCAGCGTGCTTCTGAAAGACTAGGTGATTGTCTGCTATCTTTGCCCAAACCTACAGCAGGAGCAACCTGAAAAACAACACTGAACAAACAGTACAGTGATTTGTCATCACCGGTGACAAATGTGGCATTATGATGGCCACAAAGCACAATAAGGGTAGTTTATATTTTCCGGGACTCTCTTTTTGTAAGTTATGTTCTATTTCAAAGGAAAAGCAAACAGAAAAAAAGATAATTTTTTTCCTTTCTAAATCTCATTTTATATTCCAACCACTCTTCTCCCTCCCACACCTCCTCCCACCCCCCTCACAACTCCCCCAGCCCATGGTAAGGGGTCCCATGAGGAGTCAACATAGTCTGGCACAATAGGTTGGGGCAGGGCCAGGCCCCTCTCCCACGAATTAAGACTGAATATGGCATCCCACCTTGAGAAATCGGCTCCAACTAGCTAGCTTGTGAAACAGGTTTGGGTCGTGGTCCTGCTGCCAGAGGCCCCTCAGCTAGTCCAAGCTTCACAATTGTCTCCTAAACATGGAGATCATAGTTTGGTCCCCTGGAGTCTCCACAGTTGTGGGTCTAGAGTCCATGAGTATGCAGGAGCTTAGTTCAGCTGTCTTGGTAGATTTCTCCATCTCCATTTCATTTCATTTTTTTTTCCTTTTGAGGCAAGGTCTCAATGTAGCTCAGGATAGCCTTGAACTTGATATGTAGCTGAGGATGACCTTGCACTTCTGATTCTGTTGCCTTTACTTTCCAAATGCTGGGACTATTGGCTTGCACTCCATATGTAGTTTATGCAGTGGTGGGCCTGGAAGCCAGGGCATTGTGCAAACTAGTCAGACACTCCACCAAAGGAGGCATATTGCCAGCCTCCTAGTCACATTGCTTATATAACACAGCATTATATAAAATGCACACTCACTTCTGTACACTAATGTTGATAGGAGATTTTCAAGATCTGTGACCCCCGTGGTTCTCTAGGCACAAAGGATGACCTGCCTTACACCCACTACATGTATCAGTTAGTACCCAAACAGATCCTGCTCTGCCTCCTCCATCATAGAGGGTACAATTGGTCCCAGGCCTATGAAATTATCCCAGCTTGGAAGCTGCTGCAGCTTATCAATGAGTTTCATGTAGCTAACTTTCTATTTCCCAACCACTACTAATCTAGAGGATGCTATTATCAAGTAAGGAAACAATAGTGTGACTAAATCAGTCTCCTCTGTTTTCATGTATGGGGTTAATTCATCCTCCCAGGCAAACTGTCAGTGGAGGCAAATGGAAGAACCCAGAATGGAGAATTCATGGGCAGTACATAGGCCTCTTCATTCTTTGTGTTATGCATCGAGAAGAAAGATTCTAAAGAAGTTGTATATTGTGTTGTGTTGTGTTGTGTGTGTGTGTGTGTGTGTGTGTGTCTGTTGTGTTCGTGTGGGTGTATGTGCATTTGGAGACCAAAGGACAAGCTTGAATGTTGTCCCTTAGGTGCCATCCACTTTGCATTTGGAGGTAGCACTCACAGAACCTAGAGCTGGGTGCTTTAGGTGACCAATAAACTCCAGTGATCAACCCATGTCTGCCTCCCCAGCACAGAGGTAACAAGCACACCTGGATTTTCTTTTCATGGGTTTTGGAGATTGAATGCCTTGTGTTTACAATACAATCATTTTACTGAGCCCCCCTCTGCTGTACTCCCTCACCCTCTCATCTAGAGAACTTATGATTGGTGTTATAACCATTTCAAATGCTGTCTGAAACCCAATTTCTAGTCTCTCCTTTGGGGAATTGGATGATTTGCCTGATAGACCCTGTCTTAGTTACTTTTCTGTTTCTGTGATGAGACACCATGACCAAGGTAAATTGTAGAAGAAGGCGTTTATTGGTGTACAGTTAGAGGGTGAACTGATGATCATCATGGTGTGGGGAACACTGTCACAGGCATGATGCTGGAGCAGTGGTGAGGGGTCACATCTTGAGATACAACCACAAGACAGAGAGTGCTCACTGGGAATGGATTGGACTTTTGCAACCTCAAAATATACCCCAGTGACACACCTCTGATGGGGGATGCCCTTGTGTATATACGCTTCTTTAATTTGTTGGTGAATAAAACACTGTTTGGCCAATAGAGGCATGAAGATAGCCAGGGCTAGGGGATGAGAAGTCTGAGGGGAGAGCCAGAGGGTGCTATGAGGAGAGATGCCATGTAGCAAAGGAAGGAGTAACAGGTCCAGACCCTCCTCTGGTAAGATAAGACCATGTAGAAATATACAGGTTAATAGAAATGGGTTAATAATTAAGATAGCACTAGCCAATAAGAAGCCTTAGCCATCAGCCAACAGTTTTATAACTAATATAGAGTTTGCATGTTTATTTAGGGCTGAAGGGCAGCGGGACCTTGATGGGAGATGTTATTCTGTAAATATGTTTCTCATACTGGTTAATGAATAAAGTACTGTTGGCCAATAGGAAAGCAAGATAGGTGGGACTAGGAGACGAGGAGGAAAGAGAAAGGAGTGAGGAGGAGTCAAGATGGAGAGCCCGGAGAGGTAGAATGCCAGCCGCTCTGGCCGGTAAGATGAGCCATGTGGAAATACTTAGATTAGTAAAAATGGGTTAATAATTAAGACAGAACTAGCAGATAAGAAACAAGTAACTGGCCAACAGTATTTATATCAAATACAGAGTCTCTGCATGTTATTGGGGGCTGGCATGGCAGCAGGACAAGACCGGCAGGAAAAAACCTGCTCGTAACAGGACCTAGCTGGAAAGAAAACTCAGCAACACATGTCCTCCAACAAGGCCACACTTCTTAATCCGTCCCAAACAGTTCCACCAACTGGGGACCAAGTATTCAAATATGAGCCTATGACAACCACTTTCATTCAAGTCACCACAAGCCTCTCACTCTGTATGCTAATCTCACATCTTCATTTTCATCTCATTTTGCTGAGTTTGTTACTAATTCTATTACCTTATTTTTAATGATGCATAATCTGAGTTTTTAAACCAAACTTTGATTCTTTTCTAAGCAACCACTTTGGCTTTTACAAGTAATTACAAAAATACACAGCAATTTTAATTTGTTCTTTCATACTTATTGTTTTCTTACACGGTTATAATATTTAAAAAAGGATTTGTTTATTTTTGTTTTATGTGTTTGAAGGCAATGCCTACAGAGGCTAGAGGAAGACATTGATTGGATCTCCTGGAACTGGAATTACAGACAGTTGTGAGCCACCATGTGCATTAAACTGAACCCCTGCAAGAGCAGCAAGTGCCTTTAATCACCAGATCAGCTCTCCAGCCCAGGTACAGCTTTTCTTCATTTCTTTTGCCATTGTATTGATAATTGCACTTGGATCTACAATTCTTTCAGAATTCAAAGTCCTTAGAGTGAGATAGAGAGATGACTCATTGGTTAAGAGCACTGCTTGTTTTTGCAGGACCTGGCACAAATGGCAGCTCACAATGGTCTATAACCCCAATTGCAGGGGCTGCCACGTCTCTGTTAGCCTCCATGGACACTGCACACACTGTACATGCACTACACTGCACACTCATTACATTGGACACATGCACATTGCACATATTGAACATGCACTGCACTGTATACATGTACAATGCACACACGGAACATGTGCTGCACATAGGAACATTGCATATACTGCACACACATTGCACTGAACACATGGACATTTCACACATGAACATCATAATACTGAACATGCATTGCACACATGAACATTTCATATGCTGCACTGCATACATATTGAACATGCACTGCACTGCACACATGAACATTGCAAATACGGAACATGCATTGCACCACACACACAGGTACTGCAGACACTGCAATGAATTGCACATGTGGGCCCACACATGAATACAGAAATCAATTTAAAATATCCTTATAAGCGTATGTTCATGATTATGCCTGCTCTGTGCTCATAAACTTTGCTTTCCTGGCTGCTTTGTGTTATTTGAGAGTTCTGAGCTTTACCTTGACTCCTGGGAATGATGAAGTTTTACACCAAAGACGGTTTTCTCCAGAGAGTTCATGTTGGCTCCTGCTTGGGGTTTTAATGTTTTATTTGCATTATATTGATCTTCGTTGAAGGTCTCTGGTTTTATCATGAGAATTTTACACTTAATTTCCCCCTTTTATTTGGCATTCCAAAACATTGCCTATACATTTTAATATTGCTGAGACATTTGTTCTATGAGAAACCTTCATGCCACCATTATTTTTGAGTATATGTTACATATATGTGTACATGTTTCTACATGTTTGTGCATGCGTGCAGAGGCCCCACTTTAATGGAATCATCAACAGTCGCTTTTCTAATTGAGGCAGGCTGTTTCAACCAAGCCCAGAGCTTGCTGATAGCTAATCTCAATAGCCAGCTTGCTCTGAGGATTTCCTGTCTGAACCTTGGGGGGCTGGAATTACAACCAACCACACCCACCAACCATTTACACCTATTTCTGGGAATCTGAACTCAAGTTTTTGTATTTGCTTGGCAAATGCTTTATCGATTGAAACATTTCAACAGCTCCGGAAAAGAAATTTTGCAGTTTTTCTGCTTTCTTCCAGATCCACTTCCAACACTGGTGGAAGGCTGAGTGAATTCTATTTCTGCTTAGAAATCCATCAGTGCATAAAACCAATATCTTCCTGGGCATGTAGTTGTGTTAGTACAGTAGATATGTAGTTTGAGACTCTGCCAAGCACAGATTTACAAATTCTGGTTGTAATTGATAATTTGATCAATTCTCCTGATATTGAAAATCTCCCAGAAGGATCTATGGTTATGGAAATACTTTGATAAATATTTCAGAGGATTGGACCAGAGGGGCTTAGAGACTGTTATAGGAAGTAGGCCAACATACTTAGGAAAATGTAGCCAACAAAGATAGAGACATCTGTTGAAGACTGAATCTAGGCTTATCTATGCATGTGTGATGAGGAAACAGCCAACTTGTATAAAGTTTATCTTATACTTATATGGTCAAGACCTAGTAATATATATCATATGTGTGTATATACACATATGTACGTGCACATGTATGTGCAGGTAAACCTGTGCATGTGTGTGCACAGGTATGTCAGAGGCCTGGTCTTTGTGGGTGCTGGTCCTGATGCTTGTGCATCAAGTGCTGTCACCCACCAAGCCAGCCCTGTGGCCTTAGGTGTGTTTAATTTAACCTGAGCAGTCCATCACTTTATTTCATCTTCATCCCTGCTTCTCAGTATGGATAAGAGCATTCACACCTACCTTGGACAGCTGGATGAATTTCATGTGGGGTTATCTCTTGAAACAATGAATTGCTTCCTTCTCTGGACAGAAGCTTAACACTCTTCCTGACAAATGAAGCCCACCAACTCTCACCTATCTGAAATTGAAAAAGAAAAGATAGCAGATTACCCCCAAACTCTTTTTAAGAAGGATGATAGAGATGGGCCTCCTGCGAGTGTGAAACTTAATGATCTCACCTTGCAGCTTTGGTGTGGTCCATCAAACATCCCACAGAGCAAGTTTGCTCTGTAGCTACAGAGTTTTGGCTTGTCGCGGTTCACAAAGGCACAGGCTGAGATCACAGAGTATTCCCTTTCCTGTATTATTGCTCGATTTCAGACTGGAAGAAAACATGGCTGGTCATTTCTCTCACATCACAACAAGGCAAGACAATTTTAACTAGAAGCAGAAAGAACCATGCTGTCCTTTGTGTAGTGTCTAGGTCCAAATAGGAAGCAGAGATGCTTGTGGCTGACTGGATGCCGGTCCTTGGTTCTAGACTGACTTAGTGTTTGTTTCAGAAGGTTAGGGGAGGGCTGAGCCAATGGCTTAGTCCTTAAAGTGTCTGTTGCCCAAGCATGAGGATCCAAGTTTGATCCCAGAATCCAAGTCAGAAAGCTATGCATGATAGCTTGTACTTCTGATCCCAGGACTGGAGAGGTGGAGACAGATGAATCCCATGGCTCACTGCCTAGGAAAATACGTTTACTCAGTGAGCTCCAAGTCCACAGAAAGCCCATACATGCACATACACAAAAACATGCTCACACATCACACACACACGTAGACACACACAGAAAAGAAAAGGTTTGGGGAAGCATCCATCCTCCATAAATACAGAAGGTTCCCTGAGTAGCAGAAAAGAAGTTTATAATGTCTTCAAACTCTGGTTTTAGACAAAAGGAACAGGACTAAGAATTGTGTGCATTAAATATGAAAGCAATCTAAAAGTTGTAGGCATTTTGGTGAGATCTCCTTGTCATGGGTGATAGGCAAGAGATTCTATTTTGGAGAAAATATTGACCTTGACGATAACATTTTAAACGTCATGTGAAGCATCATGTGTGTGTACTGTGTCTCTTCACTGTCAATTTCCCTACTGACATTTCTTCTCCTTGGCTTTCTTCCTTGTTTTTACTTATTCTTATTTTTATTTTATCACTATGGGTGTTTTGCCTACCATATGTCTGTGCACCATTAGTGGGCCTGGAGCCCACAGAGGCCAGGATAAAGTATCTGGTGTCGTTGGAGTGGAGTTACACACGGTTGTGAGCTGCCAGTGGGTGCTTGGGATTGAGTTGGGTCCTCTTGAGGAGCAGCCAATGCTCCTAGCCAGGGAGACATCAGTGCAGCCCCGCCTTGATTCTCTTTCTTAGTTCTTCAGCCTACTGCATTCATTATTTTCTTTATCCTGTTTCCAAATGTTGGCAAGAAATAACTTGAGGAAGGGTCTATCATTGTGGCAGGGAAAGCATGGCTGCAGGAGTGTGAGGCAGCTGCTCACATTGTATCTGCAGTCAGGAAGCAGGGCAATGAAGGATGGTGCTCAGCTCATCCTCTCCTTTCCATACGGGTTGGGAATTCGTGTCAGGATGACTCCACCTGTCCTCATCTCACCTCAGTGAACTCCATCTAGAGACATTCTCACAGACAAGTATAGAGATTTGTTTCCATGGTGATTCTCAATCCCAGGAAGTTGACAACTAAGATTAACTTTTGCACTTAGCTACACAGTGAATTTGAGGCCAGCCTGGGTTACATGAGACCCTGCCTCAAAAAGTGAAAGCAATTTTCGCTAGTAAATTACACCTTAGTAAATCTGAGGGGTGGTTTCTGTGATGTGTTTGGGCTTGTGCCTGTGGAATTGTGGGAAGGCACTGAAGTTCTAGCTGGAGGAAATAGCACAGATATGAATGGGAGGGAGAGCATGAGGTGTTTCTCCTTCTGCTTCTCACTAGCCATGACCTCCTTCTGGATATTTGGCTTCTTTCTCTCAGTCTTGTTCCTCACTTTCCACCCCCAATTCTTGTCTTAAGCACTTACAGTTTCCCAATTTCCTATGCTTGGCTCTGATCACGCAATAGCTCTACCATACAGCTTTGTGTTGATTATCCAAATGGACTGAGATGTTCTGTAGACAAACACTGTATTGGTCTACCTTGAATCTGCAGAGTCTGGCACAGTCCCTGGCACACTAGACTCGTGTCATTGAAGAAAGGTTGCTGGTGAATGAGTATAAATAGACAAACACGGTGGTAATTTAAAACTTGCAGACAACGGACAACTGTGTCCACTGAATGAAACACTGACTCAGCTCTGCCCTGCTTGAACTCCAAAGACAGAATTCTTCCACAGGGCCTCACTCCTCTCCCTTTCCGGCGGAGGGCGCTGCTGTTCTGATTATCCTCCACTTGCCTACCACTCTTTTCCACTTAATTCCAAATGCTTAACACATAGCTATTAAATTGTTAATAAGCGGGAATAAGTATGCCATTAATTTAAAAATATTTTATTCAGAGGATGGGCTAGCTGCAAGATTTCAGAGGTGGCTGCACAATAATTAATGAACTTAATTTCCAGTGCTAAATACATCATAATTTGAGGCTGAGTTTATGTGCTAATTGCAATTAGACCCAGAAGAGAGTATGTTTTCTTGACCTGCCATCATCTGTTTAGGTCTGATTTTTCATTTTGAAAGTGAAAAATCTACTAAAGTGAAACTTCCAGGAGGCAGAGGCAGCAAGATCACTGGGTGAATGTAGGGCCATAGATCCTCACATGGCCGTAACTTTGGTTTAGTCAAAAATTATGTTGTTGGCACTGATATAAGGGAACATTGCACAGCAATTTCCTTGGCATTGAAACATTCTCTCCTGGAGGGAGGTTCATTAAGAGTCAGGAAATAAACAAAACTTAGAAATCTCAGGAAGTCAACAACTTGTACGTCTCAGAAAGTTCCTGTAGTATACAAGATTCACAAAGTCTCTGCCCAAAATTATATAAAAAGTGACATTTCTGTGAAGAGGAGGCCTTCTGATGCAGTAAGATATCTGGTAGCCTTGCAGAAGAGATTCAGTGATGGGCCATGAGATGGCTCAGTCAGGAAAGTGCCAGTGCATAGCATGGGGACTTAAGTTTAGAACCCCAGTATTTAAGAGAAAAGCAAGGCAAAGCACTGGTGAAGATAGGAGAATCCCTGGGGCTGGACAGCCACTGTAGCCAAATTGGTGAGCTACAGGTTCACTTAGAGACCATGTTTCAAAAACATTAGGTAAAGAACGCATTTGAAGAAGACAGAAGAAATTAACTTCTTGTCTGTGTACACATGTGCACTTACACACACCTGTGTATATCACATCAGAGAGAGAGAGAGAGAGAGAGAGAGAGAGAGAGAGAGAGAGAGAGAGAGAGAGAGAGAGAGAGAGAGAGAGAGAGAAGAATTCTGAGTAACAGAGTTCTTCACACTGACCTCCCTGGCTGTTAAAGGTTTTTCAGCTATGTGTGTATAATTCTTACTGAGGAAGTCAACCATAGTCTCCAACTCAAGATTCTTGGGTTTAATTAATTCAACGTTTCTTGTCAGGTTGAAATCAAGAGGGCTTCAGGGGCAGGTTGCCTTGGAGGCTACCATTGGTTTGCTCAATAATGAGTGTTGTAAATTAGAACTAGATGGAGACCTCTTCGACTTTGGTTCACCCAAAGGGCCCAGGTTGGAGGAAGCACATACAGCTGCATTCCCCAGCTGGCCATGGGTGCTTTGTTTCAGCTGTAGATTAAATGATCGAATGAGATTAGTACAGTTTAATATTGCATTTTTCCTCAGAAGAGCAACGTCAAGAGTGTGATGCAGTTAGAGCATAGCCTCCTTTTCTGCCTATAATAATGTATCATGTTCTAAGTGGTAATTTTGAGGTTATCAATGACCCTGAGTGGTAACTGAAATATTTCCTGTAGGTTGACTTGGGACCAGTATTAGCTAAAGGCAGAACATGCATTAGCTTCTGGTAGCCTCTTCTGTGTCTGTCTTGTTCATGTCCTTCATGTCTAAAGTTCTTTTACTAGATGAGTCACGCGTTTCATCATCAGAGATAAGACTGGGTATATGACTGAGCAGCTAGGAGTGCTTGCAGCTATTTCAGAGAACCCGAGTTTGGGTACCAGCAAGCACATCAGACAACCCTAACTTGAGGGAATCTGACACCTTCTTGGTGCCTTAGTGGGCACTTCACTTATGTGTATATAAACACACACACACACACACACACACACACACACACACACACACACCCCTTTATTTTTTTAAATAATTTTTTAATTTAAATTTGAAACAAGATTGTTTTACATGTCAATCCCAGTTCCCTCTCCCTCCTTTCCTCCCCTGTTCCCACCAAACCCCATCCCATCCCCTTTCTGTTCCCCAGGGAGGGTGAGGCCTTCCATGGGGAGTATTCAAAGTATGTCATATCATTTGGAGTAGGGCCTAGGCACTCTCCCATGTGTCTATGCTGAGAGAGTATCCCTCTATGTGGAATGGGTTCCCAAAGTCCATTCATATACTAGGGATAAATCTGATCCACTACCAGAGTCCCCATAGACTGCCCAGTTCCCCTAACTAACACCACATTCATGGAGTCTGGTTATGTCCTATGTTGGTTTCCCAGCTATCAGACTGGGGTCCATGAACTCCCCCTTGTTCAGGTCAGCAATTTTGTAAACTTAACTCTAGAAACAAATTCAGTGAGAAATATGTGATGTTTTTCTAGTGTTTTGGACAAAGAGAGGTGAAGTCTAGAAAAGCTATTGCACACTTGATGGGGGAGATGTGGGACAATGAAGGGGGAGATGGACAGATGCTGCAGAAGGGGGACAGCCCATCTCCTGATGCTCTTCTTTCTATTATTTTATTTGAAAATAAGAACAAATTTAAAATTAACATAAATATCAACTAAAAGATACTTACTGTGCATATTTTGGGGGCAAATGTAGCATTTTATATTAGCGTTTAATATGGCATAGTTAAATCTAAGAAATGACCATTTTTACCACCTTGCCTTTCATTTTTGTTGATGAGATATTAGAAACTTACTCTGAGCAATTTTCAAATATGTATTATTATTAGGTCTAGTTATTCTTCTGTAAAATAGATCTCACAATCTTATTCTTTTTGTCTAACTGAAATGGTGCTCCCTACACAAGCATTGTACACACAGAATACAGATAAATACAATAAAATGAGAAGGACAAATGAGGCAGGGGTTAAAACTACAAGTGATTTAAAAACCACACTGTCAAATATATTGAATGCCTTTGGGAGGTGGTTTAATGAATGAATTTATTAACACAGAATCTCATGTAAACCAGGCTAGCCTCAAACTAATATGGTAAAGGATGTCCTCGGACACTGAGCTTTTTGCATCACCAATTGTGGTTTATGAGATACTGGGACTGGACCTAGGAACTCGTGCTTTCTAAGCAAACATTATCAACTGAGACACAACCCTGCCCCTTGGATAATCACAGGGAATTAGTTAGACTTGTAACACTCAGGTCAGGCTCTGTTAAACCAGATGTGTGAGATTTAGAGAGGGTAGAGTGTAGATAATTCTCCAAGCTGAAGAAGATAGACACCAGTCATCAGATTGCTAGCTTCCAGGCTCCTCAGATTCTCTGCGGTCCTCTTGTGGGTGACACTGGGCACTTGCCGCTGAGTGCTTGTCACTCAGGGCATTCTTGTCTCCATTTCAAGGCTTCCAGTGTGTAAGAATGGGATCTGCCTCACCTCAATTAGGTTTTCTGCTCACTGCTATCTTAGCTTTTGCAGTGAAGAATGGCATTCTTTTTCTTCATTTTCAATTTCAATTAAAACACTTATTTACATACAAATACCTTTTCCCTTTCCCTCCTGTCCTCCCACTACCCTCCATCATCTCTCCATCACACCCCCATCCACTCCTCAGGGAGGGTGAGGCCTCCCATGGAGGATCGTCAAAGTCTGTCACATCATTTGGGGCAGGACCAAGCCCCACCCCCGTATCTAGGCTGAGAGAGTATCCCTCCATAGGGAACGGGCTCCCAAAGTCCATTCATGTTCTAGGGATAAATACTAGTTCCACTGCCAGAGGCCCCATAGACTGCCCAGTCTTCCCAAGTGATACTCAGGTTCAGGGTGCCTGGTTCGGTCCTATGCAGGATCCCTAGCTGTCAGTCTAGAGTCCATGAGCTCCCACTTGTTCAGGTCAGCTGATTCTGTGGTTTTCCTGAGCTAGGTCTTGACCCCTTTGCTCATCATTCCTCCCTCTCTACAACTGGATTCCAGAAGTTTGGCTCTGTTTAGCTGTGAATCTCTGCTTCTGCTTCCATCAGCTACTGGATGAAAGCTCTAGGATGATATTTAGTGTAGTTATCAGTCTCATTACAAGGGAAGGGCATTTAAGGTAGCCTCTCCACTATTGCTTAGATTCTTAGTTGGGATCATCCTTGTGTATTTCTGAGAATTTCCCTAGTGCCAGGTTTCTCATTAAGCCCATAATGGTTCCCTCTGTGTCAAGATACCTCTTTATGTGTTTCCTATTCTTCCCACTACTCTACCTTCCTGATCCCTCATGTGAAGAACTGGGTTTTTAATTGCCCTGACTTAGCCTTGAATTCCCCCTGCACTGACTTTGTTTTTCCCAAGCTACCTGCCCAAACACAGTCAAATAAACACCTAGCATGCGTTCCCTGTAAATTCCAGATGTTCTTCTTCTGTTTGCTTGTTTTTACTTCCTAATAAGCCCCCTTCGTCCTCAGTTGTACCAGCTACAACCTGGTCTCAAAAGTCACTAAGTCCAAAGCGGCCCTCTGCTTTTCAGTTCAGCTCTTCAAGTAGATACCCCATGTCTAAGTGCAGATGTTTCTCACATAAGCAGGAATGAACTGTTTCTCTTGTACAACAAATGTCCACACTGAGCCATCTATGCCCAATGCAAGGGAAGTTCTACAGACAAGCCATAGATACTCTTTCATGATCCATTCCCCAAAGGTATACAGAAAACAGATCTCCAAGGTCAACGTACAAACAATTACTTTGCAATCTGATTCACCAAAAAGGACTTTTTAATTGTCTGACTGTTCCACTTATTTGAAGCCTTGCTTTCAGAGCACATCAGGCCAAAGGATGGGATGAGATGGAGTCTTCTTGTGATGGCCTGATGCCAGGGTATTAAGTGGAGAAGCTGGCTTGACTTTGGTTATCGGAAAACCACACAGATCAGTGTCTGCTGTTGGGAGAAGACGAGGAATGGAACGAACGGCACCAAACACTTGAAACCCTGCTGAGCAGGGCATGAAATATTTACCATTTCCTTTTAGGTGAGAGGGAAGAACACTCATTAAAGTTTCATGTTTACATCCCTATCCATCAGCCTGCTTTCACTTTGCGCTGTGCTCTCAAATTGTTCAAAGAACTCACTCCTTCAGGGAACGGATCACGAGGGAACCTCTACAATATGTCTCTGGAATTTTCACTCAGTGGGGATGGCTGGGGCCAGAGTTAACAGTTTTTGTACATGTGAGAGAGTTCGTTCCTGCTTATGCAAGAAACCCCAGCTACCCCAGGGAGGCTACGCACAGGCAGTGCCTGCTGGAATGACTGAACTTTCAAGTCCTAGTTCCTCCCTCATATAGAGCATTGGCCCATCATGGACAAATGGTAGCGGATCCTGGCTGCATCTGCCTTAGTCTCTGAGTGCACTGCAGTTGAGTAAATAATCTTGAATGAATGAGCTGGTGTGTGTGTGTGTGTGTGTGTGTGTGTGTGTGTGTGTGTGTGTATGTGTGTATTTGAGGGTCATATATCTCATGCAGGAAAGAGGCACTATGTTAGATCTCTCTTCAAAATTGGACATTCCCTGATGGCACATGCTCAGTGTGACGTGCAACTTGTGGTACATTGTTGTGAAATATCGTTTTAACTGGGCAAAGATGTGTTACATTTGTGTATGGAGTACTACTGTAACCATGTGAAGGTGTGTTACACTTGTTTCTGCTCCTTTGTTAATGATGTATTGATGGGAGATGTTATTCTGTATATATGTTTCTCATACTGGTTAATAAAGCCCTGTGGCCAATAGGAAACAAGATAGGCGGGGCTAGGCGCCCAGAAGGAGGAAAGAGGAAGTAGTAGGGTGGAGTCGAGATGTAGCCCGGGAAGAAGCAGGAAGCCTGCGGCGCGGCTCCCTGATAAGACAACCACGTGGAAATACTTAGATAAGTAGAAATGGGTTAATAATTAAGGCAGAGCTAGCCCATAAACAATAATGGTAACTGGCCAACAGGATTGTATCAAATACAGAGTCTCTGAGTGTTATTTGGGGCACACGTGGTTGTGGGACCATGGCGGCAGGTCCGGGAGGCCGGCGGGGAGGAACCTGCCGTAACAATGTATAGATGTGTTTCATTTGCGTTAATTCAATAAAATTAATCTAGGCTCAGAGAGGCAATTGGTTGACTGGAAGTAACACGTGGAAGTATAGCTTCCTTTTTTTGTGGGGGCAATGTGGAAGGGAGTGGCTTCTAGGGTGCCACCAAAAAGAGAAAGTTAGCCAGTTGTGGTTTTAACTCTCTGAGCTTGCAGGTTTTCACCGTAGCCGTTGAATCCCAAGTTTTATTAGCCCAGTAGAGATTAGTTAGAACTACCTTTAGTGGCAGCAACAGAGCTGTTGTCTGGGGGAACAGAATTCCCACCAGTTTAAAGCCCAGCTACCCTAATGAAGGTAAAATAGCAGTTTATATAATTGTAGTTTCTGCCTCTTCTAATCAACTTTACAATGTTACTTTTAATTATTCTACTTGGGTCAGGGACACCTGCAGTCTCATATTCTTTGCTACCCTAAAATTTTCTAGAAGCGGCATTTATTAAGTACTTGCTAAGACAAATATCGGTTAAGGACCATAGACAGGTGCTGGATGCTTAGGGCTTGGATGTAATCATATGTTATTGTCCTTGAGCTTTTCTTCAAGGAAAAAATAAATGAAAATTTATTTAATTAAAAACAACAAAAACAGCAAAAAGATTTCTGATTTCCTTTCGAGAGCTGAATGAATAAACAGGAGGTCGTGTGTGTGTGTGTGTGTGTATGTGTGTGATTATCCAAACGTGAATGTGGGTGTGTGTATGTGAGTATGTGTATATGTGGTCATATGTGTGTGTAGGCATTTATATGCATATGCATGTATATATGTATGTATGTATGTGTGTGCAAATGTGTGTGAGTATATGAATTTGTGCATGCTTGTGAATGTGTGTGTATATATGTGTGTGATGTGTGAATGTATGTGTGTATTTACATTACACATGAGTGTGTGTGTGTGTGTGTGTGTGTGTGTGTGTGTGTGTGTATAATACTATTTCTGCAGTTCAAGAAAAGCCTGATTTGGATAATAAGAATACACTTATTAAAATGGGAAAGAGCAAGGAGGGTCCTTTGGGTCTTGGCCCACTTTCATAGCTCTTCATAGTTGATGAAGATACTTCAGGACTGACAAGGTGAGATTTCAGAGACTGAATTAGAAACGTAGAGGAGCCTAAAGAGACGGCTCAGCGGGCAACATGCTTGCTGCTCACTAGGACTTGAGAGTTTGATCCTCAGAATCCAAGTAAAAACTCATCCTGAGTGATGAGGAGGGGAGGCAGGTGGAACCCTGGCCCATCCAGCGAGTTCAAGCCCCATGAGAGACCCTGTCTTAAAAAAGTCAACATGGATACTTCTTGAGGAACACCAAGGCTGACAGGCATTCAGACACATATGAATGTGCACCCACACACATGTACACACACTCACATGAGCGTACACACATACTCTTGTGCACACACAGAAGACATATAGCAAGACAAAGAAACAGTGACAGAGACAGGGAAAGAGAGGCAATGGTGAGGAAACATGGATGCCATTCCTTATCCTAAAGGGAAAGCTGCTGCTGGTGAACCAGAAAGAAGAGAAGCAAGCCCAGTGTGAGGCCAGTGCTATGGTGAACCGTAGAGATGGTGAAAAGATAGAAAAGCCAAGTGGTTAAATAGCAAATATCCTAGTGCAGGTGCCCTGTTCTGGCTGACTGAGGAGGGTTATACTTCTGGAAACTTCTGCTGCAGGACCTTCATGTTCATGCCTGTGGATGGTCCTGAGGCTTTGTCATGGGTGACTAGCTCTGTGCATGTTGGGACGAGCACCTGAAAGCAGCCTTTGCTTTATGATTCATTGTTTAAACTGTTGTTTTAAATTTGAGGGGCTTATTTGAGAAAATCTCTTGCTTTTATTTTGCATAAGTGTAATTCATGCTGTTTCTATATTTTGCTGTTGCTTTTAAATATGTAACATTTCATTTGTGTGTTATTTTAAGAAGCTTAATTTGGCTGGATGTAGCTCGGTGGTGACAATGTGCTTGACCAAAATGCATGAGGTTCTAGGTTCAAACCCTGGTAGCAGAAAATTTGGACTTGGCAACCAAAAGTTAGAGAGGTAGCTCAGAGGTTGACAGTGCTTGATGCTTTTCTATAGGACCTCTGTTTGTTTCCCAGCATCCTTGTAACTATGTGAGGGTTGACTGAGTTCACTCAGAGTATGTGAACCTTCCCACCTAGATTTTGGATATTGGGTTAGAATTTTCCCCTGTTCCCTTCTAGATCCAACTGAACCTTTCTCTATTGCCTCAGCCTTGGTTTGGACTTCTGCCCTCTCCATCATCTTTGCCCTCTTTGCCCCTCCCTTTTCTGGACTGGAGGATCACTGATCTCACTTGTGTTCTCATACCCAGTCTAACAACCTCTTCTTCCCCAGTCTGCTCTGGGTTCCGTGGTTTTGCCAATGTCACAGACAATTATAGGCCCTAGACAACATTAACAACAGCTGTTCTTTATTCATACCCTAGAAGTCAGGGGACCCATCTTTTACCCCTTTTGTTTCATCAGAGGTTTCAAAGTCACAGAAGGGAGAATCAGTTCTGTAGTAGAAAAGGAGAAGGTGGCTGGCGAGCTCTCTATGAGATGGGAAGTTGCGGAAATGGCTGGGCTTTACCCTTGGTCTTCAGTGTATTGCTGCAATCCCTGTTGTCTTGTAAAGAGGATGAAAACATTGGATAAGTGTACTAGTGCATGAGTGTGTATTCCTGGCACACATATGGAGGAATAACCTTGGGTGTTATTCCTCAGACACCATATCCATTTATTTTTTGTTATTTTGCTTGAGTCAGGGTCTCTTATTGGTCCAGAGCTATACCATGTATACTGGGCTAACTAGTGAGTGAGCCTCTATAGATCAGCCTGTGTTTATCTTCTATCTTACCATCACTGGGATTACAGGTGCCTGGTTTCTTATGTGGGTTTTATCTGACCTAACTCAGGTCCTCATATTTGTGAGGCAAGTGACTAAGGCATCTCTCCCTCTTAATTTGCAGCCATTTGAAAAGAACTGTTGAGTGGTATGGATGGATGGTTCTCAGTGGATAGAAATTTTGCAATTAGAAAAAATCGGTAGGGATTTTCAGGGTCTTTGTCTTCATAAGACACTATTCTACGCGTAGTTTCTTTTTGCTAATGTCAGTCTTCTGCTTAATATTCTTCAGGGACTCTAGTTCATCAGAAGACTAATGTCTGAAGTGTGTGGTACAGACAATTCCAGTGTCTGAAGCGCGTGGTACAGGCCATTCTTAATTCTCCAGTCTTACAAAGAATGGTGTTCCTCACCTGTATTTGTGGTTGTCCCAAACACACAGAAGCTCTCCTTCTCTTGGGATTTTACCTTTTTTTTCTTAACTGTAGCTTTTCTTCTACCTGATTCCTTCTTGTCTTTTTCCTATTATTCTTGCACACATGTGCAAACACATACACACATACACACCCTCCAGATTTAATAAGCTATAACTGAGAAATAAAAGTTACATTTTGTGGGGTCTGAAGAGACATCTTAGTAACTACTAACTAGTCTTGCAGAGAATCCAAATTTGATTCCTGGCACCCACATCAGCTGGCTCACAGCCATCCATAATTCCAATTCTAGCGTATGCAAGACCCTCTTCTGGCCTGGCCTCAGCAGGCACCTACACTCATGTGCATACATGCATAATTAGAAATAATAAAATAAATATTTAAAAATTACAGTTATTTTTGTGATAGGGTATCATATAGCCCATGCTGGCCTCAACTATGTAGACCCACTGCCACTTAAGGTTGACCTTGAACTTACCGTCCTCTTGCCTCACCTACCCATTGTTGAGTTTATAATTGTGCATTACTATATTAGATTTATGTGTGCTTCTGATTGAACCTAAGGCTTTGCACATGCTGGGCAAGCACTCTACACACTGAGCAATAGTCCCAGACTGCCCATATGTTTTACATACAGGACAATATTTTATAACTATCTATGGTGAAATGGTTGAATAAAGCTGGCTAACCTATCTATCACCTCATATATTTATTCATCCATGGTAAGAACACTTCACATCTACTCTCAGAAGATTTCAAGCATGCAATACTTCATGTGTTCACAATATTTTGTACAATTCTTGCCACATATATCGACAATGCTGTAGCCATCATGTTATACACTAGTTGTATGGAAAGAATTTACTACTTTTTGTTGTTGTTGGAGTTTATAACATGTGACTAACATCTTCCTCCTTGTCTCTCCCCAGCCACTGTAACCACTGTTTACCCTAAGTTTCTATGAATTCAACTCTTTAAGGTTTCACATTTGAGTAAGATCCTCTGATATTTACTTTTGGTACCTGGTTTATTTCACTTAAGGGCATATCTTCCAGGTTCTTTCATGGGACTAAGAACAGGGTTTCTTCTTCTCCTTCTCCTTCTCCTTCTCCTTCTCCTTCTCCTTCTCCTTCTCCTTCTCCTTCTCCTTCTCCTTCTCCTTCTCCTTCTCCTTCTCCTTCTCCTTCTCCTTCTCCTTCTCCTTCTCCTTCTTCTTCTTCTTCTTCTTCTTCTTCTTCTTCTTCTTCTTCTTCTTCTTCTTCGCTTCTTCTACTTCTCCTCCTTCTCCTTCTCCTTCTCCTTCTCCTTCTCCTCCTCCTTTTTCCTGGACTACTTTAACAAGGGTATAAACATATTTCCTTCATTCACAGATGGACACATAAGTAAGTCACATTCTGGCTATCATCAATAATGCTGCATGGAGCTGGGTGTGAAGCTGTATCCCATTAATTTAATTAATCCAATTTACATATTTTAAAAATGCTTTGACTTCAAAATTTAAGTTTAAAGACAGGTTACTGGTGAAAAGAATTTCTGTTTTTGTGTTCAGAGAAAATAAAAATATGTTGATTCCTTCCAGACTAACATGGTTTGATCAAGCAAGACCCCCTGAAACAGTGTCTCAGGTGATCCAACATTTAAAACATCTGTGACAAAGCAGCCTTGCAGACTACAGCCAGGATTCCTACATCTTCTTAGGATTCCCATGATAGTACAATGTCCTTAACCAGCAGGAAGCAGTTAGGAAAGAATGATGCCCACATTTCCAAATATTGTCTATAAATGTCTTTTTTAAAAAAAAAATCAAAATGGGGTTGTTTATAAATGGTTAATGATCACAACCAATCTCATTTTAAAGGTAAAAGGAGATTGTGGTATAGAAATGAATGTATTAGAATGGATTTATTGATACAAATTTAAGGTCAATTTTATGATAAGTACATTTCTCCTCTTCTTTAGGTATTGTGTTTGCATAGCTCATTTAAAAAAATGTAATGTATAATTAAGTACAGATTGTAGATAGTTACCTATGATAGTCAAAGCTTATAGTTAGGTTGGTTAGGTTTTCTAGATATACATCAATATATTTCCATTGGCTAGGCATTCTTCAAACCTTTCAAAGACCTATAGAATATGGCATTTTCTTGACAATGAGGCACAACTTCTCCTGGCAACACCAACTGCCTCAGAAAGGAAGATGGATGTTGAAGAAACTCGTTATGGAATTTGCTTCCATTATTGCAAGACTAACCATTTGGGCAAGATACTGCTCATGTCTGGACTGTTTGACTTTATGCTGTATAAACTGGACATGAGGGACCCACAGATAAGTGACTGCTAAAACAAGATGGGCAGTGCTACAGGATTCCTCCTTCATGGAAGAGTCTGCCAGACATTCTACAAGACAAACACACAAAAATAACTGGCAAACTGCCAAAACATTTGGGACAGTTTGAAATTTCCTACTTAGCGGAGAAGTCTGCCAGACACCTATGGCCTATAAGCTGAAGAAGGAACATTACAGGAGAACTTTGGGTGACTGACCAGGCGAGTTGTCTCTGTCATTTCTAGAGTTTATATTTCTGTTGTCTTTGATGGAGTTTCAGACAGACAGTTATGTTTATAGTTTTCCTTAGTTAGGACTAAAGAGAAGTTACATATAAGATTGTAGACTCACAAAGATAAGATAGATGATGAAATATTTTCTTTAAATCTTGCTAAATGTTAATATTGGTAACTATAGCTCTTATTTGATACCTGTTTTGTTATATATTTTACCATGTTAAAGTTAAAACCATTCCTTTTATTTTAGAAAGAAAAGAGGAGATATGGGAGATGTCATTCTATATATACGTTTCTCTTATTGGTTAATGAATAAAGCCCTGTTGGCCAGTAGGAAATCAAGATAGGTGGGACTAGGAGACAAGGAGGATTCTGGGAGATGTAGTAGAGAGGAGTCAAAATGTAGGACCCAGAGGAGCAAGAGGTCTAGACCCCTTTTTAGTAAGATAAGATCATGTAGAAACACTTAGATGGATAGAAATGAGTTAATATTTAAGACAGAGCTAGCCAATAAGAAAAAACTAGTAACCGGCCAATAGTTTCCTAATCAATAGAGCATCTTTGTGTGTTATTTGGGGATGACACTGCTCTGGGACCAGACTGGTGGGGGGAAAGTGCATGGAACAGCCAGTAACTCATGAGCCTTTTCCTATGGAAAGCATTGAAGACTTACTCTGTGCTCTGTGCCTTTCCATCATAACTGTTTCTTGTTGTCTACCTCATTACTATAATTAGCTGTTCATGGAAGGTCTCTCTCTTCTGTTCGTTTTTTAAGAGCAAAGATTTAGAAACCAGTGTCATCATCTTTGCAGTCACCATGATGAGCACTTAGCAGGAGCTCAATAAATACAAGCAGATTGATTAAACCATTAATTGCTTCTTGCTTGGAGTTTTCCTTTCATACTGATCTTCACCCCAGGATGTCCTGGAAAGCTTGTACAAAGAGAATGCAGGCGGTTTTAGGATTGAGCTGAGCTGAACTCTCTGACTCCAACATCACCCTGCAGCCCCAATACTGTCATTGTTGACATTTTTATTTTTAATTTTTTCGCACAGATATCACATCTGTAGTGTTGCCCTCATAAACAGTCCTCCACTGTCTATTTGTTGACTTTTGTTTCCTAGCAACTGATGAAAATGCTTTGATTTGCAAAGGTGGATGGACCATTCCAAACCTCTCTATTGAGGAGGAAGACAGTGAGGCAGGGTGTGAAGTGTTTCTTACAGACCTGTCTTCTGACTCCTTTGTGTTATATGTTCTTTGTGTAAGGATACATATGTGTTCTTGCACATGGAGGCTAGAGGTCAACCTTAGATATTATTCCTCAGGTCCTTTTCTTTTTTTTTTTAACTTATTCTTTTGAGACGTGGTTCTCATTGGCCTGGAACTAGGCTAAAGTGGCTGGCTAGTGAGCTCCAGGAATCCTTCTGTCTCTTTGTCCTCAACACTGGGATCATAAGCACACAGCACCACATCCTTTTTATGTGGTCTCTGGGGATCAAATTCAGGCTCTCACATTTGCATGGCAACCATTTTACCAACAGCTCTCACCCCAGCCTCTTTTCATTAGTCTGTATCCTGTATCCTGCATATCTTCATTCCTTAAGCATGGAAACAGCTCAACACCCATCAGTGATCAAATTGCTCACAAGTCACAGCATGGAGTCAAACTGAAAATGTGTTAAAAATCTCCTGGAGAGTGAAATAGTTAGCACTTAGAATCATTCTGCTATTCCAGAGCAAGTGACAATTCCATTATCTTCCCAGAAATCTCTTCTTAGGTCCTTTGGGAACCATTTCCTGGATGCAACATCATGGTAGAATCTAGTACATACAACAGAAGTAACAGAAGGAAGATTAGTTTTGTCTCCTATCTCTGACTAGTCAGCCTCTATGTCAGACACATTTACTTGAATTTTGTATTTATCTTTGTCTTTAGTATGCCTGGGAACACACACACACACACACACACATACACACACACACACACACACACACACACACACACACACGCTCACGTGCGCACACACACACACGCGCGCGCGCGCGCACACACACACACACACACACACACACACACACACACACACACACGAATGAGGGCTAGCAAGATGGTTTAGCAGGTAAAGGTGCTTGCTACCAATCTTGTTGACCTGATTTTGATGGTCAAGACCGACACAGTAGAAGAAGAGAACCAACTCCTGAAAGCTTTCCTGAGTGCTCACACACATACAAACACATGAGCACACACATACATACATAAATAAACATAATTAAATGGGATGAGAGCAATGGGAAATATCAACTAACTGGATTCAATATCACATTCAAAAATACCCATGGTTGATCTTAGGATTGTAAGAACGCTGTAACTGTAGGGGAAGCTAGCAATATTCTCATGGTGTTGGTGGGCTAGAGAAGTATGGCGACATAATGGGATGTAATAGAAAACAGCATTTGATCAGCTTTTTTGTGACAAAAGTACAGAAAAGCCATTTTCTTAAGGTAGCAATGTCTGCACACTAATATTTTATATTGCAAAGAACTTCATTAGGTGTTAAGATCAACTAGAGCAAACCTACAAATGTTATTACTGTGGGTAATAACCATATGAATATACCCTGATAAACATATAAGAGATGTAAAGCTGGAAGGTAAAAGATCAAAAAGGAAAGACAAATTTAATGGTTTAAAGATGACGGTGGGGATGGCAAGATGGCTTGGTGAGTAAAGGCATTTGCTGTCAAGTCTGATGATCTGAGATTGATTCCTAGTATCCACACGGTGAAAGCAGAGGACTCACTTGTGAAGTCATCCTCTGGACTCCATGCATATGCCATAGTGTGTGCATACAAAATATGAATACACACACACACACTTCTCTACATTGATGAATTCAATAGCTTCTACAGAGAGAATAGAGAGGATGATTCTGAATGGCCGCCAAATCCAAGGGCTATTAAAAATTGTGTGAGGACTGGAGAGATGTTCAGTGGTTAAGAGTACTTACAGCACTTGAAGAAGACCCTAGTTAAGTTTCTAAAGCATTAATTCAGTCTCACAAGCATTTGTAACTCCAGCTCCAGGAAATCCAATGCCCTCTTCTGCCACAGGTGCCACAGGCTTCACACATGTACAAATAACTTTAATTTTTTTTTGAAAATTATCAGTGTCTCCTCTTTACTGGAGCAAACTTCACCTTCACAAAAGACTATTAACCAAATAACACTCTTAAGAGAGAATGCGAACAGCAAATCTGGACATCCGTAATTCTCTTTGCAGAAAGGAGTCAGGAGACATTAGGAAGGCCTGAATAAATGGATTTATATTGGATTTGGGATAGAATGACCTAACATAAAGATATCTTTTCCCAGAATTCATGTATAAATTCAATGTAATTGCAGTAAGAATTCCATAAGCAATTTTTTTTATATAAAAAAGATTGTTTGGCAATGTCTTATATAGAGAAAGTTTTAGTTACTTCTATTTTTTTTTTTACCACTTCTCACACTCTCTTCCTCTTCTGCAGAACTTTTTCCCTTTCACAAGAATTTCCCCTTCATTTTTCTTGTCCTTTGTAGACTTGTGTGAATCACTGAGATTAATTATGGTTCTTTGCATGAGCATGGGTTCCAATGAGTTTATTTACTAGAGCATAGGCTATATTTCAGTGACGACTCAATTATTGAAAATAACAACCCTCCCCTAGGAACCATTAATTGTAACAGTCTCCCTGGAAGAGGTGAGACCTCATGATCCCCTACTTCTTCCGTGTAGGAATGTTAATGGGCCCAGTCTTGTGCATGTCTTGTGTAGGCAGTCATGGTTACAATGAGTTCATGAGTGTAATGGCTATCTCATGTATGTAGTTTCTTTTTCCAGCACGACTTATGGTCCTCTGGCTTTTACATCCTTTCTGCCCCTCTCCTCCTCAGTGTTCCCGGGAGGTATTTTTGAGTAAACCAGTACAAGTTCTAGTGCTATTGAAAGAGTAAATTCCCAAGTAGTTAGGTTGATTTTCATAAAAGAAAGCAAGCAAAGCCTGGGCATGCTGTTAAGTTATTAGGATAAAAATAAATACAGCGATATTAGTGTAGAGAAAGACAGTTTCATCACGGAGACTAATGAAAATTCTAGCAACCGGCTTGCATATATACAGAAACCTCATCATGAGACAGCATGATGTCATAGATCAGTAAGTACATGTGAGTATGTCAAATGTGCTTACACAATGTGTACACGATATTTGGATCTATACTCAGACTATAACTGAAGATGAACTACACAGAAGCTAAGTTAAGCCTATATGTGACTGGTAGACCTTAGAGGAGATGTGGGGTGCTTTCAATGACATTGGAACCATCTTTAGAGCAGATATCTTACTGATACTAAAAATTTATATGTATGACCATATTAATAATAAAATTTCTGTTTGACAAAAGGCAAGGCAGATACTGCTAACAGACAGCAGGCTGGAAAGAGATACCTGCATTCTCTGAAAACATCATAGAATTAAACATAGAAAACGCAAGGGATGCTGGGGAATCAACAAGAAGACGCGAAAGCACCCAAACAAGGAGGTACAGGCTGTGAGTCATGAATTACTGGTGGGAGAAATCTGGAATGAAAGCACGTACACAGGCAGATGCTCAACCACATTAGTAATCAAAGAAATGCAAATCAAAATAAAAACACAATTACATTTTATGTTCATCAGATTGCTAAAAGCCAAGAAGGAGCATCATTCTAAATTCACCATGGAAGCGTTGGAAAGCGACAGACCCTTCTGCACACAGCTGATGACACAGTGAAATGATGCAGTGGCTGTGGGGTATAAAGTGGCTATAAAAAATTGGAGATAGTAGGCTGGGGAGATGGCGCACTTGAGCTACAGGTTTGGTGAGAGATCATAAGTCAAAAATGAAGAGGACGGCGAGATGGGTCCGTGGATAAGGCGCTCACCACACAAGCAAGAGGACTAGAGTGGGATCCCCAGAATCCAAGCCTGGGACCCTGGAGGTGTGGCAGCAGGGTAATCCCAGCCTCAGAAGGGGGAGACAAGAAGTCCTGAGGTTAGCTGACTGGGGAGACTGCCATGATTGGTGAAGCTCTGGGTTTGACTGAGATACCTTGCCTCAAAATAAGGTGGAAGAGTGAACAAGGAAATCTCCAGGCATCAACCCAGGGCTTACATATGCATGTACACATATGTGTGCCCCCATGCATGTGAACATGAACACTAACATACATGATATACATACACATGCAAAGAAGAAAAAGGGAAAAGTACGGTGGAGATTGATTGAAGTAGACACTCTACACCCACCTCTGTTTTCCACACACACATGCTCTCACAAGAACATACATATGCACATGAATACATACATACATGCAAAAATAGAAGTTTGTAGTGAGAGATCCACTCAGCCCTACCTGTGGCACTGACCATGCCCTTCTGGGCATGGTCACAGATGTGTAGGTGACCATGTGGTATTTGGTCTGGGGTCCGGGACAGGCTTGCTCTCTCTTGGTTCAGGTCAGGTCACGGAGAGCAGCCTGGGTGTGGATCCTTGGAGGGAACTTGCAGGTCATTGGTTTCTCATGTAAATAACTGCTCCCAGAATAAAATATATAATTCATATTTTATCTTTATCCCATGTATCTTAATATGTACATCATTAGAAATTTTTTTTACAATTTAGCAACTCCATTCAGGGAAAATCACACAGGGCACTGGAAGGATGTGGCTGAAGAAGCTCATTGCAGCATTCCTGGTGCAATCATGGATGGAGTCAGTGGCCTGCTGGTGTTCATTGTTAAGGGAATAGACTTGTAAAGCATGATGAACACTAATTATGGATTATTTTGCTAGAGAATTTTAAGAGCATGTTCACTGATGTCAGTATTAGTAATCTAAAGTAACACGGAGCAGGGAAATTAATAAACCAAGTCAGATTTATAATATGCAAAATGGAATCATGCATTTCTCCATACAGATTCAATGGCACATATATTAAATGACTCATTGGCAATACATTGGGCTGAAACATGTGGAGAGGTTTGAAGTGGGGATCAGAAACAAAAGAAATGGGCTATGGAGATGGCTTAGTGGTTAAAGTGATTGCTGTGTAAGTATGAGGACCAGAGTTCTAGATCCCAGAAACCAGGTTAATGCTGAGTAGATGTAGCAGGTGATCTATAATTGCAGCCTTGGAAGGTGGGGACAGGGCATCTCCAGAGCACACAGCTAACTGCTAGCAAGAAGAGCCATATGTGAGCTCTGGGTTTGGTTGAGAGACACCTGTTGAGAATCGCCATCTCAATGAGTATGGAGGAAGAGTCAAGAGAATTGTTCCTGATGTCAACATCTGCCCCCCCTCCACACACACACACACACGCACACGCACACGCACACGCACACGCACACGCACAGACAGACAGACAGACACACACACACAGGCACAGACAGACACACAGACACAGACACACACACACACACACACACACACACACACACACACACACACACACACACACTCTGTCCCCATGCCTATCACACATAAATATAAAGAAAGAAATATAAGTACAGGAAGAACTCTCTAGAAACGTGAAATATCAAAAGTAAAGTAAAAATGGCTCTACATGACCTAAAGATACTAGTGTAATATCAAGTGACCAGAACAAAAGTCTGAGCAGAACCAACACAGGATTCAACAACAGCATGAGTTGTAATGCTTGCTTAGGGGAGTTGCTCCAGACACAGCAGGGATACACCTACAGGTTGACATGCTCTCCTGGTCTCTAGGAGAAATAAATGCAAACTGAGAGGATTAAGGTACACGTTGATAATTACTCTTGTTGCACATTTTTATATTATGATCAGATTCTTGGCTATTTTAGCTCCTTATGACAACATTATACTTTTGAAGTCTGTTTTTTCTACATGTTTTTGAAACACCTTATTAACATTTGTTTATATTCATACATGTGTGTGGCTGCTTGTGATATGGCATTCACGTAGAAGTCAGAAGACAGCTTGAAACAGTTTTTCTCATTCCATCCTGTGGCCCTGGGGATCAAACTCAGGTCATCCACTGTGGCTGTGAACACCTTTAACTGCTAAGCCGTCTGTTCTGGGTTCTTTTCTGTTGATGTAATAAAACACTCTGACTTAAAACAGCTTAGGGGAAGAGAAGATTTATTTAGCTTACACTTTGAGGTCACATTACAGTTCATCACTGAGGGAAATCAAGGCAGGAACTCAAGCACAAAATTGAGGGCAGGCCCGATCCACACAGCACTTTTTCCTGAGGGAACTCACTCATAGCCAAAGTAGTATGGAAGAATCTAGAGGCATATTGCATGCTGGGTCACTCACAGTGTCATGCTCAGCTAGCATTACTTATATAGCACAGGACCTTATATAGCACAGGACCACCTATATGGTAATGGTGTCACCCCAGTGGGCTGGGCCCTCCTACATCAATTAACAAGACAGCTTCCCATAGGGCATACTGATATGGGCAGCCCCTCCACTGGGACTCTCTTCTCAGCTGACTCTTGGCTATGCCAAGTTTACAGTAAGGCTAACTAGGGCACCATCTTGCTGGTGATGTTAATTTTGGTGATGTTAATATTCAAACATTATTTATTTTCTGTTGTGTTATTCAAAATTACATGGTTAATGAATTTGAAGTTGATGCTAATTTATTCATTTTTGTCAGACCATAATATTCTAATGGAGAAATGACTTTTTCTAAAGTGCTAATGTAGTCATTAAATTTGCTTGGTAAAACATGCTAAAATGGAGAAATATTCTCTATTCCATATATTTGTTTTGAAATGTGCAAGCATTTTTAGTTCAGATGCAGTTAAAGGTAGTGTCTTCTTTCCACTCAGACTTTTTTTTTCATGGAAACCATTTTAATGAGACAAAACCCATCAATGACATTATCACATTTTTTTTTAATGTTGCAACAATTCCATTCCTTTTAACTAAAAAGGAAAGCTGCACCAATAGTTCCTTGCTGCACGTGGAGATACGGCCAACTTCAGCTGCATGTTTTCAAGATGAACTCTTGTTTACTATTTAGTATTCATCAGTCATCTGTTGAGTGCTGTTATTTTATCAGTAGGGAGTAAATTTCAATGTCTTCTATCACAGCCTTTTAAAGATAACTTCAAATCAGAAGAACCTTTTAAAAACTGGAGATTTGAGGATGTTTTATTTGTTGAATAATTTAACTAAAGATCTCCACTTGGTTCTTAATAAGATGCAATAAAGATGAAGAAAATTTCTTAACAAGAAATTCACCCCATTGTAGGATGAGAAGGCTCATTTACCGAGCAGCCTTTTAGAAGGGCGGATGTTTTTGAAGGCTGAGAGGTGTTAGATGACAAAGAGAGAATGTGTGTACTGAATTGTAGGTCATTCGATACTTATCCATGATGTTCCACAGTTTAGTTTGTCTAGAAGAGCCTATCAACAAATTAGTAGAACATTACATTTTGGAGGGTAATATGAATTATATATGTACCCTACTTTGTTATATATGCATTTTGTCCTTATTGATTTTGTTCTATAGATTTCTTCAAGTGTGAATGTGCTTTTGCATCATAACAGTGTTGTAGTAGTTTGGGTGAGAAGTGTCTCCCATAGATTCATGTGTTTAAACACTTGGTCTCCAGTTGCCTGTGCTGTTTGGGGAGAGTATGGAACCTTTAGGAGGTGGAGCCTTGCTGGAGGAAGTATGTCATTGGGGGTGGGCATCAAGGGGTTATAGATTTGTCATACTTTCTGCTTCCTGTGTGAGGGGAAAATGTGACCAGAAGTTTTCTGCTTCTGCTGTCATGCCACCATGCCTTTCCTTCCCTTCATGACTGACTTCTCATTTAGAACCATAAGAAAGAACAAACTCTTTCTTCCTTAAGTAGGATTTGGTTGTGAAATTTTATCATAGCAACAGCAAAGTAACTAATGTTTGTATTCCTATTATAGCCATAAAATGAATAATTTCATCTCCAAGGTCAAATAAACACTTTAGCCCAGTTTGCAGTAGGCCCTGTAGTAATGTTAGACATAACTCCTTCAGCAGAAACAACATCTCAAGACTTTCCTCCTAAAATATGAATTAAAATAGGTTCATTATGGAATTGAGTGATTATTTGCTAATATTGCTAGTTCTTCTAATATACACAAACAAATTTGAATTAAGAAATCAGCACAATTAAATTAGAAGAGCAATTAACTGACCTAAATGAAAACTCATGCTCCATAGAGTAATATGTAAATATGTGTCTGCTTCTGCATACATTAATCTGCTGTCTTGGATCACAAATTTTTCTTTCCTTCTTTCCTTCTTTCCTTCCTTCTTTCATTTCTTCCTTTCTTTCTTTCCTCTCTTTCTCTTTCTTTTATTGATAGCTGTTATTGCTTTTCACAGATTTGAGTTTCAAATTATCAACTAAATAGCTCTCTTTCTACTACAAAATTTAACCATATTAGGAATAGCATCATTGGGCTGGTCAGCAGTCCATCACGGTGGCAGGCTTACCTCGACTTTCCCTAAGGATTTAGAGATAAGTAGTAGATGATGGGGGAAGGAGTGATGTTTCTTCAGTGGTATAGCCTCTGGTTCATTGTCCACATGGCTACAAATAACTCCTCATGCATGCTCCTGCAAGCTCCAGGATGATGCTCAAAGGGTCTTATCTTGAAAAGAGACAGAAAATAGAATTGATACTGGCTAGGAAGAAGACGGGAATCAGCGGTGGGGGGAGGGAAAGGTGGTAATGGTGTGGATATGATCAAAATACATTATACATGTTAGAGAATGTCATAATGAAATCAAATACTATGTATATATTCATGCTAATACATGATACAATATATGCTAAGAAAAAATAAAATGTTATACAAAAGCGACACATTCTTTATCAACTTGTGAAACAGGATTTGAAGTTGGCCAAATTCATTACAGTCACTTCAAAGATAAAAAGTTACACTTTTAATTACATTGCCTAAAGCACTTATTGCTAAGTGACAAGAAAAAGAAAACAAAAAAGTATATATTTCAGAATAGCACATTATAAGAAACAAGACCTTTGAACATGACTATTTTTTTAACTGGAGTCTCTACTTTCTTTCTCTTCTTCACATTTTACATCTTATAAATCAGTTTTTAATTTATAATCTCCAAGTGATATATCATACTGGAGGATCATGGCATGGAGGTCTAATGCCCTTTACAGAGTGTGGCCAGGGCACTATGTAATAGTTTTTGCATCTATTTGAATGCAGGAGCAGCAGCTCTAAGGATGCTGCCTCAAGAAGATGAGAAACACCCGATGGTCATAATTGCTATAATCACACAGGGGCACGTCTTTAAAATTACAGACCATCCTTGGGAATGGCATTCGAGAGAGGTTAATTATACTGTGGCTGAAAAGGGTCAGGAAAAGAAACATAAAAGCAACTCACAAAGGAAGGAAGGAAGGAGAACGGGAGGGAGGGAGGGAGAGATGGAAGGAGGGAGAGAGGAAGGAAGGAAGGGTTTGCTTTGGTTCACAGTTTAAGGGTATCTCCACCATAGCAGGGAAGGCATGATGGCAGGAGTGTGTGATGGCTGGTCACACATGGCATCCAGTCAGGAAGCAGAGAGAGATGGATGCTGATGCTCAGTTAAACTTCTCCTTTTATTCAGTCCAGGACTCCAGCCCATATATATGAATGGTCTTTCCCTCATTGGGAGGTGGGTCTTCTCTCAGCTAATCTGATCTAGATGACCCACCACAGAAATTCCCGGAGGGGATTCTAGAACCCGTTAATGGTCACAGTGACCTCAACACATTTGTTTTGCTTCCTGAATGGACTTTCAGATTCTGACAGAATCTGTTTTCCTCTCATACCTGGGCAAAGTGTTCATATTCTAAGCTCTGATTTTGGCGCATCTTCTAAATAAAATTCAGATAACTCCTAGTAATGAACGTTTCTTTCACTTTCAGTCAGCCCAGGCATTGGTCGTTGCTTTAACTCATACAGCCCATGCTTGGTTTGTTCAGTCAGGGAGCCTGTGCCAGAGCACATAGTACTGCTGCTCTCCCTGCTTGTTTTCTGCTCTAGGAGAGGTCTCCAATCACCCTTCCTCTTTGCGCTTTCAGATTCTGGGCACGCATGCGCACGGCCATTTTCAATTCCCCATTTTGCGCTTGTGGATAAATATGAGACATCTGGGACAACAAACACAAACATGAATCACATGCTAAAAATAATGGCGATCAAACAGCATAGGAGGCGCTGAATGTTGTAATGTCACAATGCAGCAAGATGGGGAGGGATGGGAGAGGCAGAGGACCTGAACTGTGATGGGCACTGAGATCAGACACAGTGCACCGCAGAAAATGCATCCTTGTGCTATACAGCTCGGGTATCTTGAATGTGTTTGCGAAATTCTGTAACCCCAGAAAAGGGCTAATTACCTTATTAATGAGAAGTCATGACATTTCCAAAGATGACTACTTTACTGTCCGTTTGTGGGTGTGTGTGTAAATGTGTGAGTGTGCATGAGTATGTATGTGTATGTACACGTGGAGACAGGAGGTGAACTTTAGACATCGTCTTTGTTTTCTCTCTGTTGTTGTGATAAACATCATGACCAAAGGGAACTTGAGCAGGAAAGGTTTTATTTTGCTTACGCGCCCTGATCATTGTCCACCCTGAAGGGGAGTCTGGGTAAGAATTCAAGGCAGAAACCTAGCAATAGAAACTGCAGCCGAGTCCATGGAGGAAGGGTGTGCACTGGCTTGAGTCTCATGGCTTGCTCATCCTACTTTCTTACATGACTCAGGACCAACTGCTCAGGGACGACATCACCCATAGTTGCCTGTGTTACCCCACATCAATCATTAATCAAGAAAATGCCCCGTAGCCTGCAGGCCAATCTCAGAGATGCACTTTCTCAGTCAAGACTCACATTCCAGACGGCTGTAGTTTGTGTCAAGTGTACCAAACACTAAGCGGCACTGGTGTCTTTCCTCAGGTGCCATGCACCTTGTCTCTTTGAGAGAGGGACTCTCACTTCAAGCAGGCTCTGCTCTGTGGCCGGTGACCTCAGGTGGTCATTTCTTCACCTTTTAAGCGCTGGAATCAAAAGACTACCACATTATCTGGTCTTTCTTTCTTTCTTTCTTTCTTTCTTTCTTTCTTTCTTTCTTTCTTCCTTCCTTCCTTCCTTTCTTTCTTTTTTAGGAGGATGTGATATGGGTCCTAAAGATTGAATGTTGGTCCTCAAGCTTACATGCCAATCACGTTACTAGCTGAGCCATCTCCCAGGTTTCTGGATTTTGTCTTGAGGAAGCTGGATGGAGAAAGGAAAGGCTGCTCCATGGGAAAAGAGAAGCACATCAAATAGCACAAAACACCTGTCATCTATAGTAATAATTTGACTAGTCAAAAGCAGAGAGAGGGCTCTACAGCCTTGTAAAATTATATACATGGAATGAAAGGACCGCAGGAGAGAATGAACAAGACAGAAATCATTTGCTGCTAGGATGCAGAAATTCCCGTTATTTGGGCTAAAATGTAATTTATGACAAAACTCTGAAGAAATTATGTTGACCAAATTGAATTGTTCACAATAATCTGTTTTCAATAGGATTCTTCTATTTTGTTATTATACTCAGATGGGCAAGTACCTGGACAATCTTAATGTGATTACGACAATTGAGCTTACTGTATCCCTTAGCAAGTTATTGTGACTACACAAGTAGGACTTGCCTGTGACTGTGGAATATGTGGAGGATTTTTAATTCTCTGCTTTTGTGTGTCTTCACCTCGCATCCACCCCATTTATTGCCTTAAGAGACTTTCATCAATGCAAGCCCATTGTCAGAATATTTACAACTGCTAAGCAAACGTTCTGAAAATGGGAGCAGGTGGGCAGGCTGCCATTACTGTCCTAAAAGGCAAGAGTCATTTTTTTTTTCCTACACAGAAAAGAAATGCCCCCCTCACTGGGCCATGTAATATTGGGCACAGAGTATTTGGGGTTTCTATCGGCATTCTACTGCTCTTGGCTCTGTGAAGGGCAGCCTTGACACCTGCTTGTAAGTGAAGCATGCTTTATGTTGGAGAGTTGTTTGGTGGCGCTGTTCCTGGGAGGAAGTGTGAACAGAGTAAAGACATTGCTAAAATCCAGTGTGGATAAGCAATGAGTTTTATTGGGGTTTCATGTAGGGATATGAGTGCAGTGTTGCTTACAGGCATAGAAATGGCTCAAAGACAGCTCTATCGCCAAAGCCTACTCCCACATGGGTGACAGCTCACAAAGTCTAGGAACCTAGAATGTACTATACCTTCTGCAGGTAGCGCAGCAGTTTGGAAACTGCTTTTTTGGGGTACTCATTTGGTCTGAATTTTCCAGTTTGCTAGACTTTGCTTCTTCCAGGCTGCAGGGCTGGCCAGAGAGTGCTCCTCGCCAGTCCTTATTGCTATATAAATTTGGGAGGGAGCCCAGTGAATCTAGTGAGTTGTAGGGACTTCCAGATGCTCTTTGGAGTTGTTCACTTCCTGTCTTAATAAGTGTCTATGCAGGATAGACCATTTGCTTCACCTTTCCTTAGATCATTCTGTTACCTTCCTTCCTATAAGGATCTTGTGTCTGAATGAGCTTCTCTCCAACATGAAGGTTTTAAGCTGGGAGTAATCTTCAACACAAGGTTGAAGGCAAAGCCTACTTAGAACATTTTGGCCTGCCTGTCAAATGTATCCAATGTTGACTGGGATATATTCAGTCTCTGTTAACCTTCCTACTACAGGTGTTTGCTTTCCACCCTTTGCTGCAAACAGGACAACAATGGCCTCTTAAATTTTGGTATTGCTACCTGGTTTAAAGAGCAGGCAAAGTATGAGTGATCTTGTATCCATCTCAGGCCATCTGTTTGATGTGGTAGGTGCAGTCAGCTGATTCTCTATTTTTATGAAGAGCAGGGGAGGACTTAGTTGTCCTCCCACAAGGTGCTAATTCTGCTTAAATACAACAGTGGTTGTGAATAACCTTTCAGAATTTATGGTGCTTAATACATGTAAACTGGTTTAAGTTAGGTTTTCCTCACAGGTGTATACAGAGATGTAACCATATATTAATTATTTCATTGAACATTCTTAATAAGTTTATGGGGTAGATTCAATATTCAATGTATATTCATTTTATGTGAATGAATTAAGATTTGAACAGGTTAAGTTAGTTCTTAAAGCACAAAGGCTCCCTTCTCTCATTTTTCAGGCAGTATTGTATAGGAACGTGGATTTGATTCTCACTGTACTGTTAAGAATCACGACTGGAGGAAAAACCTAAAGGGTATTTTACTTTAAAAATACCCCGAATTCAGAGACCTTGTCCTATTTTCTTTTGTGAAATTATCAAATATCGAAGCCATCATTAGAAGCAATATGAATGAGTTAGTGTTTCTTTTTGTTATGGAATTTAAAGCATAGTCAATACATGTTTTGGGTCGAAGTGCAGCAAAGATTAAAGTCAGTCTTTGAAGCATTTCTTACATTTGTGGAGTTTAAATGCTCAAGGAAACTCATTCCCACTGTTACTAGTTACTTAAATTGTACACCTGATAAATTTCATGAGAACATTTTTCTTCAAGTATATCATGTACTTTGACCATAATCAGATCTCGTAACCTCTCCCTATCCCAGTTGTTTCCCTTCTAGTCCAAGATAATCTTGTTGAACTTTCATTTTGTATATAAATGTTATACATATAATTGAGGGTTCACAGATGAGAGAAGGCACAAACTTAGTTCTTTCCTAGTATAGGTTATTTCACTTAATATAATGGCCTTAATTGTATCTATTTTCAATAAATAACATAGTTTTGTTCTTCTTTATGGCTGACTAAGATGACATTGTGTATAGACACTGTAATTGTCTTATCCCTTGGTCTGTGGTTGACAGACTGATTCCATTGCTTATCTGTTATAAATGGTACTGCAATGGGAATGTAGACATCTGCAGTATGCTGACTTATCCTTTGGGTGTATTCTGTGAAGTATATTTCTTTAATGGCTTTAACGTTTCAAGTCTTACATCGATGGAAAGCAGAAATAATGAAAATAAGAGACTATAGCAGAATTTATAGATTACAGGGAAGATTTAGAGAGACCAGAGGCTTCTAATCAGAGAATAAATTAGAGGATGAAATAAGATTCCTGCAAGGACCCCCAAATTAAATAAAAGATAAGTAAATATTTGAAGCCTGCAGGACCACTTTTAACTCTCTCGGGGCACAGGAGAAATAGACCCAGAAGCCTACATGTTGTGAAAGTAAATGAAAATTGAGGCCAAGCCTGAGGGAGGTATCCTGGATCAGACAAATCCAGGCTGCTCTAAAAGCATCCCTACCTTGTTTGGGTTATAAAACTAAGTGAGAGGAATCCTTTCTTTTAAATGATAATGCTAGTGAAATGTGTGGTTTTTTTTTTTTTTTTTGTGTGTGTGTGTGTGTGTGTGTGTGTGTGTGTGTGTGACAATACTCATGTGCAGGTGAGAGGGCAACCTCTGGAGTTGGTCCTTACCCTCTACCTCATTCTTACCTCTGGATACACTGGGATAGCTGGGTAGGGAGTTCTGTAGCCCATTTGCCCATAGGAATTCTGTGGTTAAAGACACTGCTGTATAGTATCTGGTTTTTATGTGGGTCCTGGGGACTTGAATTCAGGTCTTCACATAGCATGGCAACAATGCTTGCTCATTGATCAATCTCTCCAGCCCTTTGAGAGCTTTGAGGTAACCATTTCTCTATGCATGGGGCAGAAGGAGGACACATCTTAAGTCTTCAGGTGAAGAACACACTGAATGTGGAGCTGTCCCTGGGGCAGGGGTGCCCCAGAGGCAAGTGTGGCCATCGCATGCACCTGCAGTTAACCCCACACTCGTCCCTTGGCAATGACATCATTCTTCTCAAGCTCTGAGCTTTGGGAAGTCTCTGTGGCACTGGCTTGTCTGCTCAATGAGTTGACTACAATCTTATCTACGTAGAAATACCTCTGCATAACTAAGTCTTTCCAGCCAATAGGTTTAAATTCCAGACACTAGAGCGAGAAACCTTCCTTTTGTGTTATCTTTACATAGTCATGGATCTAAACTGGACATGGCATGGCTTCTGCACTCATGTCTTACAGTAGCTATGGTAGCCTGCAGAAGGTAATCTACCTGACATTCCAGCATGCATAGGAGAGGAGCTGTCCAGGTCCCATCCCTTATCAGGGAGGGAGAACCATTCTTGGAGGATGTGTCCACTGGTCCGTTACCTATGTTCCAGCATTTGACCCCACTCCCATGCACACATAGGAGGGAGCAATTGGATTCAGTGGATTATTTAAAAACAAAATGACGTGAAATTGGGAATAGAGTACAGTGGGGAGATCTGGAGAGGATCCTGGAGGCACTGAAGAGAGGAAATGTGGAGTAGATGGGATCATATCTCATTGCATATATGTATAAATCCCCAACAACTAGATTTTTAAAACACTATAAAATCAGTTATGATTTAGACTGTATCCTACATACGTTTTTCTTTCCTCAGAGTTTCTCATTTGTCTGTTACCCCATTCTCATAGCCCAGCTCCAGCTGGCCACAGTAAGCCTCCAAACTGGCACCTTTCTCAATAAAACACTCAGTGGATTAGGTTGCCTAGTAATCCATACGGGACTCGTCTGATGAGTAAAAAATAACATGTTTAGGTTCTTCCAGGAACTATCTGTTTACTGTGCTTCAGTGGCAAGAATTACATTAAGGCTGAACTTAGCTGCGAAGATCAATACTAAATGGATTTATTTAGCACGCACAGGAGAAAACCACAGAAGTATGTGTTAACCTGATGACATTTCATGCTGTTATTGAAAGTTCATTATTTAACTGATGTCTGTGCACAAGAAGGCTGAACTTTGAAATATTAGATGCTCTGACTGAAGCAGAAGTTGGAGCATGAATCTGAAAATTTGCTACTTTTTTTTTATTTTTATTAATGTGCGGTATGTTCCTACACATGGTTTCTATGTTTTAAAATTTGGGCTACACAGATTCTTTTCTCTCCTTTCTGTTGCTCCCTGGAGTCTTTGCCCATGACTCTAAATTTCTTTTCATTTTCCTTTTTTTCCGAGACTGGGTTTCTCTGTGTAGCTCTGGTTGTCCTGTAACTCACTTTGTTGACCAGGCTGGTCTCAAACTCGACTCACAGATAACCACCTGCCTCTGTCTCCTGGGTGCTGGGATGAACGGCATGACTGCCCAGCATGACTCTAAATTTCTTGGAATGACTTCCCCAACATTTTCCCTCCTCTCTCTTTGTCGTGTGTGTGTGTGTGTGTGTGTGTGTGTGTGTGTGTGTGTGTGTGTGTGTGTGTTAAGGCATGCATTTGTTTTGTGTGCACATTTTTGCATATGTGTGGGTGCACAGGTTTGCAGGGTGTGGAAACCCAAGATTGATGTCTGGAATCATCCTCAATCTCTCCTCCACCTCATTCTTTGAGTCAGGGCTCTTAATCACCCTCAGACCTTGACAAATTGGATAGTCTCAATAGTGAGCTTGTTCTGAGGATTTCCTGGCCTCCACCTTTCAGAGGCTGGAAATTACAGGCAGCCTGCCATGGTCACCCAACTTCTTAGTGGGGTTCTGGAGACTCAGACTCTCATCTTTAGGATTATGAGGCAAGTAAGTGCCTTAAAAGCTGAGCTATCTCTCCAGCTGCTAGATTGACCCTTTATTCTGATGTTCAGGAAGTCTGGCTCCCCGTTTTTTAAGGTCACAATCCAAGATTGCTTCCTGCGGCTAGATAGTGTGATTCTATTGCTAGAACTCAGGGTCAATAGGAAGCTCAATAAGTCATATGGACTAGGGTTGGTAGCAAATCATAGGCTAAGCTACAGCAGAGGAGGTGGAATTGCAGAGTTTTCAGAAGTGTAGCAGCACCTTGCAATAGGTCCATGAGATGCGAGGAAAACAACAGGAAAGAGTCTGAGGTGGACAGAAGAAGGAGGAACTATATTAGATGGGACCAATTGTGCTGTCTACATTCAGGATACATAGCTGCTCACATGCTCTGCACTGGGCTGCTGGTGTGGGAACAAAGCTGACTATTTGTATATACAACAATAGTAGCACTCTGCCCACCCAACATAATTTTCTGATAAATTTGCTTTAGTGTGTATTAATAACTAAACAGACTCAACTAAAGTGTTTCAAAATGGTTGACTGTTGTCACATAATTTGTTTTAATCAAACAGAACACAAGGACAAACAAACAGAAGACCCCCTCCCCACAAACAAAACAAAACAAAAAACTTGAATGGCCTTTCCCACCCAAAAGGCTAGGTCATGGTTATTGTCATGGCTAATTGGAATGGTAACAGCTGTATTCTGACAGGTGCTTAGAGTGGTGATGATGCAGAGCAGCTACATTGTAATGTGAGGAAGTAGCTGGACACCATTCCACTGTGTGGATGCTTATCTATGCACTAATTCAGAAACATATGAGTTACCTCCAGTTTATGCTGGCACACATTTGTGCATAGGCTTTCCAGTAAATATAGGTGTGTGTGTGTGTGTGTGTGTGTGTGTGTGTGTGTGTGTGTGTGTGAAGAGAGAGAGAGAGAGAGAGAGAGAGAGAGAGAGAGAGAGAGAGAGAGAGAGAATAGCCTCAGATGTGCCGTCCATCTTATCATTATTATTACTATCATTATCATCATTATTATTATTTGAGACAGCATCTTCCCGGCCTGGAACTCATTAAGTAGGCTGTGCTGACTGACCCCTGAGTGCCAGGGTTTACTCATATCTGTTTTATGTGTATCAATTGCAGTTAATAGAAGAGGTAGGTTTGAATATGTTAGGATGTTTTGTCTGTAACCAGACGTTCCAAATATCTTGGAAGGAATGTCTTTGTTAACTTCATTTTCTTTCTACTCCTTCTTAAAGCCACTCCGAGCCATGCTCAGTCTCATTACCCCATCAACTATCTCACTGAATCTCTAGTGACTTCTATATTGCTAAATACAACCAGATTTTATTTAATATTTCAGTAGAATTGAACATTCTCAGTTTTACTTCCCTGCATGTAATGACATACTAATCTTGGTTTTTCTCTTATTTGCTGAGCCTTCCTTTGTCTTTTTTCAATGATCAAAATCCTTTGCTTAGTTATTAAATATTGGAATTCTGCAAGGCTCATTAGCCTTTCACTTTCCCTGTGCTGTCTCTCTCAGCAGTTCCTAAGGCATCAGTAACTAGCTCCATGAAGATGGCTTATATACTTGTTTTACTGGCTTAGATTCCTCTTCCAAGCTTCAGACATTAATCCCCATCATTCTCCTTGATGTCTCAATTTTAAACTCTGGTCAGGAGTGATCACTGATGTGCAATCTCATTGTTTCTAGAAATTTCTGTCTATACCAATCAATCGTCTTATCTGATCTCCTCTTCATCCTTGATTCTCTAAAATCTCACAATTGATTTCATCTCTTCAGTGGCTCCTATCTTTTCACATTTCTTTTCTACCTGGCACCATCATGGGTGAAGTCACCATTATGTTTTACCAAGATTTACACAATCACTTGCTACCTCACTTCCCAGCAGGCCATGGTCAGGCTTATCTCAGGCTTCACTTCGCAACAGAAAACACTAGTAGTTATTCTCTTCTATAGATACTCTGCCCTGGAGCTTTCTATTCTCCCATCTCCTCCCCTCTCCTCCTCTCTCCTCCCTCTCCTCCCCTTCCCTCCTCTCTGCTCCCTTCTCCTTCTCTCCCTCTCTCCCTCTGTATGAGTGTGCTTGTGTGTCTCTGTCTGTCTGTCTTTCTTGTTTATGTGTTATGAGCTCAACCTCATGTGTCATTCTTCAAGTCCCTTCCACCTATTTATTTATTTACTTGTGTATTTATTTTTGAGAAAAGGGCTCTCATTAGGTTGGCTGGCCAGTGGGCTCCAGGGATCTGCCTGTCTCCACATCCTCAGTGCTGAGATTATACGTACAAAAAACTATGGTCACACAGTTTTTTTGGTGTGCTCCCAATCCTATTTGGATTTGTGTGGAAAGCACTTCACTCACTGAGCTCTTTTCCTAGCTGAATTCTATTCTGCTATGCTTTGCCCTTATCTTCCTTTCCTTTCTCTTCCTCGCCGTTTCCTCACGTGTGGACCTGTATCCTGATCTGAAGGATAATTCCTCTTTGTCTGCCTCCTCTTCCTCTTTCTTACCTCTAAATCCCTGGGCCATGTCCATACCTGCTTGTCATATCCATCAGACACAAACACCAACCACCGAACCTTTCAAAGCAAAATGTCATGTTCTTTCATTTTACTCTTTCCTAAAATGCCAGCATTCAGTTGGTTAAGATCATCAATTTGTCATGGAAAATATCCCTCCAGTTTTGTGGCTCTCAAAGTGACCTGCCATTTACTTAGAGATTCCACAAATCCTTTGCATTTAAAAATGTGTATTTTATATTGAGACAACATCATAATGACACATCATTTTAAAGACCCCTTGTTAGCTAATTAGTATTCAACAAGAAGACAAAACCACAATGGGACTTTAGAGAGAGAAAACATAAAGAATTGTTAGCTACTAAAAGGTGGTTTCTCTATTTCTTACTTAGTCTTCTGTTGCTGTGATAAATACTCTGGTTCAGTATCCAGACCATCATGATGGGGAAATTTAGGGAGTTGGAGGTAGCTGGTCACTTTGCATCTAAAAATCGAGAAATGCATGGTAGCAGGAGACTTGCTGGAGGGCATAGGCTGGGGGTTTGTATAAAGGATCATTATGACAGAGGAACTTACTAAAAGGAGTGAGTGGCATATACTAGTCTGTGAGTGCGATGTTCTGGGTGGCTGGAGAAGTCTTCCCTGCAGGCTCTGTTACCAAGATCAGCAACCTGGGACTAGAGAGATGGTTCCCAGTTGAAAGTACTTGCTGCTAATGAGGAGGGTTTGAGTTTTGTTCTTATTCAGCTCTGGCAACTTAACAACCACTTGTAATTCCAGCTCCTGGGTGACCAACACCCTCTTTTGGCCTCTGTGGAGACCCCACCCACCCACTTGCATACATGCATTTAAATATAAAAAAAATAAAATATTTTGAAGACCACTGTTTAATCTAGATTTTAATAATGTCATGAGTTTCTTAGACTGCATTAGAAACTCTCTTATAGAGATTATTATTAAAAACACAGAACGATAGAGTTTTGCTTAACTACAAAGTTGGAATTCAACCTCAGAAGTCATCAATATCATTTGGGGAATACATTTATGCAAATAATCATTATATACACACACATATTACAAATGGATAAAAATAAAATTGGTTTTGAGGTTATGTGTTTTTCTGCCTCTTAAATGTAACAATAGTCATTTAATTTCAGCAGAGCAATATAATCTGTCACATTAAAAATTAATGTTAAGTTGAATTGTATTAATTCCACAGCTCTGATTGCACTAAATTTAAATATGGTTTAGGTTTTGTTATTGCATACGAGCTAGAAGCATTTGGAGTTTATAATTAATTTTATATGTATATATTTCAAAGTGCTATTATAATAGTAGAAGAGAAAGATTGGTGACCTCGGTAATGTATTTCATTAAAAGTGCTTCATATATTACTGAGGTCTGAGGATTTTCCTTGAATCCCTCTCATTTAACACACAGCATCAAGTTAGACCCTATTAAAGCTGAGGACTCCTAGCGTCTCACCAGGCCTGCAAATCGGCAACGCCAAAGTGGAGCCCGGCAATCCGCATTTTAATGGACTCCTGTGCACTCTGGAACTTGTCCAAGCTCAAAATCGTGGCCTACATACATACATACATACATACATACATACATACATACATACATACATACATGCATTATCTGCTCGATGCCGTGGGTGGAAGAATAAAATAATTTCGTCTTGTCAGGAAAGAGTTATGGTACGAGGGTCTGGGAAGATTTTGAGGGGAACAGTTTAGGATGAGAACACGGTACAGATGAAGGGATAGAAAAGATGCCCCAGCCAGAAGATGGGGAGGAGTGCTGTACAATTCTCTCCTCTACGTGACATAGTTCTTGGTTACCTACACAAGACCTATACGAGAAAAGGCCACTTAAAACTTCCAGCATGGAGTGGGAGGGGCACCCCAAGCTCCCACCCTTAGCTGAGGATCTTTTTGTGAGTTGATGGCTGTTGGGGACGGAGAGTCACCTTTCTTTAGCAGTGTGGCCACCGACAGACTCCCACACAGTTGCAGATCTGTGCACATGGCCTGCTAGTACTAACTGGACTCAGTGGGTTAAAACAGTAAAATAAAATGTAAAAGAAGGACACGAACTTGGGGAGGAGATGTGATCAGGGAGCCCTGTGTGATGTTGGAAGCGGGGAGGAGCTGAGGCAGGGATGTAAGTAATCAAGGTGCTTTTTATGCACATATGAAAATTTCAAAGAATAAATATAAGTTAAAGCAAAACAGCCACAACATCTCCACAATGTATACATGCACGATATTCTCAAAGGACTGAAAGTTATAGTAAAAAATCGCTCAAATATTTCCTCCCATCTTCTTTTATGCTTCCGTCTTCTTTGGGGTCTCTTTGCCTATTTCAGTCACACCTGATTATCTTCCATGCAGTGGGCAAAGCTCTTTAGAGAACACACTTATCGTGGTTACATCTCTTAACAGTTCTCTTATCTGTTAAATGGAAATGGTAGGCTCCCTCTTCAAGTCCTTGTGGAGCTAAGCGTAAATATACTCAGTAAAGGTCATTCCTCCTCCTTCTCTCTCCTAGCCAATAACTCTGGTAGGAACTTGATCCGTTTAGCCAATGACTTGCCATGGGCGTGGCTTTCTCTGAACACCTGACTTGATAAACACCTGGAGGAGTGAGTGTTCTCTCTCTTGGCTGGTGGAGAGATGGCTTGTGGTCGGTGCTCTTCGTCCCGGGGAAGAATGACTGCACAGAGCTGGCTGGATCATCAACCCTCAGGGAGAATGATTGGACAAAGGTATCTGGATCAGTGGCTGTGTCTGCTTTGTTCTGTATTTGTGAGTTTGTCTTTTCATTGTATCCCTCAATATATTTGGTAGGCACACGCCTTTAAAACAAGCACTCAGGAGGCAGAGGCAGGCGGATCTCTGAGTTTGAGGCCAGCCTGGTCTATAGAGCTGGTTCTGGACACGCTCTAAAGTGTAGTGAGATATCCACCCCACCTGCACCTGTTGCACTGACCATGCTCATTGAGGCTTGGGGACAGGTGCGGATGTCACCGTTGGGAGCTAGGTCTGAGGTAGGGACCCAGCTCACTCTCTTACTTCCTGGTTAGAGACAGAGAGCATCTGGAGCATCCTTGGAGTGGGAACCTGTGGCGGTCATCTGTTTCTGGTGCAAGTGATTTCTCCTTGAAAAAAACATTCATCAGTCGATATTGTGTCCCGGAATCTTATTTCCCATGCAATGCTAAAGCTACACAGAGAAACTCTGTCTTGGAAAACAAACAAAATTTGTTAATAGACTTTTGTGGGTTTTCACTTCACCTGGCACCCAATCTGCCATATGGTGTAGTTGGTTGTTTTTGTTCATTTTTTCCTCTTAACTTTTTTTTGGGGGGGGCACACAACCTAGCTCCCAAATAAACCACACATGGAGGTATTCTTAGTTCTGAATGCCTGGCCTTAGCTTGGCTTGTTTCTTGCTAGCTTTTCTGAGCTTAAATTATCCCATCTATCTTTGGCCCTGGGGCTTTTGTCTTTCTTTATTCCTGTATACATTTTCTTTCCTTCTTCCTCTGTGTCTTGCTGTGTAGCTGGGTAACTGGGTGGCTGGCCCCTGAAGTCCTCCTTCCTCTCTCATTCCCAGATTCCCCCTTTCCTCCCAGATTCCTCCTCATATTTCTCCTCTCTGCCTGCCAACCCCACCTAATTCTGCCTCCTGTCTCACTATTGGCCGTTCAGGTCTTTATAAACCATCAAGTGTTTTAGACAGGCACAGTAACACGGTCTCACAAAGCTAGACAAATGCAACATAAACAATAGTGACACGCCTTAAAATAATATTCCCCAACAATATGGTAGTGTGGGCAGGGGAGAGATGCCTCCCACCTCTCCCTGCCTGTGACGCGTGGGAGAGCCGGTACTTCGTTCATAAGAGCAGGGAGCTGTCCCTGCCCACCATGAGCTGAAGCACTAAGGAGAGTGGCCCCGAAGCGCTCCTGTGCCACACAGTCAAACTGGCCCTGAGCGTATGAAAGGGGAACTGGCTCTGCCCCTTGCTCAGCACCAAAAGGGTGACCTAGCGTGGGCAATGGTGGAGAGCTCACCCTGGTGATGAGGACAGGGGGAGCGGCGAGCAGGCTGACCAACCCTGCTGCGGGTACACAGGCTCAGAACCAGGGCTATGAGTTGGCCCAGCCCGACATCCACACTACCTCTGATCTGCTGGAGCACACAAGCGGCCAGTACTGCACTCCCAAAGCTGAAGGATCAAAAGACACAGGGCAACAACGGAATGCCCAAATGGAGTGACATGGAGGGCCCAGCATCAACAGTGTAGACAGTGTAGCAGAAACCAGAGGCCTCGAACCAGACCAGTGACTCCTTACCATGAGCGCTTGCAAGGAAAGATACATGGACAAAAATAGTTTGCCGATTGACTCACTGTCACACTGCAGCTTCCATGATGAGATTTTCCCTTTCCCTTTCCCTTTCTCTCAAATTTTATCTCATTTTGGGGGCAGGGTTACAAGGGCAGAGGACCGGTAGTAGGGATGGGAAAATGATTGGGGTCAAGATGTGAAGGACACAAAAGATGAATACAAAGAGAGTTAAAACAATCCAGAGTCTCCTTTAGTTAGTAGACTGGCATGACCGACCCTGGCCCATTTTGTAGCTGACGCTGGCTGATTTCCCACTGGAGCGTTTATATAACAGAGGCTCTGCAACTGAATAGATGATAACTTTGGAGCATTGTGACGTGAGGAGTGAGGATAACGATTATTGTAAATGGAAACAATGCATGGATAAATCCATGAGGTCAATTTGTCACACATCGTACGCAGTCTGTGTTCTGGGCATCAGACTTTTCAGGATGTAGGCTACCCTCTCTTACCTTTGTAGAGGCAACATATTTCTCAAGTATGTCAATACACAGGCACAATAGATTAAAAGACTTCAGTTCCCGGTATCCCTCACTTACACCACATTCCTATTTATCTAATCTCTTTGACACAAAAATGAAACAGAGTTTTAATGAGTGGCATGACTCAAACTGCAATATCAGGATTGAAGCTGAAAGTACAAAGGGAAATTTAAAAAGACAGGACAAACTCTGGGCCTTTGATGACATTGTAGAACTACCAACCCACCATTTCACTACCACACGGAAAAGCCACTAAATAGAAACATTTGGATGATACAATGGGTCAACGTAAATTAAGATGAATTATGGGTAGCTTTAATTGTCAATTTATCGTAATCTAGAATCATCTGGGGAGAGGTCTCATAGAGGGAATGTTTAGATCAGGTTGTACGGTGGGCTTGTCTTGGTATTGGGGGCGGGGTTGTTCTGATTCCATTAATGGATGGGAAGACCCAGCTTACCCTGGGCAGAACCATTCTCTGTGTCTGATTTCTGGGCCTTATAAGAGTTAGAGAAAATGAGTAGAGTGTAGGCGTACACATGCTCATTCTCTTCCTGCTGCTGACTGTGGATCAGTGTCATTAGTTCCCTCGAGTGTCTGCATTTGTGACTTCTGTATTGTGTGGGCTGAAACCTGGAACTATAAGCCAACCAAACCATTTCTCCTCATGGTGTTTGTTTTCAGGACTCTTTATCATAGCATCAGGACAGGAAACTAAGACATATGGCACTGGTGTGGTCTTAGAGTTTGTAATCTGAACTTACAAACTTTGAAAAGAATACATAACTGCCAATTCTCCATTTAGTTTCAATTAAAATTTTACTTATAGATAAAGGAGCTTTGGGATCCATATAACATTCATACCCACATATCTATGTCCTATTCATCTCTGAAAATAGTGTATGAGTCCTGGCAGCAGTGACATCCCTTGAGGGCAGCCACAATATGGGTCTTAATTGTGTAGCTTGGATCTGTCTTAGTATATGGTGTATGAAAAGGATTGAATAATTTTAATTGAACTGAAATTTAATTGTCTTTGATGTTACATTCAAATTCTGGTGTTTAGGTCCCATTTATTGACCTCCTTCATAACTCCCTCTAGATCCAGTTTCACTTTGCTATATACATCCTACTTTGTGTTTTCCTTTATTTTTATTTTTATAATCTACAGAGTCCACTGTCTAGAGGTTCTGTTCCACCTGGTTTCACCGTCCTTCAGCCCCAAATAAACACATATTAATTAGCAACTTTTTGGCCAATAGCTCAGGCTTCTTACTGGCTAGCTCTCTCTTAATTATTAAATCATAACTACTAATCTATGTATTTCTACATGGTCTTATCTTACCAGAGAGCATCTGGCGTCCTATCTTCCCAACAGCTGCATGGTGTCTCCTTTGCAGCCTCTGTCTTCTTTCCCCAGAATTCTTCTTGTCTAGTAGCCCCTCCAATATTCACTGACTGGCTACTGGACAATCAGTGTTTTATTCATCAACCAACAAGAGAAACATATATACAGAAAGACATCCCCCATCACACTTTGTGCTGTCCATGTACATGTTGGTTTGGGGCCATTCACTGGAGCATGGTCAACGTACCATGGCCACATCCTTAAAGATGGACTCTTCTTTTTTCCAGAGGCCATCATCTTTCTGTAGCTCATTAGCCAGGAGTGGATGCCTCTTGAGCCTTTTGAGCCTCCATCCTGTGTTGCAATGTGGACTAACCTCGTCTTCGGCTTGTTTGGTGATGTCAGGTGCAGTCAGTGTGAGATGAGATCATGAGTGCAGCAGTCTGCACCAGAGATCCCACTTTGCATCTGTCTCTTTCAGTATTCCTTCCCTTCTGTGGTGGCCCATGAGCCTTGGGGGAAGGGTATGTGATATAGAATTCATTTGTGACTGAGTGCTCTGCTGCCAGTCATGTATCAATAGTCTACATACTGTGGCTCTGTAAAGGGGGACCCCAAAGGGCCACCCTGGTGGGCTATCAACTCCTGCTGAAAAACTTGCAGCAGCTGGCACAGATACAGCACTGGTGACTGAAGGGAATTGCTCTCAATCTCAAGTCAGCTGCAGCCCACATCTTCCCACTTCTCACCACTATACCTGTCTATGCTTTGTTCTCTTTATTGTATCTGTGTTAAACTTTGTGATGGATAAGAAGTCCCAGACTATATTCCAGACTTTATTAATCAGCCAATCAAACTGCAGGGTTACTCTGTATTGCTGCACTTGACTGTGTATGGGATGGGGACGTAAAGTGGTATAAAAAAACAGTGCTTGCTTGAACTAGAGGCTCAACCCTTAATACAAGAGTCTCCTGATTCTATGCTGCACAACCAATCTGCTTTCTGCCTTAGACTTTGGGTGCCTCTGATTTCCAGCCTCATCCTGAATCAATCCTGACTCATCTAATCTCCCCAAATAACTTTCCAA
>JANBXA010000367.1:17142500-17172500 GCA_030556225.1 Cricetiscus sungorus | reverse complement strand
AGCAAGTCTAACCTCATTGTTGATCTCTAGATTAATGAGAGACCCAGTCTCAAAAAAATAAGGTAGATAGCACCCGAGGAACAACAGCTGAGGTTGAATATACAATACATATATATACACGTTCACCCATACAACACATACAGGTGCTCATGTAATCCTGTGCACACACATATGCGCACGCACACACACACACACACACACACACACACACACACACACACACACACACACACGAGGTGACAGGAAGATTAAGTATCTAGGTCAGGGTGTAGAGCTGAGTCTTTTCAGGTACTGAAGGCTTGATAGCATGCTTCTGTCTGGGCCCTATGATTTCTGGTTCAGCGGATGTAAAGTAAGGCAGGGGAAATTACATTGCTAACGTATGTCCAGGGGGTACATCTGCTGCTGGTTCCACTGCCATACTTCATTGTTGTTGCTCCGGGGCTTGGATAGTTGGGAAAAGACCACATATGAAGGAGTAATTATTTCATAAGCAACACGTTTCCTCAGTTTAGATGCCCGAAGTGTGGCTTGAGGCTGATCCTGCCTGAATAGAGAGGGGGGAGTAAAGGGAAAGGGGATTCTGAATGAGGAAAAGCCGGCTTTGAAACAGAATATAAAATCACAGAGACAAAAGTGGTTTCCTTCAGAGGGGATGGAGTTTGTATATGAGGTGAGCAGGTCTGGGGGGTGTGTGTACAGCAGCACCAGCTCTTTGACAGGTCAGATGAGCAAGATGCCAGCAATGCCGATGGACTCTGGGGAGACCAGCTGGCTAGATGACCAAGGTCCAGGATGCTAGGGTATAGAAAATCCATTCCCACTAAACAGAGATCACGGGGATGGGGAGACCTTTACTGTTATAATTCATTTGTGCCTGCCTTTATTTTCACCATCATCTTCAGGATGGTATTTCTGTACTCATAGGTTACATTAGGTACATTATTCATTGTCATTAATTAATTAATTAGTAATGTTGTTAATTAGGTACATTAAAGAGATAGAGTAGTGGGAGAGGAAAGCTTTGGGCTGTGGAGATTGATTGGTCAGGTCCATTCCCAACACTAGCTTGTCTGAGCCCTGTTTATCTTGTTTGTAAAACACTCTTAGTTGTACACCATGTTGTAAGCACCAAACGGGAACGTAGATTAAAAAGTACACTCACTATAGTAGGTCAGCTTTTATTTGAGAGCACTCTTTTAACGGGTTTGTAGTATGTGCTGCCTACATGTGCTTGTACATGTAGAGGACCACAATCAATCTTGGTGTTAATTCTTAGGAAGTGGTGTCCACCTTCTTTTTTGGAGAGAGGGTCTTTTCCTGCTATCAGTCTATATTGCTATCAGTCTATATTGGTTGGCTAGAAGACATGGGGATACTCATTTATCCACCTTCTAGTGATGGGATTACAAGAATCTGCCACCACACCTGACTTTTAAATTGTAGATTCTGGGTCTCAAACTCAGGTCTTCATGCTCTCAAGGCAAGCATTTTACTGACTGAGCTATGGCCCCAGCCTTGTTATAGCTACTATAAAATCACATGAGGACACAATACACCCTTGGTCTTGGGGGAATTTTGTAGAGTCCCTGTGTAGCTGGGACTGCTATGCCTTCATTTGCCCAGGTTGCCACCAATGCCAGTGTCATGATATGCCATGTCTAGGTTACCAAGCTTCCAGACCACTAAATAAAAATAAAAACCATAGCTTGGGAGAGAAACTGCTCCAAGAATATAAAGCAAACCTCTAATATATAAGAGTTGATTATTGGGATTTCATGGATGTGAGTATAGGGGATAAAAGCCTCTGTTGACTGAGTGTGTGTGATTTTTGTACTAATAACAGGACCACTGTACTTTAGATAGACATAATACATTTGAGGCACTTTCATCTCTTTTAAAGAGAAGCATAACAGGGCAGGGAAACAGAGGAGGGGATAGTCTTACTTGCCTGATAGAAACTGCACATGAGAGGAGTTGCAAAGGAGTGTTTGCTTGATGACCCACAGGAGAGCAAAGAGCAAGGACACCTGATGTTCTGGAGGCCAAACTTTCAGTGAGGCAACTTCTAAAAAGCATTTTGGATAATGGTGTTACTGAGAACCACAGGTACAAGAGCACAGGATGTTAAAAAATAGCATCAGGACCCTCCCTGGGTATGTTTTCATCACTAATGAATCCAGGGCTTCTGGTACCCAAGGCACAAAGGTAGCCATCTTTGAGCATCTTTGTTTGCAAGAACAGAGAATCATAAAATGAACCAGCCATAGCTTGTGGGAGATGTCCTTGAAATGTCTTATTTTGAGGAAGAAAGGACCTGGGCAGATGCTTCAACTGCACTGAGATTTCTCTGCTGTTTTTGGTATGCCATATAATAAGCCTATGTCACAGGGTGAGCCAAATTTCTCTAGGACATTTGGTGATTGCTTCGGCACTGTATCAACAATACTATTTTAATTTGGCTAAAGAATAAAATGATTTAAAATGTGTGTGAAAGGACTACATAACCAAGGGATAGGGGAATTGAATATTGAACATCAAGAATCTGTACTCCCTGGTCTTCTTTAAATTCAGAAGCAAACATCCTCAAGTCAAACATTCCATGGCAGAGTGGACAGTAATTCCACTTTATTAAGTGGTGAGGATATGGCTCAATACAGGAGTCTTGTTGCTTTGCAAATTGCCTTCAGAGTTAGACCACAACAATTGCAATTCAGTCCATCTGTGTATTTTTCAAAGAGCTATACCTTTTTGATGATTTCGCATGTCTTAAAAATATCACCACCGAACTGCCCAACTCCTACTTTGTTTCAGGCTTACTCTGGTGGCCATATAGTCCTTCAGATGTGTGATTCAACTTCATTAAAAACATGCTCAAGAGAAAAAAATTTAAAGCTAAACAAGCCTCAAAAGTAACTCATAGACCATCTACAGCAATGTCAACCACTTATGAGTAAATATAGCTTATATAGTAAATGAATAGATAATAAAATTATAATACATAGTATAACTTGCCAAGATGATGATTTGAAGAGAGTGAGTCTCATTGCTAATAGACTGGTGGGATCTGGTGGGTATCACTATAGAGTATTACATCATATAGTTACAGACTCCTATATTCTGTGCTGATTTATACTTATCTACAATATGAAATTTCTTTTTTTATTTACATTTGAAACAAGGTTGTTTTACAAGTCAATCTCAGTTCCCTCACCTTCCTGTCCTCCCCTGGTCCCCCCACCAAACCCCAGCCCATCCCCTTTCTACTCCCCAAGGAGGGTGAGTCCTTCCATGGGGGAATCTTCAAAGTCTGCCATATCATTTGGGGCAGGGCCTAGGCCTTTCCCCATGTGTCTAGGCTGACAAAGTATTCCTCTATGTGGGATGGGTTCCCAAAGTTCATTCATATACTAGAGCAAAGGGGTCAAGATCAGGCTGGAGAAATCCACAGAATCAGCTGAGTGAACAAGGGGGTCTCACGCATCCCAGTGTGATAGCTGGACAACCAGCATAGGATCGACTCAGATCGCCTGAATGTGGGTGTTAGTTAGGAGGACTGGGCAATCTATGGGACCTCTGGTAATGGATCAATATTTAATTTGAAATTTGAAATTTCTTATTTTAGGCAGATTTATTTATCATTCTTTTCATTTATTTTTACATCCAATCCATAGTTTCCCCTCCTTCCTCTTCTCCTAGCCCATCCTCCCAATATCCCCTGTTCCTACCCCTACCTCCAATCCATTTCCCCCTCTGTTTCTCTTGAGGAAAGGGTAGGTCTCCCATGTGTACCAACAGAACAAGGCATATAAGGTTGCAGTAAGACTGCATGTACAAAGGCTGGTCAAGGTGACCCAGTATGAGGAGTAGGGCCCAAGAAGCCAGAAAGAGTCAGAGACAGCTACTGCTTCCTTTGTTAGGAGACCCACAAGAGGACCAAGTTACACAACTATCCCATATACACATAGTGACTAAGTCCGTCCAATGCAGGTTCCTGGTTGTCGGTTCAGTCTCCCCTATGAGCCCATGTTATCTGATTCTGTGGGTTTTATTGTGGTGTCCTTGACTCCTCTGGATTCTACAACCCCCTTTCCCCCTCTTCTACAGGATTCCCTGAGATCCACCTAATGTTTGGCTGTGGGTCTGCATCTGTTTCCATCAGTTGCTGGATGAAGCCTCTCTTACAACAATTGTTCTAGGCATCAATCTGAGTAAAACAGTATGTTAGGTGTCATTACACTGAAATATTTTCCATTCAGTTGTGTTTGGTTCTATCTTAGGTCTCTGGATCATCCAGTTTGTGGGGCCTGGTGCTCAAGGCAGTGTCGGGGTGGGCTTACTCTCCATGCATGGGTCTTAGGCTAGACGGGTCATTGGTAGACTACTCCCTCAATCTCTAGTCACCCATACCCCAGCACATCCCACAGGCAGGACAGACTATAGGTCAAAGTTATGTGGCTGGGTTGATTTCCCACTCCCTCTACTTGAAGTCTTGCTGGGCCACAGGAGGTGGACAGTTGAAGCTATGTATCTGTTATTGCTAGGAGTCTTAGCTGGGGTCTTTCTTGTAGATTCCTCACACTATGCTTTTACCTGAACCTGAAATGCACCCCCCTTTCCTATAGTCTCTTTCAGTACTCTCTACCCCAACCTGATTGCTCATGTTTCAATACCCACCCACAGGCCACTCACAAAATCTCTTCTATTTCCCCTTCCCAAGGAGATCTGGGTGACCTCTGCCCTTGAACCCTTGTTGTTACCTAGTCTCTCTGGGTCTGTGGATTGTAGCATAGTTATACTTTATTTTACAATTAATATCCACTTATGAGTGAGTACATACCATGTTTGTCCTTCTGGGTTACTTCACACAGGATAATTTTTTCTAGTTCATATTTCCTGAAGTCGTTGTTTATAACAGCTGAATAATACTCCATTGTATAAATGCACCACCTCTACTTTATTCATTCTACATTTGAGGGGCATCTAGGTTAATTCCAGCTTCTGGTTATTATAAACAAAGCTTTGGGGAGACTTCTATGTTTATTTATTTATTTATTTATTTATTTATTTATTTATTTATTTAGGTATGTTGTGTGTGTGTGTATATGTTCATATATGTGTGTATATATATACGTGCCTAAAAGGTCACAATAACTTTCCACCTTTATGTTGTGAGACAAGGCCTCTCCTTCAACATGAAGACTTATTTATTGTTGATCTTGAGCTTCAGAGACCCACCTGCCTCTGTTTCCCCCATTGCTGAGATTACAGGTGTGTGTCACCACACTTTACCAGTGGTGCTGTCTTCCAGCGCCCTGTCCCCCACATCTGCTTATTAATCTCCTGAAAGTTAATGTCCTGTGAAGCACTATGACACATATGCCTCAGGACTGGGTTTAATTTAGGGTTACATTATTCATTTTGGTGCTTAAAACAGCAGGATAAAATTGAGTACATACAATAAAATCTACTTCAGAGGTATTTCATTCTATATAAGTTCTCAGTATCTATCTATCTATCTATCTATCTATCTATCTATCTATCTATCTATCTATCTATCCATCCATCATCTATCTACCATCTATCATTTATCTTCTATCAATCTATATATTTCTATCTATCATCTATTTATCTATTATCTATTTTCTGTCATCTCTTCCATAATCTATCACCTATCTATTTATTAACAATCATTTATCTGCCATCTATCAGTCATCATCATCTACGTACATATTACCTATCTATCATTTTTATTTTCACCTGAAAATAGAGAAGAGATTATGAGAGGAAGATAAACATGGAGGAAAAGAAAGCAGATGAGTTAATTTAACATCTACAAGGGACATTTCATCTCAGAATCTGGAATTTTGGTTCTAAGAGATAATGCTTTTGTATTTGAAGGCTAAGTTTTCAAAAAGATCCCAGGCAACCCAGAACATCTATGAAAATCACAGAAAATTAATATAATCCATGCTATATTTCAGAGAAAACACTGTTGATACCCCAAACTTAACTTATAGTTAATGGGAGAAACTTTGCAAAGAATTGGTTCAAAGTTTCCATGATTTTTCCCTTTTGGAGTCAATGACTAGTTCCAAATACTTGCTGAATTTCTTCCCTTTTTTTTAACTGAAGGGTCTATATGTAGATATTCATCCATGAGGCCACATACAAAACCTGGCAAGTTACCAAAAATGGTATCATTAATATCAAATATTCTATCTTTGGACACTCTGTCTTTCCAGAATATTCCCTTTGGTCTGTAAATGCCAAGGTTCCTGTAATCTGTTAACATAACTACTATTTCCCATGTTGAAAGTACATTTAAAAACTATATTACTAATAATTATTAATTATGTATGTGTGTCACAGTGATGGGAGCTATCACTCTGTAAATGTTTCTCTTATTGGTTAATCGTGTTGCCCAATAGGAAAGCAAGATAGGCAGGACTAGGAGACAAAGAGGATTCTGGGAGATGTAGTAGAAGAGAGTCAAGATGTATGGACTTGAGAAAAGAGGTCTGGACCCTCTCTCTGGTAAGATAAGTGCACGTGGAGATACTTAGATAATTAGAAATGGTTTAATATTTAAAATGACAGAGATAGCCAATAAGAAATGCTAGTAACAGGCCAACAGCTTTATATCTAATACAGCATCTCTGTGTATTATTTGGGGCTGATGTGGCTGTGGGACCAGGCTGGCAGGAAAAGTGCTCATAACATCACAGTGCATGTGCGGAGGTTACAGAAAAACTGGCAGGAGCTGGTTTTCTCTTTCTACTATTTGAGTCCCTGGAATTGAACTCAGGTCATCAGGCTTGGCAGCAGGTACCTTTATCCACTGAGCCATGCCAGCCCTATGATTTAAAACCCATGTCTCTTCAACTCTCCATATTTTATGATAGAGTTCTGGCCATTATTATGCTAATGAGTCTAACTACATTTCTCTGGTCAATTTTCTTTTCCACCATGCAATATCTATTTTATGATCCTCCACACTTCAATGTCCAAGACATGCTCTTTAGCATCTTACATTATTCTAATTTCTTCATTAGTGCTTTTTATTAAGAAAATTACTTTTAGTAAGTGTTTTGTTGAATTAAAGATCATACTGCTTTCCTTCATTTATTATCAAGCAGCAAACCATGCAGAGGTCAAGATTCTAGGTGATTAGTTATGTTGTCATTTCTTCTTTGGTCCTCCCTAGAGATGCCTTATGTTTAGTTCAAAATCCTTGGTGTAGACTAAAGCATCTACCAAGCCAGAAGAACACAGTAACTGAGAAGCTCACTATCATTAATATTTTATGTGTATGTGTGGATGCATGTTGTGTCATGTGTGGAGACCAGAGGTTGAGGTTGTATGTTTTCCTTGTCCCTTCTCTTGAGACATGGTCATCTTGAACCTAGAAGTCAACCAGTCTCCTATTTCTCGTCTGTAAAGCTAGGGTTTATAGGCGTGTGACTTCCTGCCCTGATCTTTGTGTAGGTCTCTGGGATCTAAACTCAAGTTCACATAGTTGGGCACTTTACCAGCTGAGCATCTATCCAACCCATCCTTCATACTCTTACTTGGTAGATGAGTCACTCCAGCAGCCAAAGGTCTACCCAAAATAATGTCATTAGATACTACCTTTAGTCCATCTTCTGAGCCTGTACTTCTTCTCACTTTTCTGAGTGCCAGTCACGTCTTCCTTTCTTTCTATTGTTGCTTGCTATGTTGTGAGTCAAATGAATCTATTTAAATAAAGATCAAGAAGATGAGGCTCACTGTTGTTCACAGTCTTCTGATGGTTTCACATCACACTTGTAAGCCATGATGGCGCCAAGCATGCTCCACCCTGGTGGCCTTTCCAGTGTCATGCTGTGATTTTTCTACTCTTTGCTCTGTGGACTCACTTTGATCTTGCAGCTGTAAAACCAGGAAAAGTTGTTTCCACTCTTAGTTCTACTTTAGTTATTCATTTTCCTGAGTAGGATATTCCATGTATCCTATCTCTCAAGCATTAATGCTCAATACAACAGTCCTTAGAGACAGTAAAGGGGAGGAAGAGTCAAGTAAGGTTGGTTAATGGGGACCAATTCTTTTTCTACAACAACAAAGGTTTATTTACCCTTGGGGGCTAGAGAAAGGCAAACCCATTGACACCTCACTTTGACATGCAGCCATCTTGAGTTCCTGCCATTCTCTCTCAATCAATTTCGGCTCATCCAGCCTCATCTTTCCCTCTGCTGCTACCCTTCTTTCTGTCATTCACAGTTATGGTAGCTGTGTGTCATTCACACACAGGTAGCTGTAGTGCCTGGCACCATAGGTCACACCAATAGCCATGACATAGTATTAGCAGAGCTGCAAAAGAGAACTAGATGAGCAGAGACAGACCTGCACCAGGGGCACCATCTTATTATTGGCCTTTGCACTGGAAATACAACCCAGAACCAAATTTTAAGTAGAAACAGAAGGTACTTCATGCCACTTTACAATAGGGTGACTGTAGACACTGATGCTATATTGCTTATTTTATGAAAGTTAAAAGATTTGTTTTTTTAATTATATAGAAATGATAAGGATTTAGAGGAAATGAATAACTTTTTGTTGTTGTTGTTTATGCACACGTGCTTGTGTGCAAAGGGCAGAAACCAATGTCTTGCCTCTTCAATTGCTCTTCACCTTATTTGTTTGAAGTGGTGTCTCCCCTGTACCCGGAGCTCACAAATGTGGCCTAATTGGCTGGTCAGGAAGCCCCAGTGATCCTTGGTCTCAATTTTCTCAGTGTTGGATTTCCCAGCTTGTGCTCCTGCACCTGTCATTCTTACAAGGGTCCTGGGGAGAAGAAACTTAAGTCTTTATGTTTTCATGGCAGGGACTTCACCTACTGAGACATTTCCTCTGGCCACATGGTGCCCTGGATTGAGTATTATCTAGTGTGATGTGCATACTCCATAAGCATGAAGCCTTTTTATGTGTAGTTACAGAAGGCCTTGCTACAAGGAATGTACCCTGCCAGGTGAGCCTCCATTGGAAATTTGCATAGAAGGGTACAGCACTATTTCTTTTTCCTGCCTACTGTTTTTTTATTATTTATCAGTGCCTGATGGTTTATATTTATAATTTACTTATGTTTTTGTCTTCCATGGAGATGTAAGATTATGACTCTGAGAAGCAAAGAATCAATCACAGAATAGGCACTTGCCAAACATTCACAAAAGAAATGCACACTTGATCTACATTCTGCTTAGCCTGGCTGATTTTATTCAAAATTCATTGGCAGCAATTATTTTTCTTTATCGTTCACACCAATTTTTGAGGTAGATAGTGCAAAGAGATGAACATGTCCATTTGGCAGATACAGGAAGTGTGCTTCAAGGCACAAGGGCCTCCCTAGGAACTCACAGCTCACAGGGAAAGGCTGGGTGCTTAGCTTCACATTCAAATCCAGTTCTCATATTCGTTGCTAAGAGGCAGACATCAATAGAGACTGCATTTTAGTGAGGCACCAGGTCACATTGTACTCAAAAGTGTTTCAAAATAGTATTGGTTCACGTTTTTCCCACTACCATTATTATGTTCAATTGGTAAGATTCCCTAAATAAAGTGTCTGATTACAATTTCCCTTTAAAAAGAGGAACAAAAGGGAAGTAGTGTTACAGAAAAATGTAAACCATCACAAAGGTTAAGACACTAAGTAGCATAACTGGCATAATACCACATCCTCTTCTCGAACATGGTCTGTGTATTAGTCTTTCTGTCCTACCATGAGGATGGAGCATACAAACATTTTACCCCTACTCTTGCTTCGGATAATGGAGAAGTGCTTTGTGAAATTTGATACCTTTCTCTTCATTATAATCAGATACTCCACAAAAGCAACTTAAGGGAGAAGGGGTTTGTTTTTGGCTCACAATTGAAGATATGACCTATCATGGCAGGGGAATTTCAGCAGCCCATGGTAGCTGGCCACATTTATCTGCAGCTGAGAAACAGAGAGAAACAATGCTAGTGTTTAACCACTTTCTTCTTTTTATTCAGATAGGACCACTGGGATGGTGCCACCTGCATTCAGGATGGGTGTTCCTACCCCAGTTAACCCTCTCAAGATAACCCTTAGTGGCACGCTAAAGGATCAGTCCCCCAGGTTATTGTAGAGCTCATCCAAGCTGACACTGGAGATGCCTCTCAGACACATTTAACCAGGGAGCACAGAACGTTTCCCGTCTGAGTGTCTTCATAGCTGTGTGGTGTGAGCAGTGAGCTGTTTTCCATCTCGTGAAACGAAGCAATTGGAATTTGACACAAACAACAGCAACTGGCAGTGGCTCTGGGACTCCAGCAGCGGATGCTTGCCTGCTGTGCTCTTCCCGAGGCTTCCAGTGAACCTTGTATGCCTTTCCACACTCCTGGTAGCGTTTGGCTGCAGACGAGCTCTCATCTGTCATAGCGGAGTCTCAGAAAGTGACACTTGAGAGCTGGAAGAGTTAACAACCATGAAATTCTGGGAGCTCTGTCTTCTCACAGAATTTGTCACCATGCTCATATTTGGGAACAAGCTGTCCCTCTCTGGTACACAGCCTCTTATAGCTCCCACTAGACAGTGGCATAAACCACATTTCAAACATCTGTGATTCCTACAGTGTCATGAATATTGACATCTCTTTTCTTTTCTCATTAGCATTCACTTTCCAACTGATTAATGCATAGAGAGCAGTTAACACTGTAGTGCGAGTGCAAGGATCTTCTTCCTTGCTATACATTATAATCTAGAAGGTTCTTTGCCACTGAAGTAGATTTTGCCATTGATCTCTTACCATCACAATGAATCTATAGCTAGCATAGGATTTTAGATTTTATAATCTTTGCAAGTGTTTACTACTCACAAATATAGGCTTATCAATGTAAATGCATTTTACCGGTCACACACATACCTTGCTATTTATTTTTACTTTTATGTTTATTTAAGGACTTTTATTCAATGGGTTGTGTGTTTATGTTTATGTGTGGACATGTGCATACACACGCATGTGCATGCATGAGTGTGTGTACAAGTGCCTGAGGAGGCCAAAAGAGGGTGTCTGATTTCCCAGAGCTGGACTTACAGTTTGTTGTGAACTTTTGGGTGTGGTGATATGTACAGAATACAGGGCATGTTGAAAAGCAACTGAGCCATCTCTCTAGCCTTATATCTGAACATTTAGAGAGTCACTAGAAAGAAATTTAAAATAGTGCTGGCCTCAGTTTTAGTCCTGCAACAAAAGGGAACACACCATGGACGTTTCCTTTTTATTTTAGTTAGGGGAGAAAGCAATGAGATTACTGGTGACTCTGTAAGTATGTGTACAAAGTATTCTACATTCTTGGTGCATTGCTCAAAGTTGGACACTTCTAGAGTAATTGGTCATTTGAGATGGATGTATTTATCATGAAGGACTTCTCACCTTCTTCATTCCTGAAAGGTACGTCTTAGTTAGGGAAGGATCTCAAGCCCAGGAGAGTTGGACATTTAGAAACAACCTCTGCAAGATTTCAGCACCTTGCAATTATATTTTTCCAGTTTTTATCTGGCCACCTCTTTCTCTACACAGATCAGGAGAATGCGTCCCCAAAAGAGGCTCCTGCAGCCCTTCATGTATTTTAACCCTTGTTCTCTACCATGCTTTGGTGCAAAATTATGCAAAGCTCTATTTCCTTGCTCACAATTAAGCTTGATAGTATTATCAGGAGAGAATTTGTAATAACTAAAAAGTAGCAAACCACACTTGTGGGCAGAGAAAGTCAGTAACCAAGTATGTTTCCTCCATTGTTTGGAATTTCTTTTTTTCTTTCCAAAAAATTATCTTATTTTAGTTTATGTGTGTATGTTAGTGTACATGCAGGTGTGTGTGTGCGTGTGTGGGGATATATGTGTCAGAGAGGAAATCAACTGTCTTCTTCTATTGATATCTACTTTTTTAAGATTTATTTTTATTATTTTTATTAAGTGGGTGTGGCTGTGTGCAGGAATGCAGTTGTTCATGAAGGCCAGAAGACACCAGGCATGTGATACTGCAAATGGGTTTTCATGTGACGCTGCGACATGGAACTCGAGTCATCACACTTGCCCAGTGATTACTGCACTGTCTGAGTCATCCCTGCAGCCCCCACACTACAGATTTCTATGCATAACACAGACCCTGAGGTTGCCTGTCATGGATGGGAATATGCTTGGCAACATTCTGCTTCTTATATATTCATGGCCATAGATGAACAGGAGTGAAAAGAAGCTAGAGCAGAAGGCTTCTGACCCATCTTGCTCACCCTGAGCATTCTGAAGTTTGAGGTCTTTTGTGGAGCACAGAGGTATCTGCCTATGGTGTGGTTGGGTTATTAGAAAGACCCAGCACCTGAAAACCTACGATCATATTCTTCTCTAGTTAATGTCCTGCATCTCTTCTCCCCTCCTCCACACATCCTCCAGTCTTCAGGAAATGTGGTTTGTGACCCAGGAGGATAGTGGTAAGTGCTGGCTGAGAAAATGGTTTATGAGCATCTCAAACTATGCCAGGATTGACTCTCATCGCTCAACTCTCCTCTTCATTCTAGGTTCACTGTTTCCAAAAGCATTGGTGTTAAGTGTTTTAGTTCACCTAACTCAACACTAACTGCCCATACTAGTTATAATGACTTTGGAAGACTGGCCCTTGTTGGCAAAATGCACACATGAACTCTGTGTCTGTTTCATCTAGTCTGATGCCTCACTTAAGTGGCTATTATTCATAACATGTTATTACAGACTGTTTAGAATTCTAAACGATTGAACAGAAAATTTGTGCTTCTACTGTTATATCATTTAAATGTCATTTCATGTCTATGTATTCGTAGTGGCTTTGGAAACTGATAACTCATCTACCTGTTCTAAAAATTCCATCAGTACTTATGACATTTAAGGAAGGTCCTTAATTTAAATTCTTATTCATGCAATCACCAGAACAACTCATGTCCTGGTTAGTATGTGTCCTGAGTGATGGTGCTCCAAATAATGTTACTTTTATCATTTTTTGTAGCCTCACACATTGCCCCATTTAGTAGTTTCTGAGTATGTGTGCCTCATATCCCAAATTCACAGGATTTGATTCTTTACCCACCCTGGTGACTGAGGAGGTTAAATAGTCATGATGGTAGCATGCTCAAAGATGAGATCCAGGCCTTTATAAAATAGGAATGAGATATTTTTCATCACTTTCAACTTGTGGAGATCCATAAAGGAGTGTCATGGGCCAGAAAGCAGGTTTCTACTAGACATCAAGGTTATCTTGGTTTTGAACTCCAAATTCTTGAGAGGTTTGGGAACTGAATGGTGCTGGTGGGCTCAGACTGTGGTTAATAATCACATCTTCTGCCCAATACAGAGGCCAGGATTGTTGGGAAATTTAAGTACTTGTTCCTTACAGATCTCTTCCTCCCCACCCAGCTGTAGAACTTCTGATCTCTCAAGGTTGAGCAAACAAGGTTGTTTTCAGAACTTTCTGGTCCCATGCTTTGACCCCAGGTGTGGATGGTGCATGACTTCTTCCTGTGCTTAGCCCATCCCCTGGCTTGGGTATATAAGCCCATTACTCTCTGTAACAAACAGCAGCTTCTCCTTCACTTCTTGTGGTGGTCAGTTAAGTGCTTCAATCCCGACACCATCCACCAGGTCAGTACTGGCCGCAGGCATAGTGCAGGATCACTTATGATGACTCCTATCTTACCTGTATTTACATTAATTTTGTTTTGTTTTGTGTTTTGAGACATGGCCTAGACTGGCCTCAAACTCACTAGCCTCCTGCATAACCATCCTATTTCTAGGATGACAGGCATCTGCTACCATGTTCAGGCTTAATTTTCAAGTACTTATTTATGTTATGAAAAGATACATGGACAGATATATTGAAGAGAATTTCTATTTACTTTTAAATATCTGCTTTTATTTATTTATTAATTCATTTATTTAGTGTGTGTGTGTGTGTGTGTGTGTGTGTGTGTGTGTGTGTGTGTGTGTGTTTGTTCCCTATATGTATAAATTGCCTTCAGAGGCCAAAACAGGGCCTCAGATCTTCTGGACCTGACGTTATGTTACATGTGAACCACCTGTTGAGGGAGTTGGAAATTGAACCCAGGTCCTCTTGAAGAGCAGAAAGTGTTATTAGTCACTAGGGCCACCTCTCCAGCCCCTGAAGAGAAATTTAAAAAGCAAAACAACTTCAGGATTACTGATAGTATTTATTTTTAAATTTAAAGATCATGTGCTGATTAAAACCTCAAATGTTATATATATTTAAGCTATGAATTATAGAGCTTAAATTAGTCATTCATAATTCTTCACACTATTTTAGGAAAGGAAAGAACTACCATGGAATAACAATATCTGTAGCACATCAATCCATGATTTAAATCCCAGTCAACTATTTAGCTTTGAAAACTCAAGCAGTTATTCATCTTTCAAGTTTTGCAAACAATAAAAGTAACAGACTTCATTATTACAAGTAAGTATGTAATAATTGATTGACTTACATTAATAAAATTCAATACTAGTAGTTTAGTTAAAATCCTCCTTAGATATTTAATATAAAACAGCATACACACATGTGCGCGCATACACCTATAATCATCACACATGAACACATATGCACATAAACATATATAGACAAAAGACCCCACTTGCATTTACAAAATGAACACGAACACAAAGAACAAAGACATGTGAACATACACATAGTAAAATGCAAACACATAATGCATACACAGAGGCACACATACAAGAATACTTGAAAACACACATAAACATCCAAGCATATGTACACCCAAACATACACGCAAAACACTCATTTTCATTCATACAATGCAAGGCACTCATGCACGTAAGTACACACAGACATGTGTGCATGCACACACATGCACATTGCATGAATATACAAACACACACACACATCTACACATACATAAACACATTTTGTACATACAGACACACTGCACACATATGCAAACATGAGCATGTGAACATGTGCAGACTCACCATTTACTTTCTTTTCCTTCTTGTTCTTCCCATTTTTAATTTTTAGGAACTAGAGAATTTTTGAAGTTAAACACACCTCAATAATTAATGATTGACTTTAAAGGTTTATCATTGTTATTTTCTGTGTATGAGTGTTTGGTCTACATGTAACATATGTACCACATCTTACTGTGCCTATGGAGGTCAGAAGGGGGCATCAGATACCCTGGAAGTGGAGTCACAGATGCTTGCAAGCCACCATGTGGGTGCTCACAACCAAACTTGTGTTTTCTGGAAAAGCAGACAGTGCTCTAAAACATGGAGTCATTTCTCTAGCCCCTATTTCAAGCTTTTTAAAACAACTCATCAATACATCTTCACACTATTACACTATTAGACATAATAACATATTCTTGAAAAAAAACTATGTATAGAATTTTGTGAAATATTTAAGAATAAATAATATTTTGACTATCATAGAAACATTAAAATGCTTTATTAAAGATCCATTTCCCCAAACTTTAAACAAGTCATCTGGACAACATCACAGTAAATTTTACTTGTCTTCAAAGACCAGAGTACTCAAGTGTTGCCCAAATGATTCCAGATCATTCCAGACTATTGAGAAAGATGGAAAAATTTCAATTTCTTTCCTCTGAGGCATGAGTTACACTGATAACCTTAGATTGCAAAGTGAAAAACAAGTACTATTTGACTATTAGTGTAAAATCCTGAAATAAAATGTTTATTAAGAACGAGGTTAAGGATTATGCCTTGCCTTATTGTAACTTGTTAGGCCATGTTCAATTGATATCCCTGGGAAGCTTGCTTTTTTTTCTGGTTGGAAATGGAGGAGGAGTGGATCAGGGCAAGAGGGGAGGTGGTAAGAGGAGGAGCAGAGGGAAAGAAAATGTGATCAGGATGCAGCATATGAGAGAAGAATAAATAAATGCATAATGAAATGATAAAAAGTGATGCTAATTAAATGCAACTACAATGAGAGTGCAAGGATGGCTTAATTTTAATTAGTTATATTTTAGTAATTCTATTAATAACATTAGCTTTAATAGAGATCAAAGATGACATCAATCTTACTGATGGTGAAAGATTCTACTATGGTGTCTGATCAAATGGAATAGTCACATTCTAAAAAGATTATTAATCAAACTGAATGGAAAATGATGAATATTCTATCCTTTTGCTGTCACTGTCATATCAGAAACCAGAAGTTCGCCTAAGAACAGATCATCAGTTTTGCATATGCAAGCTGATATGATTAGGTATAAGAAGGAAAGAGTAATAGATATTATGGTTATGTGTTCATCATATGATCATATGTTTAGGAGATTAGAAAAATAAAAGTCATTAAGAGACAGTTAACTATATATTAGATTATAAAAATTAACACTCAAAAGTTTATCTTTTTCTTTAAGACTTAAAATTGGAAAATATAATAGAAGAAAATCTCATTATAATGATGCTAATACCTAATGCCTAGAAACAAGTTCAATAAAAATACATAAGACCTATATGAATGGGGATGTAATTGTCCACCGAATGATCTCAAGGATTTTGAATTTTCACAAGAGTAGAAATGCAACGGACAGGAAAATTTAATCTTAGCGGCCAATTTCAAGTTAAGTTGTAACTATGACTTATCCCAAAATCTTATGTTATTTTTATGCTTTCTGAACCTATATGATTTACATTTAGAGAGGCTTCTGCTATGATTTTTGTTCAAGTACATTGTTTATGCCTTTATCACATTCTCCTTCTATTCCCGTGGTTGATAATGTTGGACGTCTCATGGTGTCCTATAGAATGCATATGTTCTGTGTATATTTTATTCTTATTTCATCTATTTTAATCCTGGTGCAATGTTTCTATGGTAATATTTTTTAAATTTAAATTTGAAACAAACTTGTTTTACATGTCAATCCCAGTTCCCTCACCTTCCCCTCCTCCCCTGTCCCCTTCTCAACCCCCATCCCATCCCTTTTCTGCTCCCCAGGGAGGTTGAGGCCTACCATGAAGGGTCTTCAAAGTCTGTCATATCATTTGGAGCAGGGCCTAGGACCTCCCCATATGTCTAGGCTGAGAGAGTTTCCCTCTATGGATCCCACGATTTTAAATGGCAGTACAAGTTTGTTCCAGGAAAGATTGCATTGTAGCCTGTTCACAGAGAAAAAGAAAATGTGAGAACATAAAGACGTTTTTGAAAAGAAAAAATCTTAATGTACTTTTAAGCTATATTAATTATATTAATTAATATCTCATTAAAATTATGATATTATGACTATCATTTATCACAAACTATCACTTTTTGCTAATCTTGTTATAGTTTATAAAATTGCCATCTTTTAGCTCTTCCTGATTCTGTAAAATGGTGATTCCTATGATTCAATATGATAAGTGAGTTGATTATCAAATCAGTGGAAAATATTTACAAAATACATTGGCAAGCACAGGAAGTACTTCAGCATGTTTGAAATTAATATAAGGCCTACACAAAGACAGACAGCATCTTAAATCCTCTTTTATAATAAAAAAGAACTAAGTTTAGATGGCCATAGTTTGACAGCTCTATGGGATAAAGTCATACATTAATAATGATTGTTTTTAGGTTGGCATCAAGTATGGGGACATCACTTTAGCGATACCTGCCCAAACAGTCACAGCCATTTCTCCTAAAGTTACCATTTGAAAAAATTTATTTGAAAGAATCATTGGAACACACATGCAAAATTTCTCTGTACAACTATCAACTGCTCTGTTGTTTACAAAGACAGAGAAGGAAAACATATCATGCTTCTGTCAACCAGTGGGAAGTAAGATAAATGAATTTCATCTTCCTGTCTATCATCCATTTCTTTGTCTGTGTATTACCTATATTATCTGCTCTCCATCCATCTTCCCATCAGATCATCAGTCATACACAGAGTGAGATATGGAATAAAGCATGACCATTAACACATAGGTTTTAGTATGAAGATTTCTGGGAACTAGCAAGATACCAAGGCATAAAAGAGCACAGAGAGTAGGTTCTTGGTCATATAAAAGTGTGAAAGGATAAGTATGTGAACATACACACATGTACATCGCTCTACATGTAGGTTTTCCTGTTGAAAACCTGAGTTGTGGCTGTTTCTGAGAGAGAGAATCCAAGAGAAAGTATAAAATTAGGGTGGGAGAGAGACAGACTTTTTACCGATGGCTCTTGCACTGAATGAGTTTTCAGGACATTAAGTTAAGACACCAACACTTAAGTAACCATATCTTGCATTTAAAACTGGCAATATATTTACCATGTAGATTGAGGAGGCAGTTGGTTTTATATTAGCTCCTCTAAAAGTTTCTTATTTGTTTAGTGAGCTGTTCATTTCCCATTGCTGAGTAAAAATGAGTTAACAGTCCAGAATGGAAATGACTATTTCTTTGGGGATGGGGTTACAATCTCCTGGTAAGAAATGAAAAAAAAAATAATGTGATATATTTTCTCTTCAATACTATTTTCTTGTGCGTCATGGACATTTCTGTGATAGGGTTGGGGGTCGGCAGTGGATTATTTCAGCCTCATTCTAAAACCCACACATCAAGTTTTGGTTTTCCTTTGGAAAAGGCATATGGGGAAGAAGTCTGAATGATGAGAGCCCTTTTTCACATTTCCTTCCCCCTCTCAATAGTAACGCCAGCAGGATTGGAAAATAATGTTCGAGTCTGAAGGCTCGAACGGGAACTACAGAGGCCTCCTTTGATACTTCTGAAGTCGTTTTAAATGGGGCCATCCATTTCGTCTGAGTTGCACAACTCATCCAGAACCTAGTGCAGTCATCTATTGTCGCCCGCTGATCACCTGTTCTTCCCGGGATCTCTGTGTTTGATCTTGGAGACACGAAACTGCATGGAGAGAGCCACAGCATCCTTGGGTACCCTGCCACCTGCCCTCGCCAATTGACTGGATGGAGAGAGTCTTTTCATTTGCCATTTACCCACTGCCAGGGAGGGTGGACTGGGGTGAGTGGTCTATGACTGAAGGATTCAGCAGGGGGTTCAGCCTACAAAAAGATAACCTAACTGAAACACAGAAAACGGGAGTGCTTTTAAGCAAGGAAGTGATGTCAGCCACCAGGTGATCCCCTTCAAAATGGATTTGCACTAAACGTTGTGAACAATCACTTCCTTGAAGGGTCAACTTCTCCCAGAGAGCTTCTCAATTGGCTCAGCAGGTAGGGCCAACAACTCCCTAGCTAATAGAGTCCCTTTTCTTTCTTTATACCTTTTCCCCCATTGGGGCTGTAACACTAGTGTAACTGCCTATGAAAGTCAGTCTGTTCCCGGGTACAGTGGTCTGATCTGCCCATGCCACCGAGGTTAAAAGCAAAGATATTTACGTCTGGAGTAGAAGATGGTTGGGGCGGGGGATCACCGCCCAACAGTGCTTAACTGGAACATGCTCAGCTGAAGAGTGTTTGATCTATAGGGGAGAGCAATATGAGTAGCAAAAAATACTGGAAATGCTAGCATATCTATTTCTTTAACAACAGTGCCCTGTGCTCCATCATTAGGACACAGTGAGGTCCAGGACAATCTCCCGGAGTCTTGCCTACAGTTCCTTGACCCCATTTTATTCTACAGATATGAGAATGAAGAAACATTTATGAAAAGGGACGATTCATCTTCTAGTCCTCAGTCAAATAAAGAAATATACATTTACTTGGAAGAACTATCATTAAGGCATCCAACAACAGAGGACTCAGTTGTCCTCTTCCACCACGTGGGCTCAAGGGATTGAATTTAGACTGCCAGGCTTGGCAGCAAGCACCTTTACCCAGTAAACCATCTTGTAGACCCCAAATTCCTGAGCTCTAAACTAATGTATGGAAATTCCTTCACAGATATATTCATAAGAAATTCAACAGTGATTTTCAGGTGTTTCTTATGTGAACAAATAGGTGGCATGTTTTATGTAGGTGGAAATACAAATAAGTGTGCAAATGATCCATTAGATATTTATTTTGGAAATCATCACTGTAGAGAGCATCCCTCAGCTCAGAATATCAACAAAATTCCCTTTCCATAAATTGTGCATATTCGTGTTTCCACTGCTATTCCTTCCCTTATTCTACACCAAAGCACAAACAGTTTACCTTACCCAAATAGGCTATATAAACACAGGGAATACTCAGAAGTCGTCTGTCTCGGGTGGGTAGTGCTTTGGCTCACTAATCTGTTGATTCTTTTCCAGAAGTTACCAGCCCTTTGTCCTTTTAGAATAAGTAGATGTCTTGTAAGTCTAATCAAGGTAGCAGTATTTCAACATCATGTTTCTGATTGCAGCTTCCAACCACCGTCTCCACCTGGGACCGTGGCCTTGAGTTTCAGAGCCTTGCATGTCTTCATTTAAAATCCTCTTCATCTTCAACCCTCACTTAGCTTTTGTTTTTCACTGCTGTACTCATGGAGACCAGAAGAGGGCTTTGCAGGTAGTCATGAGCTGCCCAGTGTGGATGCTAGGGCCCAAACTTGGGTCCTCTGCAAAAGAGGTGCTCCTGACTTCTGAGCCATCTCTGGAGCCCATCCACTGCCACTTTTCCATCAGTAAATGTCAGTAAATGGGCCCATTCCCTAAAGTTCTCAGGTGTCAGTGGCCTAGAATTTTTCTCATTTTTTTTCAGTCAACTCCATATCAACTGCCAGCCATGAACATGCGCACACACCTGCGCAGATGTATTGCCAAGTGCGGAAGATTCTAATTCCGACACAGACTTTGAACTCGCATTTTAGGAAGGTCTTTGTTCCACCGGCCCTCACATAGGTTTCCGAGTCAGTTTTTAACTGCTGGGCACACCCAAACCCCTGTGCCTTCCAACTGTGGAGAATAATAATCTTCTTAAATTAAAAAATGGGTCATGACATTTCCCCATGAACTTCTTATTTTGAAATTATTTAAGGCTTACAGAAGAGTTAAGAAAGAGATGCTGTAGTTAATTTCTATAGACCTCCTTTCAGTGCCCTGTAGGGTCAGCACCTTACTTAACTCAGGTCAATCAACAATACTCAGAAGTTAATATTGGTATAATGTGATTAATTAAAGACAGTGTTTTGATTGCCACCAGGTTTTTCTCTAAAGCCAATTTTTGATTTCACTGTCTCTTACCTATAGTAGCAAAAGTGTGCAAGGGTTCCCTATGGTTCTTAGGATGAAACCTGAATTTCTAATCAAGCTTTCTAAAGCACAGTACATGCCCTTGCTCTGCCTTCCTTTCAAAACTTATTCTTCTGAATTCTGTCCTTTGCAATGCTCAATACTTCGGGTCTCCTTTCAGCTTCTTGAACACCCCAGGCTCTTTCTCTGCTCGCGGCCTTCAGTTATCTGCCATCTCTGCGTGGATGCTCTTACCTTGTCTCTCGGAGCAGCCAGCCCCTTCCCTTCATTTGGGTTAGACTGAGTATCAGTCTCACCAATAGTTCTTAAGCGTTAGGTCTCCTGTGTCATTCTGTTGCTTATTTCTGACCCAGAAATCCTTCATAGTTTTCAACAGTTTTGCTCATTCTCCAGCTTATTTGGTTGTTGTCTGGCCCAGTCAAACATCAAATAGCAGGAGAAGTGATGCTTGTGTATATTAGTTTTCTTCAGCTTCCACAAAGACTGTCTTTATTAAGGTTTGTGTTGCTGTGAAGAGATACCATGACCACAGCAACTCTTACAAGGGAAACATTTAATTCAGGCTGGCCTACAGTTTCAGAGGTTTAATCTATCATCACCATGGAGGGAAGCATGGTGGCGTACATGCAGTCATGATGTCTGGGAAGGAGCTGAGAGTTCTACATCTTGATCCATAGGCAACAGTAAGTCCTACACTAGGTGTAGCTTGAGTATATGAGACCTCAAAGCCTGCCCCCAAAGTACACATTTCCTCTAACAAAGCCACACCTACTCGAACAAAGTCATACCTCTTAATAGTGCTACTCCCTATGGAACAAGCATTCAAACACACGAACCTATGGGGTCATATTTATTTAAACGACCACAAGTTCTAAATACCATTGCAGCTCATAACAGTATGGACTTATTTCACAGTTCTATAGAAAAAATATCCAGCAAGTTTGGCTGATTACTTTTTCTTTCTTTCTTTCTTTCTTTCTTTCTTTCTTTCTTTCTTTCTTCCTTCCTTCCTTCCTTCCTTTTTTATTTTTTTGAATCCTTTTTTTTACTCTTTTATTTTGAGAGGCCAAACCAAGGAACCAAGTGCTCTACTACTGTATGCCTTAAGTGTTAAAAACCAAAAATGAAGATATTGGAGGATAGTGTTAGTAGGTATAAGAAAGTATGCATTTCCAGACTGTTAGTAGAGGTTCTCTCAAGAATCATTAACTGAATCAATTAATATCTATCTATCTATCTATCTATCTATCTATCTATCTATCTATCTATCTCTATCATCTATCATTCTAGTCATCTCTCTCTCTCTTAAAAACATATAGAAACACACAGCTTGAGATGTTGAGGTCAGTTGAGGTTATAGTTGATTTAGTCACAGGGGAAGGACTTTGGCCCAGAATAGGATCAAAAAGATGAGGTAGAGCCAGTGAAAGAGTGAGAGGAGCTTATGCAAACTTCTGGGTCTGATGTATAGAGGGTCTTAAATTCATATAAAGACCATCAAACATGGGCTAGAGAGATGAAGAGCTTTCTACAGGAGCAGGAGGACCTGTGTTTATTACCCTAAACTCACGTCAAAAACACTGGGGAAGCAGGATGTGTAGATCCATGGAGATTGCTGACCAACCAGTCCAGAATAATGAGATACTCTATCAGGAAACAAGATGAGAAGACCCTGAGGAACAACAACCCAAGGAAGTTATTTTCTGGCCTCCACAAGCACATGGGCATGCACAAAGCACATGTGTGTGTGCATAGTTGTGAACATGTACACATACATTCACAAAAAGGAAAGGACTGTTAATTTTCCTCTTACTTTGGAGAGGAGTCTTCAAGGGCATTTAATTAGTACTCTGATCTGTTATTGGCATCCCCAACAACAAGACTGAAAAATGAATGATGTAGGATATGAAGAGAAAGAAATAGAGAGAGAAAGACACACACACACACACACACACACACACACACACACACACACAGAGGGGGGAGGAGAGAGGGAGATTGTGTCAATTATTTTTTTCTGGAAGCATCCAGGCTCATGTTGTTGGCATCAGGCTCCTTGCTGAAAGAAGGCTGACTGTTGGGATGACATCACTCTCAGTTCCCCTCGTAGTGTTTCAGCAAGCACAGTTGGCTGCAGGTGAGCAGAGAACCTCAGAACTGATGTGAGTGTGCTGGACCTGGGGAGCCCCACAGAGCTGCAGTGGGCACATGTGGAGAAAGCTGCATGGCTCAGTGGGGAGCTAGCAACTTAAAGATATCTATTTTTCTCTGAATATGTTCCTGGCAGTGTAAAAGGATACTATGCATTTCTGAACAATAAGACCTGCTGAGAGTGAGTCTGAAGCTGAGTGGGGGGAATGAGTGTGTGTTTTCCTGGAGTAGGAACCCAGTAACTGCTAGCAGTGTCCTGGCATTCCAGTTCGCTGTGTCTGGGAGGAAGAGTCACACTCAGAAGTCAAAGTCAGCTGTTGCCATACAACTATGTTTAGAAGACCAGCAGCTTGCTGAGCATTTTCACCAGCTGAGGAGTTGGAGGATAAGGGATGGAGGGAAGAAAGTAAGGGGGGGAGGGAAGAAAGGGAGAAAGAGAGTGGGGAAGAGGAGGATGGAAGGAAAGGGTGAGGCATGGTATGGAGAATTGTGGGGGGAGGGGGAAGAGTGAGAGGGAAGAAGAAAGGGGGGACAGAGGGAGAAAAGGGAGGATGGGAGAGAAAATATATAGTCAATTATTTTTCCTAGACTGAACTGACCTTGGTAACCTACTCAGTAAGAATGTACTGAGAAAATAATTTGGATGCTGTTAGCATACTTATCTTTGACTGTTTTAATGTATTACTTGTAAGGATTTTAATTATATGATTCCAGTATTGGGGTCCTGGATTGGGCCTCTGATATCCTCCCTGCCACTGGCCTTTAACTTTATTAAAAGATATTAACACTTAGAAATACCTTTAATTCCACTCCTGCCCTCTCTCTGGCAAGAAAGGAAAGAAGTTTAGAAAATGTGGTAGGTGTTGATCAGACTGTAGAGAGGAAAGACAAATAAAAGCATCACCTATGAGACAAGCCTCAATACATATCTGTGAAGGATGTTCTTGGTTAGGCTAGTTGAAGAGGAAACAGCAAGTGTAATGGCATCATCTTTCTACAGCTCAGGTACAGGGAAGTCTGAGGGAACAGCTTTTGTGTTCTCGTCTTCAGGGCTTGCGAATTAACAATCACAGAAGACTGTGTGTTTGTAAACTGGTATACACTTTGTATTCCCACCCTTCATTCTGCTTACAACAGATGCCTTTTCATATTACACCAATGGGTGTTAAATGGCACAAAACGATGTGATATTTTAGATGAGAACTCTCCAGAACAACAGCAACTGTGTGTTGGCTTGAGGTCTAGACTCAATGATGTAAGACCCAGAGTGCTCATAGTTTGATATATGTAAGAGGAAAATGAGCCAAATAGTTTGTGACAAGAATGGGGACCTGTGAATGGTCATGACTTCTTATCATCCATCTTTCTTGTTTCTTCATCTTCTGCTCCATGGTAGACTTTTCTTCTTAGCATCTTCTTAAATAACCATGATCATTGCTTTGACTCAGAAATCATGACTGGCTTGTGCTTCAGCCCCGAGTAGGCCCAAGAGCCAGGTTTTGATGTGCTGCATTATCTCTTCTCTCTTCATGATAAAAACAGAATCAGCTTGGATTATGGAGAGAGGAGTCATGTATCACACATCTTGCTGATCTACAACAGACAGGTCATGGTCTAAATCACTAAGATTTGGGAAATGTTTGTTCCTGAAGCATAACCCAGATGGCTGTCTGCTTCATAGATATAGAATGTGCATCTCTCTCTCTCTCTCTCTCTCTCTCTCTCTCTCTCTCTCTCTTTCTCTCTCTCTCTCTCTCACACACACACACACCAGTTGCTTCTGTGTTCTTCTTACTTATATTATTATTTTGTTCTCTAGCATAATTAGTTTTTAAGTCTTGAACACAACACATAAGCTTCCAACTCTAAAATCCTGTGTCTTACCTGTTCCCCTTCCTCTGGGAAATGGTAATTGAATCTTAGAAAATTACAAACTAAGAATACCTAGATTTTAGCTTTGACTTCATCATACACTGGTTGAATAAACTCTGGTAAGTAGCTCTTTCTTCTTACATTGTTTTTTTGATGAAAAGTATTTCCCCTACCTACTTAAAACATTAAAAAACACTAGTGAGAAGTAGCTAACTTGAGTGTACTGTACACAGTGAGAACATCAGATTGTCATTCTAATAGTAATTCTCCCCTACACCCCCAAGTTACATGTATATATCAGGAAGCCCTTTCTTCTGTCTGTCAAAAGTTCCAGATCTCAGGGGCCCACACAACATCTTAGTCAGTGCTTACTGCCAAGCCTAACCACTTGAAATCTATGCTGGGGACCCACGTGGTAGAAGGGGAGAATGGATTTCAACAGGTTGTTATCTGACCTCCAATGAATGTCATGGTACATCTACAAGTGACTTCAGATAAACAGATAGATAGATGATAGATAGATACATAGATAGATAGATACATAGATAGACAGATAGATAGATAAATAGGATAGATAGATACATAGATAAATTTAAACATTAACAAAAGCATTCCTCACCTCAGTTAAAACAGGTTTATACTTATCTGGTCTTCATTCAATAGAGGTAGAATTCCTACTGACATTTGCAAGTCTGAAGATACTCTTTTTAGACTCTTTTTATGAGCCAAGTTACATCACTAACCCACAGTGCTCCAAACCACTTAGTACATAAAAATTATGATTTTTACATATGATTTTCAACTACTTTTTTTTACTGAAGTGTTTTTCCAAATGCCAAATTTTATTAAAACCACTTCTTGTCCTATCTGAGTAAGACTTTATTTATTTCTGTGTAGTTCCACTTCACTCAGCATACCTACACTATAGGTAATTTTTCTCTCCTTTACATTAAATCATCAGCCTATTGAGGGATTGCGCTTATGTAACATTTTTTGCATATATTCAAGGTTTTTCTCCTAAAAGGCACTCAAGCAGCACACTAGATTTAAGTTAAATTTGTATATTTAAATCTAGTTAGTACCATTAAATTAATGGCCCAAGATGGTAAAATCATTTTTTAAAAATAATCTAAACAATTAAAGCTTTATTCACGTTTTAAGATCACTCAGGAGAGGATTGGAGTGAGAGCTCATAGGCTTAGAGCACTTGCGAAGGTTGTTGGTTTGATTGCCAGTACCCACAGGGCAGCTCATGCCTGTCTGTTTAATTTTAGGGCACTCCCATCTTCTGGACTCTACAAAATACTCGGATACACAAATGAAATAATCTCTAAAAAAAGAACTCTTGGAAACTGTCTTAGTTTGGGTTTCTATGCTATGAAGAGACTCTATGACCATGGAAAATATTATAAAGGAAAAAAATCTGAGGCTGGCTTATAGTACAGAGGTTTAGTCTGTTATTGTCATGGCAGGAAGCATGGCAGTACACAGGCAGACATGATGCTTGCAAAGGAGATGCGAGTACTAATGTACATTATTTGCTGCGAAGCACATAATTATTTTAGCAGGAAATTTGTGATATTTATTTACAGAAAAGAAATTTTCAAATATAACTTCACTACTAATATGTGTGTATGCATGGGTCTTTCTCTCTCTCTCTCTCTCTCTCTGTGTATGTGTGTGTGTGTGTGTGTGTAATGTGTGCAGGTAGGATGTCAGAGGTCAACCTCAGTTAGGTGTTGCTCCTCAGGAGCTGTTCATCTTGATTTAGAGATAGGGTCTGTCACTTGGAACCTGGGGCTTACCAAAAAGATTAGGCTGGTTGGTGACTGAACCGCAGGAATCCACCTGTCTCACCTCCATGGCAATGGAATTACAGGTGGACACTGCCTGTAAATCAACATTGTGTGTTGGTTGGGCTCTAAATAGAGATCCTCACACTTGTAGAGCAAGCACACTACCCACTGAGCAATATCCTCATCCCTATTGATCCAATTATTAATGAAATTCAAAACATCAACTCCATCATTATTTCTAATGAACACTCTATACACCTGGAACTAAGGGTGAAGAATGTGTGTTATGGATTTGAAAAACAACCAAATTTTAATTTCCTAAGGAAGGATTTGCTATTCTTATTATTTTTGAACAGATCAACATGACTCTTACATCACAATCTCTGAATAAAATAAGTAACAAAATGATGTTAATTAAAAATACTTTTTAGTCTCAAACTTCTATGAAGACTTGTGAGCCATTTTCTCATTACTTGATATAATGTGCTCTACTCAGTCTCATTAGTAAGTAAGACTTGGATCCCTAAAGCGTATGTTTCCAAGCAGAATCAACTTTATATTTCATGTACATTTCTAATAGTCACTCTTGTGTTGGGCAGGTTTCTTCAAAGTTATAGTGCACCAAACATTATGTTTTAAGCTGGTTGTGACATTAAACTTCAGACTGTCCTAGCTCCCAACCCAAGTGCTAGGATTACAGGCATGGGTCACTATGCCTGGTTTTATGTAGTGCTGAGGAGCAAACTCAATGCTAAGTTAATGCTAAGAAAATGCCTTGCCAGTTGAAGAGAGGGGGTGAAAAGGGATGTGTATTTTCTACATTTTAGGTTGCTCCTATGAAATATCTGATAGAACAATGTAAGAGATGAGGGAGTTATTTTCACTCACAGTGTTAGGGCACACAGTCCATGATGAGAAGGAAAGCTTGGTAGTAAGGGCAGCTTTTCATGTACAGTGAGGACTTACGATGTCCTTGTTTATATTTTTGAAGTATCAGGAAGCAGATAGCTCAAAGAAGAATATAGGTAGAAATACCATTCAAAGAGTACCCTTCCTTGGCCACAGTATCACACGTTGCAAACTCTGTCTTAATTAGGGGTTCTGTTGCTGTGAAATATCATGACCAGTAGTAGCTCCAAGATATGGCTTAAAGTCCATCATCCAGAGAATTCATGTCAAGAACTCAAGGCAAGAATCTGGAGGCAGGATGTAGAGGCCATCGAGGAGTGGTGCTTACTGGCTTGCTATACACGGCTTGTTCCATCTACATTTGTATGTAATCCATGGCCAGTCACCCAGAGCTAGTGCTGCCTTCATTGAGCTAAACCCTTCCACATCAATCACTAACCAGGGAAGTACGCCACACACTTTCCCATAGCCAATCTTATGGAGACATTTTTCTTAATTAAGAGTTATTATTCTAAGAGGGACCTGGAGGCAGAACAAAGCACCCAGCATTGGCCGCCATTCCTGTCTTGCCCCTCCACCCTCTGGTAGAGAGAGAGGGAGAGACCCCACCTGTATGCACTGGAAGAACAGAAGGGAAGACGACAGTATAAGAACACATCCAACAACAACAACAACAACAAAAGGCTTATGTTGTGTTAGAGTATTTGATTAAAACATGCAACCACCACTAAGGAGACCATGGGAATATATGGCCCACTCTTAGAGAGGACTGATGTAGGGGTCCATTGAAACACAGTTATGCTGGGACATTCTGTAGGGCAGATGAGCAATGGAGCATGTCACAAGTGCTTCCAGGCATGTATCACCGGGCACCGGAGAACTCACCCTGACAGATTTGTGTGCCCTAGCCCTTCCTCTTCCTGCTCTCAGAGCTGACTCCTACCTGGCCTTCAATTAACAGTGGATATTTATCTCTACCTTTCAGCCTTCCCCAGTCCTCAGGGACATCACACCTTCCATAAAGAATTCAGAAAAATACTCTCACAAAGGGGCAGAAGAGTGGTTCTTAATGATGGGAGATGCCATTCTGTAAATATGTTTCTTTGATTGGCTAATAAATAAAGCACTATTGGCAAATAGGAAGGCAAGATAGGCGGGGCTAGGAGATAAGGAGGATTCTGGGAGATGGAGTAGATGAGATTCAAGATGTAGAGACTTGCAGGAAGAGGTCTGGGCCCTCTCTCTGGTAAGATAAGACCACGTGGAAACACTTAGATTAATAGAAATGGGTTAACAGCTTCATATCTAATATAGCATCTCTGTGTGTTATTTGTGGCTGATGCGGCTGTGGGACCAGGCTGGTGGAAAAATTACTTGAAATATCTCAACTTCTAGGTTGTGACCCCTTTGGGGGTCACATATCAGATATTTACATTACAGTTCATAACAGTAGCAAAATTACAGTCATGAAGTAGCAACAATAATTTTATGGTGGGGGGGTCACCCCAGCATGAGAAATTATGTTAAAGGGTTGTAGCATTAGGAAGGTGAGACATGCTGGGATGTACAATTACCCATCCTGTTCCCACAGCTGAAGTTTGCTACAGGCTCAGTTGCTCTTTGTTATGCCTTATAACAGGATAAGCACCCTTTATGAAACATGAATTCTGTTAAGTCTATGGATTCAGCCTCAGTGCCCATCACAATGCCTGATGTGTAGCACAAAGAAGGGGTGGACTGCTGTGGAATGTCACCCTTGGGTCCTGACGCGGCCATTTCCCTCTTGAACTCTCGGCAGCTGTTTGTACCTCAACAAGACTTACTTAGGACTGGATCTGCCAGGAGCCTATGATGGTGGTGGAAAGGGTCAAGAGATTGTTGGGAGAGAAATTTTATTTCAGTGTTGTGGTTACCATAGGTTTCCTATGCTTCTAAGGGCGATCCCAATCGCAAGCATTGGTTCTCTCTATGGTTGCATGGAACATTTCTTTGCTTCTGTCATTGGTGCTCTGTCTGAGATGAGTAGACTTTGCTCACATCCTGAGAAAAAAATCCCACAACTACTGAACAGACTCGACAAATGTTTTGAAGGGACAACA